>VZSC01006063.1:69246-96360 GCA_013398225.1 Steatornis caripensis | reverse complement strand
CTGGTGATTATCTATTTTATCCTTTTATAAATTATTGCTTTTTTAATAGCTGTTTTTGTTTTGTCTTTGAAATCTCATATAAATTTAGTCAAAACTGTTCAACTTTATGAAGAGCCTACTAAGCAGATATGCATCAGAAGATCATTATATGTTGCAAAGCACAGAACAGAAAACTCTGCCTCTACAAGGAAACTTTTGTAAATGTGCTTATGACAGAAGAAAAAGCTTCTAACCTTCTAAATTTGCAAAACCCAAAACCTAAGGACACCATCAAAGATTGAACAAGAGGTAAAAATGCTCATATATTTTGTCAATATTATGCCTTTAATAACCATGACATTTGCAAAAATCACAACTATTTTTTGTTAGTGCTACTATACAAAAATGACTTTTTCTTACTAGAGGTGAAGTCCTGCTTGTAATAAGTCAGTGATGAAACTTCTAGGATCCCACTTGAATGACATGTTTAATTTCACATGGGAATTTTCTACTTCATAAGAACTGGAAAAAATCAGTTTTCTTATTTTTATGTTAGATGAGAGGAAACTGTAGTTGTCTGCTTTCATGCCCAAGGAAGAAAGCTTATTTCTGCCTTTGTTGTTGTCTCTATATGGAACAATACTTCCTTTTCAAACTTTCCAAAACAGTAGGTAGTCAGTTCACGACAACATGGTTGATTTTTAATGCACTGCTTGCATCATTTGTCTGACTGCTATGACCTTCCATCTCTCCACCTAAAAACTCCTAGCCTTTTGAAACTCTAAACCTAATTTAATGTTAAAAGTCAGCAAACAGTAAACATTTTTTTTCCAACAAAGTGATTGAGTTGTTTTTATTCAAAGATCTAAAAGTGTATCTTGCAATGCAAACCTGCAAAGAGCTCTTCCAGAGTTCAAAAGGGAAAGTTCACTCTCAACAGCCTACATAATTTTTCACTGTGATGAGATTACCAAAAAATACTTAACAAATGTTTTCATTTGTGTAACAGAAAAAGATTAAAAAACTGCTACCAGATTTTACTTATTCGTATGTAATCTTCACCAGAAATGAGCATGCAACCTGGAGATGATTAAAGTATAATCCCATCTCACTTTTCCGTTGTGCATCCTTTTTCCTTACTTTTTGCATTGTCAAGTGGAATTGTGTCTTTGCTTGCTGGCTTTAAATGGGAGACTTGGAGTCAGCATGAGAATTCAAATACTTTATTGACAAATCAAACCAACTATTTTAAAAAACAGTAACTCTGCTTAACAAAGATTCTGCACTTTAACATTAAAAAAAAAAGTTCCAGGCAACTTGTAAATTACCAGCTTGTGTTTTGAGTATATGCAGCCTGAGAGTACAGTATAATTAATTGCTAAAGCAGATCACAAGGTTTTAGGTTCCTGTACTGGTTAGTGTTATCAAGGGCCTGCTATTTTTTATAATGTCAATCTATTCCTTTTTTTTCTTGCACTGATTGGCAGAAAGACCCAACCGTTATAAACAGTGCTGATTTTGATGCCTTTACCTTTGCTTAAGGGGGAGAAGTCAAAAGACAGATGGAAAAATCAAGTGGTGTAATGGTGTTTCTGTCATAATTAAGTTTTATGCAGACAAGACTTTTTGTCCATAATAAGCAACAGCCTGTTTAGACATTTAGCATAGCCAAATATGCTCGGGGTTTTTTGCTTACAACACTTGTGGAAAATAGATTTGAATTTATGCTCAGTTTAGCAGGAAAAATAGAACACATGTTTTCCTTCCCTACAAAAGCAAGAAAGTTGTAGACTACCTAGAAGGAGATACATTGAACTGAGAGGGATATATAGGAAGAAATTGGGAATGAAAGAATTTTTTCTGCCTGTAAAGGTACAAAGGAGTAATGTGCAAACTGGTTCAAATAAGTGTAAAATCTACTTCCCTCTTTACACTACCAAGTCCTTCACTATTCACTTCTCAAAAAGCTTCACCAAAAGGTAAATCAATATTTTATGAGGTTACAATACAGTTATAAAATAATTAATTTAATTATTTTGAATGTTTTCTTCTTCACAAATTCTCTACTTAGCTGTGATGGGAATGGGAAGTAATAAAATGCAAGCAGAAATACTACAAATATCGTGAAGCCTCTGTCAGAGGGGCCCAGCAATGCCAGCAACAAGTACAGATCAGCAGGATACTTGCCATATTCTAAAAGGCTCGGTTTATACACAAGAGTTGTATTGTTATGACTATATCAAAAGACTTATGTAGTGCAATCCCTTAAGTGTGGCTATGATTGCTGGCATAATGGTATGAAATTGATTTCACTGCTCTAGTTTATTCATTCTTCTGCAGGAACTAGAACTGATATAACTAAGCACGTAACAGCATATATCTCTGTTTAAAGGTACAAAAAAAAAATCTTAGTCAACTACATTTTACCAGTTAAAAACTATGTTTAGACCAGACTTTTGCTTCCAAATGCAAAAACTTCCATGTGGAATTTCCTTTAAGAAAGTAGTATTTTATTTCTGCTCAAACCAGGAATTCTAGTACACAGTAGGCAGTGTGGTTATTTTTATTTTTTTTAAACTGCTCAGACTGCTGTTTGTATAGCTTGGCTATGTGTGAGAGGGAACATTACTAATTCTCCCAAACTACCAAAACAGGATATGATTTTTATTCTCTTTCCTACTGTTTGTATAGCAGGGAAGCCCTTTAACAGGAACTCCTAGTAAGAACAGAGTCCTTAAAAACATTGTAGAAGAGCGAAGAAGTTGACGCATCCCTTTTCTTTCTACTACAGCAGACAGACATTCTTAGATGGACAAATAAGAAAGTGAAGTTTTGCAGAGAACTTTCGTGATCTGCATATAGGTTAGTAAAGAGGAAATTGCTTCCTTCAAAGTCTCTCACTTATTCAAATAACAGGCCTTGGTATATATCTTATATATGATTCTGACTTGTGATGTTGATCAGATTAAGTACTCAAGAAACATTGAGCATATTTTGATGCTCTTCACAGCAGAATTTGACTGACCTCCATATTGCTATTGTACCTCTGCCTTACATCCTTCAGGTGATTCCTATTACCAGTCAGAAAAGGTGTAAAGAATGTGCCTGTCAGGAAAAAGGAAGTGAGCTGATGAATTCCTTTACATGTGTTAAATTTGTATGTATACCAAAGCATAAATGACTATCTTGTGGTCACAAAATATATTTATGTTTCTGTGAATAGTCTAATGTGTTTATACTGAAACAGATACATGTGTTAAGTCTGTGGTGGGAGAAAGGTACAAGGGTGTGTTATGAAGTGTTTATATACATACCTAATAGGAATATTGAGATAATATATTTTGATTGAATTATTCATTCTCAAAACTAGGATATTGTACTAGAATTGTTTTACTTTCAATATTCTTTTATGTAGGCAATCTTCAGGTACATATTTCTTTGATTTCTTTTGCTGACACGGAGACAGACAAAAAGAAAAAAAGCTAAAAACATTGCTGCTTTTTTTCTCCCTTTAAAACATCTGTTTTGACACTTTTTTCTTTTTTATTTAAAGTTTCAGGATTGTTTTGGTTTAGTTCCCATGCAGAATAAAAACAAATGTCATACATTGAGAGTTTTCATGCACTGAATCATTATTCTCCAGACAGTTACAACTATGGTGTGAGTGTGTGTCATGTGTGTAAATAAAGCACAAAGGGAATGACATATTACTTTAAACGCCTTTGCCTATGGAAAGACTAAATAAAAAATGAACAAACACACATTGTAAAAAAATAAGAAATTGGATGAGGACACCCGCATTTGACATGAAAAGGAGAAAGATACAAACAGCCTCAAGCCTCCAGGTGCAGGGAATCAAACCAATGTTGTCTCACATTCCAGCCACATCTTTTATTGCATGTAAAGTATAGAAGACATATCTCTTTAGCACTTTGCAGCAAGTGGATGGTCATTACTAATTCTTCTGGCATTCATTGTAGGGTGGTAACAACCATGATGACCTAACTTGGTTTTACATGTGGGACTACTTATTATTCTGGAAAGGCCTGGACATTGGATTCAGGATTATGCAGTAGCATCAGCAGTATTATGTTTTGTGCAAAAGGGGTTTTGTGGTAACTCAATTGCAGAACTATGCTCTGGCTGTTACTTTGCACGGTAGAAGAGCCTTTAATGGGGTACAAATGAGGTTTGGGGCTTAGGATTTTATTTCGGTCTCTGAGACTGGCAGAGGCACAAAGTCAGGAACTATGGCCACTGAGGTTTCTTGCAATTGTCTCTGTTGCCTGAGAGAAAGTCAGCCCTGGTACTATTTGTGCAAATAACGTAGAGCAGTTACAGAGACTTTGTGGAGTTTATGTCAAGTGCCATTTGAATTCCCCAGGGGTGTCCTGACCACTTCAAATGTCATTATCTACTTGACCTTGGCTACCACTTCGGAAGTGTGGGGGCCTTCCCTAGGTCTAAAGTCATATATACTAGCCAACAGGGACAACTCCAGTATCCTAGCACCTCTGAAAAGCCAGAGAATACCTGTACTCATGCAAACTGAAAAGAGCTTCCAGTGTTCATGTCATTCAGCAACAAATTTAAGGCTGAAGCTGTGGTGATTAACCTTGCAGAAGGCAGTACTCTGTAACAGTAAAAGAATCAGCAGCTATAGCTGGATATTTGCAACTGTGAAGGAAAATAGTCTCTTTAGAATAACAAATTATAAAATGTTTGAAGAGTCAACTAAAAGTCATGACTCCTTTGATTGTTTTCTAATGCTGCTATCAAAGTAGCTTTAGAAGTCAGAGCAATGAAGCACTGGGAGTTGGACTGTGATCCTTATTGGTCCCTTCCAAATTAAGATATTGTATGAAGTATCTATATGTGATATATTCAACATAATAAGATGCTCATTTGTAAAGGGAGAACAAGGGTTTTTTTTTTTATCTGAAGTTTGATGAAGTTTAGATGCAACTTGGGTATGTGTGATCACAAAAACTTTGAAGTACAGAACCTCAGACTGAAGGATTTAGTGCACATATTATTTAATTTTGGTGAGGCAGGTTTCTGCCTGAGGCTTTTTGGTAATAGAAGATACCAAAACACTTCTGCGCCCTCACTGCTTTTTGCTTTTCTTCTTTTTCCACCTTCAAGGCTCAAAAAGAACAGAATATCACAAAACATTCACAAAAAGTAGCACAGTGTTGGCATGGTCACATAATCCTGAACATTTTCTCTAGTTTAGACCCTGTATAGACTACTACAACATGCACTTTCTCGTGCTGTGATTGTTAAAATAAGAATGACAAGTTGAAAGAATGCACAAAGAAAGAAAAAGTTTTGGGTGGAGAAAATTGATTAATCCTATATATATCTCACTTCCTTGCTGTGCTAAGAGTAAATAAGTTTTAACGAGGCACAACTACAACTTACATATTCTTCTGGGCTCTTTGGGGTACAGTTTCTGAACGTCCAATACAGATACTCAAAAAACTTGAAGACTCACCTTAATCAACAGCCTGGAAGCTGGCATTTCAAATGCTTGAAGTCATAGCAAAATCAGTGCCCAGTTGACACTTGGGTCTCTCAGTGAAGTCTCTCTTTTTTACTATTGTGAAAGGCATCAGGTTTTCTTTTCTGTATGAAATATAATTTGGCATACACAACTGAACTAAGAAATTAGCATCCACATGATGGTCTCAGTAAACGTGGCTGGATCCTGCTGCACTGTGAATGGAAAATCATAGAATCACATTTTAATACAGGTTATTTATTTATGAAAGCATTCCGTGACCCATGATATATTCAAAGCTCTAGTTGGTGCTAAAGAAGCCCAGCAGAGATAAAAAGTACATATTCCATAGTCACAACCCAATATACTTTATAGAATGATTATACAAGTAATATCTTGTTTTACAGTATTCCCAAGAGAATTATATCCACACAATAATTTGCATCACTGAAATGAAAATACTTTTGACGAAATATATGTTTTTGACAATTGAAACTCGATGGCCTATCTGCTTCAAATAAGACACGGCAAAATCTATTTTACTTATTAAATCCTTTTATAAAAGGCTTAATGTGTATAAAGAATTTGGAGGGCAACCAATGGTAATTATTGATTATAACTGGCACATAGTTAAATAAGAAAACATTTTCAATGCAAACTGGCAGAAGCACTGTTTGGTTTAGCACTGTAACAAACGCAGTTCAGACACCCTTGTGGGCTCATGAAGAGTTTTATTTTATGTTTTCCAGAGTGCAAGAGAAGTGGCAATAGATCATTAATTCAAGCAAAAAATAAAGTTTGCCTTCTAGACTCAGAGATGGTGATTTGTCTTTGCCTACCAAGAATTCATTCCCAGGCATGCTTTTTTCTGCCTAGCAACAGTAAGTGTACCAGGCAATTAAAGGCTAAGAAGTACAATAATTCCCTCTAAACCATATATTTCTGTACTAATGTTGGTAGGAGTATATTTGAGAGGACTGGGTAAGGAAGAAATTGAAATATGGCAGTTCCACAGAAGATCTGCAAGAAGTTTTGTGACAGAATTTTCAAAAAATACAAATTGAACATTATAGAGAAGATTTCTGAAAATGAATTCTACAAAGTTTAGGCCTGCACGCTGGTGAAGCTAAAGAACCTTCATAACTGGTAAAAACAAATGCAGCAAAACTGGAAAATTTTACCAAGGAATGTACTTGAGCTGTTGGCAGTCAATGGACTGAGTTGTAGTAGCATCTGTTTTTAGTTTTAAGCTCTACGATAACAGATAGGTGATGTCTCTCTAGTATCTTCTACACAGCAAGATTTCAAGACCAAAAACTGTAAGAAAATGTTAAGTGGTTTCTGTAACATGAGAACAAACAAAGGTAGTGTATGAAATGTGAAACAAACTGTGGACTTCTAAATTGTTTATTTGTTATCAACATGAAAACCAATTCCTTCTTTATAAATAAAGCAGACTTTAGATGATATATTACCCATTGAATTTATATACCAGATGGACTTAATTTTATTACCTTATCATCTGTTTCCCCCTCTATCCCATGTTTTGTCACACTTGCCTGTGTTTTATAAGTTTGCAATCAGGTTTAGACACTACAGGTTGATATATATTAAAAAACCAGGGTACAGAAATACAAAAAATTTCAGGATTCATAATTGTAATCTGTTCAGGGCAAATGTTCGTTATTATTATTTGATTCCAGTAATCCAGAGAATCCATATTGTTAGATGTTTTTAGTGCTGGGTTACAGAAAGACCAGGGAAAAGAGGAGTGCTTTCCCAGACCAGCAGAGGACAGATTACTGGAACACTCTGATATTGATGGGTTCTTGCCCATTCCATGCCTTACAGTACTGACATCTAGCCACCACTTCCTAACAGTTACCACGTATTGAAGATGAACAAACATTGGTAGCAAAACTTTTTTTCCAGGGTTCAGTGCTAAGGAAAAAAGCTGAACCAAGTATGTTATAATATTAAAATATAACTTTATAACTATGTGTTATAGATATATCAAAATATGTTTATGTTTTATGACATATAATATGAATTGTTATATGATACATAGATGTATATCCTAACTAACTCTATACTTTCTGCTTTCATCCAGAACCAGAAATTGTGCAGAAGAAATACCCCTATACTACGAGTGGAAATTAGAACATGCTGGAAATACTTTAATATATTATTGAATGATTTTATACCACAAAGGTCAGACTAACGGTCTGAAATTCTGGAAGACTTGTGTGAATTTTTAAGGTTTGTTTGCACTAACTCTGTACCTATATATATGTTGTATAAAATCACAGAATATGCCTGAAGAACGTGCTTCCACATTAAGAAACTGAGTTTAAGAACATGGGACTCTTGAAAGCCTTTGTTTATTGATACAATAAGAAAATACATAAACTTATATTATGAAGGTTTTTCTTCTTAGAACAAGAAAGAAAGAATATTATCACTGCCCAGATGGCGAAAAGATCAACATCATAATAAGATTAGTAAGAAACTTATGAATGTTAATAATCTCAAAATATTATTGGTACATTGTGAGAGTATATTCTGAATTACCAACACAGACTGCTTACTGCTGTTCTTATATATTTAGTATTAACCACTGCTGCAAATGTAACACTGGATGAATCACTGGCAACATACCTGTGTTGGGTGTCAATTGACTCAATTCCATGGGCATCAGCTCAGTCAGATTGTTTTACCTCAACTACAAATTCGCCCTATGGTTCATATATCAGACACTATTTTGCTTATCAGATATTAAAAGAAGCATCTTACCTTTTAATAAGAACAGACACGGAAACACCGGTTAGCTTAATGAGTACAATAAAGGGAGTATTTAAGTAATCACCAAAGAAGTAATTATTTTCAAAGAGTAAGTTAAAAATGCAGTCTATTATCAAGACTATTTCTTAATTTCTGCCACTTAGCTTAGCATTGGCTGCATAATCCTCACTACATGATGCTGTTAAATTCTGTATTGCTTCACTGGTTTTGAGACATCTGTAGATGCCTTTGTGTGAGTGAAAATAGTCACAAAGAAAACTGCATATACTTGTAATTCGTACAGAAAAGCCCACAGTATTTAGTTGCCTATGTCAGTCTCTCTTTTCATTCTAGTGAGATGTTTTATGCAAGTATCTGTACTTTCTATTTCCCAGTATGAAACATAAACCAACCACAAAATCACCACCTATCAAATATAACCAGCAAGAATAAGTTTCCTTACAAGAGACTTGGAAGTACTTTCACAATGCAGCCATGAATTTGGAACAATGCCAGCAAAACACCACTGGGTGCCTTGAACCTCTTAAGTGAAAAATATATTATCTATTAAAAAGCCTTATGATTATTCATATTACATCTTCAAAAAAATACTGTTTAGTTCCTAGGGATGAAGTTTACTGAACTCCAAATAGCACATTATCCAAAGTTCAAGCAACCAAGGGATACTAAGCAGACAGTTGATCAAGGATACTGAATACTGTACTTCTGTGCATTTCTTGATGCATATCATAAATGGTCTCTGCTACTAAAATGAGCATGAGGCAGATATTGTTTGCTTACCCTCTGCAGTCTGAGAAAGTACTTAAGCTGAAGTTAAAGGCTAAGAAATTTAAAATTTTTATCTCTAGTGAATTTCAGGGCTTAGTAACATGTTTTTGCATTTGTGAACAACAGATGCTGCAAAAAAGAAAAAAAACACAACACAAAAGCCAACCCAAAAGCATGCCTAAAACCTCAAGTATGCTTAATTTATTGTCACAGTTTAGAGCTGGGCTGGCTATTAAATGGATGACAGATGTTCTTTGTTAACTCCCTCCCTTCTCAAAAGGTAGGAAAGAGAAAAGGGAAAGAGACTTATGGGTTGGAAAAGTTAAAACAGCTTTAATCTAACTACAATAATAATACTAATGGAAAGAATAATAATGAAATATATACCAACATATACAAAACCAATATCAAGCTCCTGCCTCACTGACAATACGTCACCCAGACACCATGGGCAGCAGACAGGAACTGGGTACAGGAATGCGCAGATCAGGATTGAAGGCAGAAGAACCAGGCAGAGAGTCCTCCTGTGATGCTTGAGCGTGGAGCTGGGCGGAGCTGGGCGGAGCTGGGCGGAGCTGGGCGGAGCTGGGCGGAGCTGCATCCTGCCACATCAACAGGACCTCACTAACATCCCCATGGTGGGCTTAAATAGGCTCCTGGGCCACAGGTGTGTTTGGAAGCACCAGGTGAAGCTGCTTAGGGTCGCTAAAACCCATGAGTGCCCTCAGGCCCCTGGCCATAAAAGGAGAGGGAGCAACCCTTGTGATCCTTCAGCTTTATACAGAGCATGATGAGTATGGGATGGAATACTGCATTTGGCCAAACCAGGACATTTATGCATGTTTTAAGTACTATAAGTAACTATAACTCACAGCTACGTAATGCTTTTAGATGCTTATTTTATATTAAATTACTTAATAGAGTATCAAAATGAATTTAGTAATTTGAAAAAATCCTGATCAGTTGGAAAAGTTTTTAAGAAATAATTAAATACTGCTGAGCATTGTAGTTTTCAGTATACAATAAACCAGGCCCATATAAATTACCTGCATTTGTTCTCCTTGGGTTAGAATCCTGACTGCAGGAAATGTAAAATATCAATCAAAATGATGAAAATTATCCCAGTAGATGATGTCTTTGTCATCAAACTGCTCCTACTTTCAAGTCACTATTCAGGATCAAATGAAGCAATCAAATGAGGCCATTAGACAATTCATAGTCTTGGGTCATCAGCAGCCAGATTTCATTCAATACCTTCTTTCCAGTCAGCTAACTGGGGGACAGATGGCTAAGACACAATTTCTACAAAGTATTATAAAAGTAAGTCACTTAACAAAAGATTTCAAAAATCTCTTATTTTTGGAAAATGTAACAGTTGCATAACATCCAGTAGAACTGGTGCCATTGTGTGGAATTTAGTGGCACCTTTTCTTTGCCTCTAGGGCATTGCTTCATACTTCACTAATCCAAACAGAAGTTGTGTGGCAAAAGCCATAAATATAGTCTCTCAGGTCTGACCTTGAAGAAGTAACCCAATTAAATAATCTTTATATTTATTCAGCCTTGATGTTCTTGTAGCATCTTCTGTTATGTGAGCCTTTCAGACTTCTTAACCAACTTAATCCATTTCATTCTAATGCTTTTCTCCTGTCTTTAGTTCCATACACCTTCATTACCAGCACTCCAGTTCAGGCTGCTGCTGAAGGGTTAAACAGGAGATATTTATTAAATGTAAACTGAAACAAATGTTAGCCCAGAGCAGCTACCAGAAGTACAGAGATAAAAGGCCATTTTCCGGCTTAATTAAAATTAATCAGAAATAGTGGACCATCTTGAGGAGGAATAATATAAACACATAACACTAATCTTACAAACCCAAATTATACAATAATTTGAGACTCCAAGTCTCATTGATTTAATACAGTATTTAGTGATAGAGGAAGGTTCAGAACAGATCAGAATGAATTTTTTTACACAATAAAATTCATAACTCTAGGATTCAAAGTCCTACTGTAATGTTTTAAAACAATTCATAACTAGAGTTTCCTTCTGACATCGGTATCAGTTAAAAAGGCTTTCGTAATGTGATCTTAATAGGCTATTAACACCAGGACAAGATGAAGGGATTTGTTCTATCCTTCGGCAGTGCATGTAGCTGCTGCTAAGATGAACGGAAAGTATCTATTCATATTGATCACTGTAGGACATTTCTTTGAGGTTCACACCCATCTTTCCACACACTATTAGGGAAAAAATAACTGTCTAAGAAAGACTGACAACTCAGCTGGGCAAATTCTTTTTCTAATCTTTCTCATAACTGTCTGGTTTCCATTTTGTGACTGTCCTGGAACCTAATGTCCCCTTTTCCCTCTATTTTTTACCTCAGTTTTTGAATATCTATACTAAAAGAAGAAACTGTTGTGGCTTTTTTCTTTTTTTTTGAGGAAAAAAATTGAACAAAACATGTCCTTGATAGAACATTGCTGTCTTAGTGTATCTTGTCTTTGTTGGGATATTGGGTCCTGTGTGCTGAGTACAATATAAGTGCTTAAACATACTCTTAGCAAGAAAAGTTTAATTGTACATATCCTGCAAAACACATTAAATTCAAAGACTTTTTCTATCGGTGTACTTCAGAAAATTAATTCCAATTAACTAGATTACTTTTACCTTATTGTATGCCTGTGTAAACCACTTGGTTCATAATTCAAATAATCTTAATTCAGTTTATCTTAATTTATCTTGGAAGCAGATAATGTTAAATCAGATTTAGGTCACTTTAATTTTGAGGAAGAGTATTCACATAACTGTTATGTGGTTTAATTAATGCAATTTAAATCCATACTTTTAGACCTCATGTAGATGGACCCTTCCTCTTCTTCCAAGGCTGTTCTTTTAAAAGCTTCTGGTGCCTCTCATTCACGTTTGGGATTGGGCAGAGTTGGCTGCATTTCTGCCAGGCTATTTTGTAAGCCTATCTGTTTCTCTTTACTCACTCCTATCATGCAACAAATAATTGATATAAATACAGGATCACTCTTCCTTCTGGATTATTTCTGCTCCTTTATGAAGACTCACTTGGGCATTTGTAAGGAACAGTTACAGCCCTCAGGATATCACAGCCTGGCAGAAGGTGTCATGTTCTTGTCATTTAAGAGTTTGAGACTATTAAATATTGTCCAAAAGAAAAGTCACTGCTGATACTGTAACTTTGTCCTTGATGCTCTTAATGAAATTCTAACAAAAACATTTGCTGACAGCAGTCATGCTAATTTGGGTGTACTGTACCTTCTTCACAAACGCAGGTCAGCTCATTGGTGTACTGGCCAAACCCAGAACATTGGCAGGTACCTCCCAGATCATCAAGGTCACCCATGGTATCACAGGCATTAAAGTTGGAAGAGTTGTTTGTCACCGCTATTCCTAGTGGGAGGCTGTTACAGAAATTCAGTGCTCTGATAAGACAGATATCTTCCAATATCCTGCCTAAAGATATTGATGAACAGATAATGTACCTTTTGTATTATTCTTTGTAGACTACACATCTCTCTACCCCAAGATAACTCATGGAGAATCATCCTTGATGAGCCTATATTTTACTGCACTAAGGCAGGATCATGAACTTTCCTTAAGTGAGATGACGATTGCAATAGCCATTCTAAGCATATGTTCCAGTTTTAATTAATCTTTCTTTTTTCATTCGTTCAAAAAATGAAGATTTTTGGTTACCTATTCCAAAAACTTTATTACCTTATCTTAACCAATATGCAACACTTGGCTAGCTCTAGGAGTTGTCCCCTTTTTTGAGAATTCTATGGGCATCTTATGAAATCTCTTCATAAAAGAAGGTAAAACTAATTTTATCTTGCATTTACTGTAGGACTGTGATGGCTTGGTGCTTGGTCCAGACAAAAGCACAAACAAAATTAATAAACTTATTTATTTTGCTAACTGCATAGTTATTGATTACAGTCTGACCATGGGTATTTCTGAAATTCACATCAGGCATGAAACTATCTCAAATTATTTGTATTGTTCTGAGGTGCAAGATGTAATATAGAAGGTTAGTCTAGCAATGAAGTAAAAAAAAAAGTTAGATTCCTTTTTTTCCATGCACTTTTAGCACTGATAAGTGAACGTAAAAGTCTGGAAAAATAATACAGTGGTTTATCCAAAGAAGAGTTATGAAAAGAATGTACATTAACTACATTTAAATTAAGTATTTATTCTATTAAAAACTTCATACATAATAAAACAGCACTAAGTTTACATTACTAGCCCATACTGAAAATAGTCACCTGCAATGTCTCCTAATTATTATTTTAACAAAACATTGCAAAAGCTGGGAGATCTAAAATTTTACATAAATGTACTTGCAAACTCCATTTTAACCTCTTACATACATACAAGCATTAATATTTGCTGGAGAATAATGATGATGCTCTTGCTTGGAAGAAAAATTAAAAAATAAATATATAAAATAAAACACAAAAGTCACAACTTTACACTGTTTTTCAACCCTGCATTAACAAAAAAGCTTAGCTTAACCTTCACAAGAAACAGTGTTGTGGTGTAGGCCCTGCTTCCCCCTACTAACAAGCTGCATTGCAATCTCAGATCATCCATCACCATGTAAGAACAAAGAGCTGGGATAATTGGGCACTCTCCGACCCTGCCTGTTGGTGCAGTGAGCCAAGATATGAAGTAATACGGTACCTCTCTGTCCCGGGATGAGCACAGTGAGCTGGGACAATTAGGCACTCCCTAACTGTACCTGGAACTCCTAATGCAAATACAGTGAGTTGAAGTGAGTAGTCGCTCCTTGACCATCTCTGGAACTCCTGTTGCCCAGGAAATGCACCTAAACCTCCTCCTGCATAGGTCGCGGCCCACATCTGAGAGATGCCAAGACTAATTATCTGACAAGAATTGTGGCCACCAAACTATATCATTGACCAGAGTCAATCATCTTGCGATTCTATAAGTAATGGTCCTAAAGCAAGACCCTTTGAGTTCTCTGGGATCACATCAGGCTTTGACCATGTATCTCCCTCTGAGCTAGGACTCCTCTCAGAGCAGTTTTCGCGAGGTTCCACAAGTAATTGGATCCTTCACTAACAGATGCCAGCGAAGGAAAGAGTAAGTCACCGCGTTTGGATTTTTGCGAAGGATTTTCACAGATAGAAATAGTGAGTACCTCACTATTACTTGACCCTGTGTGGTTTTTGAAGGGTATTGGGTACCAAATTTAACATCTTAATCAATGGTTAACATCTATATCTGTGTGAGTGTGTGTGTGTATGCATGTGGTTTAAGTTAGGAAACTTTCAATCATTAGCTGAGTTGTTATAACTGTTGATTATAGATTATTGACTAAGTATTGCTAATAACATAATTTAGTTTATGATTTACTTTAGTAGTGTTAAGATACCATTTGTTGCTGCTATTAATTGTTATAAGACCCATATTTACATGTTAAATCACTTTCACTGAAATTCCTACACTACACTCCTTTAGTTATAAACCATTGACCAAGTCTGGGACTAGGAGTGGATTCAGTTGCACCTAGACTCCTCTGAGAAGGAGTTTAGAAAGCAAGGGGGTCCATTCTGAACCTCATGACTCAACAGGAGTCTTCCCTTACCCCTTCATTAGACAAAAACCATTGACCAAGTCTGGGACTAAGACTGGATGCAGCCACACCCAGACTTCTCTGAGAAGGAGTTTAGAAACCAAGGGGGCCCTTTCTGAACCTCGTGACTCAACGGGAGGGCACTCCTTATACCCTTTTTCCTAAACCCTATGTACATCACTTCAACCTAACCTTGACTCGATTTCCCTATCTGACCACTGTAAAATCACTTTTTTCTGCCTCCCCTCCCTTCGCCATTCATTGTGACAGTTGCACCTAAGCACCACTATGACCCAATTGCCTTTCAAAATCCCACAGAATCACAGAATTACAGAATGGTAGGGGTTGGAAGGGACCTCTGGAGATCATCTAGTCCAACCCCCTTGCTAAAGCAGGTGCCCCTAGAGGAGGTTGCAAAGGAATGTATCCAGGCGGGTTTTGAATATCTCCAGAGAAGGAGACTCCACAACCTCCCTGGGCAGCCTGTTCCAGGGCTCTGTTACCCTCACAGTAAAGAAGTTCCTCCTCATGTTCAGGTGGAACTTCCTGTGTTCCACTTTGTGCCAGTTGCCCCTTGTCCTGTCACTGGGCACCACCAAAAAGAGCCTGGCCCCATCCTCTTGACACCTGCCCTTTAGATATTTATAAGCATAGATGAGATCCCCTCTCTATCTTCTCTTCTCCAGGCTGAACAGGCCGAGGTCTCAGCTTTTCCACATAACAGAGTTGCTCTAGCCCCCTAATCATCTTCGTAGCCCTCTGCTGCACTCTCTCCAGTAGTTCCCTGTCTCTCTTGAACTGGGGAGCCCAGAACTGGACACAGCACTCTAGATGTGGCCTCACCAGGGCAGAGTAGAGGGGGAGGATCACCTCCCTCGACCTGCTGGCCACACTCTTCTTAATGCACCCCAGGATGCCATTGGCCTTCCTGGCCGCAAGGGCACACTGCTGGCTCATGGTGAGCCTGTTGTCCACCAGCACTCCCAGGTCCTTCTCTGCAGAGCTGCTCTCTAGCAAGTCAACCCCCAGCCTGTACTGGCACATGGGGTTGTTCCTCCCCAGGTGCAGGACCCTACACTTGCCCTTGTTGAACCTCATCAAGTTTCTCTCCAGCCTGTCCAGGTCACGCTGAATGGCAGCACAGCCTTCCGGTGAGGCAGCCGCTCCCCCCAGCTTTGTATCGTCAGCAAACTTGCTGAGGGTACACTCTATCCCTTCATCCAAGTCGTTGATGAATATGTTGAACAGGGCTGGACCCAGCACCGACCCCTGGGAAACACATCTGGTCACAGGCCTCAAACCAGACTTTGCATCACTGATCACAACCCGCTGAGCTCTGCCATTCAGCCACTTCCCGATCCAGCTCACTGTCCATTCATCTAGCCCACACATACATCCCTTCACGTAGTAAGTAATAGAGTGAATCTTGCCATCAAATTCTGTAAAGTCATGTGTTTTACAAACGAATACTAAAAATCACTTTTCCCTCATATCTTGTCGGTGATTCTTTGAGTGACTGTTAAACCTTAACCACTCTCCCCTGCGACACCCAGTATATAAAAACTGCATAATGCACTTCTTGAGAATGAAAAAACTTTCGTAAGAAACACAGGCTCAAGTCAACACAGGAAAGTCAAATTTTGCCATTGGAAGAGGAAATACTTTCTCTGGTAAACATTCCCATCATACCAGTTCAGGCCTCTGTAACTTCTACAGCAGAACATATTTTGTTATACAAGTGTCAAATCCTTATGTATAGCATAACACTATGGTTACTTTGGTTTATACTAGAAATGGGCTTCAGATCAGGAAAAAAAAAAAAAAGCTTTATTCAATTACCTCCATTTGAATTTAGCCATTCTGGCTATTCTGAGTTAGATGCGATGAAAAAGTGCTCTTTTTTGGAATTCCATTTGTAATTAATGAAAGGAATCTTCAGAAAATTATCTGATTTTAAGTTATTTCTCTTGATTGTTATCTACATTTAACTGAATATCTTGTAAGATCTCCTTTCTCTTAGGTTCGTAGCTAAACCCAGAAGAGTTAATCATGTTTGGGTAAAAGACTTTCATTTTTCTGGATAGGAATTGTAACACTGAAGTCGTCATCTATAGTAGATGTACCCCATGCTACCACTGTCCTAAGGCTAAAACTAGCTCATATTTAACCAAAGTCTACATGACTTCCATACCTCAAAGTATTCATTATGTAAAGTAATCACCTATAAATTCTTGCTAACTGATTAAACACAATATATGTAAATGAGTGAGAAAAAGCAGCAGGTTTTCTGGGGGGTTTCCTGGAAGTTTTTCTCCTTGAGTAAGTCAAGGCAGCTGATAATGTTATTCCTTTTGGAGTGCCTTCAGATCATTTCATTCTGCATCTCTCTGCCTTTAGTTTTCCCAAGGCAGAGCTCCTACAAAAACACTGTGGCTAATATGGGAACAATAGAGCACTCAAAATATAAGCAAGACCCCTGATTAGAATGCTAACTTAAAAAAAAAATTCCATTACAAAGGTGGTGTTGTATGAAACGGGTTCTGGAATGATATTCTGAATCATTCAGTTACAACACACATTGAACGCCTTTTCTACAGAGTAGAAAGCCTTGAATGTCCACTCCTGTATATCCCAGGATGCCATCAGAGTCTAATATCCTTTGCATTGTCTAACAAAATTATTATGAAACTACAAGCAATTATTGTTACTCAGTTTTCGCTTTGAACAGTTCTTCTGTCCACTAGTAAAAATACCTTCTCTTCTCCTCTGAAACACAACATACACTTTGTTCCCATCTAAACCTTCTTAATGTTCTTGCTCTTAATTAGGTATTATTAAACCCTGCACATTTCCTAAAAGTCTTTATTTATTCTTAAATCTATATGATATGTTCCAAACTTTACTTTTTCAGAAAGTTTTTTTTTTTTCAGAGACCACTTAAACTTCCTAACTTATAGTATGTACTAGATATGACGCCTCATTGCCTCTTCAGGAAAAGTAATTCTCCCTATAAGGGTAACAGTTGTATACCGGAACATTCTTCATAAAAACATTTAAATGCCTCAGGAATGTAAGCTATGCGCTTTATTGTGTGTGGTTGGCATTCCTGTTAAAGTGGCATCACCTTCCTTAGACAGACTTTCTTGGAAGAGTCAGAATAGCTGTATGGAATAATGTGATGTAGAGGATAATAAAGAGGTATAGACTTTCAGCACCTTTGAGAGCCAGAAATCTACAGCAATCTTGCACCTTGAGAAGTTGTCTCAGTAGAGACATGAAAATGCACTGTAATTGTGAGAACAGGAATTGTTCAGCAAAGATTTATTGCATCTTTCTACTACTTCTGAGCTGTCTTCAATTTTAGCCAGAAGGTTCAACATGGGAATCTTTATGCATCTTTCAGAAAGCAAACTGCAAAGTGAATAACCAAGAAAAACAGAAGAATGCTCTCCAGTAACATAATTTGCAAGTCCAGATAGAATCCATCCAGACTGATAGAATTGTGCTTGAACCATTGTCACGAAGAGCAAGGGCATCTGTTTGCACACAAATAACACAAGTATTACACAAAGGGAAAATATGACTAATGTGTTTTAGGAGGTCCCAGTTGACTGGAGGTTAGCAAATGTGACACTCATCTAGAGAAGGAGGATTTATGGAACCACAGGCGTGTCAGTCTGACCTTGGTGTCAGGGAAGGTTATGGAGAAGATCATCTTCAGTGCCATCACGTGGCACATATAGGACAACCGGGTGATCAGGCCCAGTCAGCACAGGTTTATGAAAGGCATGTCCTGCTTGACTAACCTGCCCTCTTTCTATGACAAGGTGACCCACTTAGTGGATGAGGGAAAGGCTGTGGATGTTGTCTGCCTAGACATAGTAAAGCTTTTGACACTGTCTCCCACAGCATTCTCCTGGAGAAATTTGCTGCTTGTGGCTGGGACAGGTGTACTCTTCGCTGTGTTAAAAACTGGCTGGATGACCAGGCCCAAAGTGCTGTGGTAAATGGAGTTAAATCCAGTTGGCAGTTGATCACAAGTGGTGTTGCCCAGAGCTCAGTATTGGAGTCCGTTTTATTTAATACCTTTATCAATTATCTGGACGAGGAGTGCAACCTCAATAAGTTTGCAGACAACACCAAATTGGGTGGGAGTGTTGATCTGCTTGAGGGTAGAAAGGTTCTACAGAAGGATCTGGACAGGCTAGATTAATGGGTCAAGGCCAGCCACGCCATTTAAAAAGGCTAAATGCTGGGTCCCACATTTGGGTGACAATAACCCATGCAATGCTACAGGCTTGGGTAAGAGTGGCTGAAAACCTGCCTGGTGGGAAAGGACCTGAGGGTATTGGTTGATAGCTGGCTGAATATGAGCCAGCAGTGTGCCCAGGTGGCCAAGAAGGCCAACAGCAGCTTGGGTTGTATCAGAGATAGTGTGGCCATCAGGACTAGGGAAGAGATTGTCCCCCTGTACTTATCACTAGTGAGGCCGCACATCAAATACTGTGTTTAGTTTTGGGTCCCTTACTACAAGAAAGACATTGAGATGCTGGAGCATGCCAAAGAAGGGCAACGAAGCTGGTGAAGGGTCTCGAGCACAAGTCTTATGAGGAGTGGGAGAGGGAACAGGGGTTGTTAAGCCTGGAGAAAAGGAGGCTGAGGGTGGACTTTACTGCTTTCTACAAACACTTGAAAGAAGGTTGTAGCAAGGTTGGTGTCAATCTCTTCTCCCAGGTAACAAGTGATAGTACAAGAATAAACAGCCTCAAGTGGTGCCCAGGGAGGTTTAGATTGGAAAAATAGGAAAAAATTCTTCACTTAAAGGGTTGTCAAGCATTGAAAAAAGGTGCCCAGAGAAGTGGTCAAGTCACCATCCCTGGAGGTATTTAAAAGATGTGTAGATGTGGTGCTCATGGAGATGGTTTAGTGGTGGACTTGACAGTGCTAGGTTAGCGGTTGGACTTGATGATCTTGAATGATTCTACGATCTATGAAGTCTGCTTCCCAATTGTCACCATTCTTTTCCTTTCTCAGGCCTTGCACAAATTTGTACATCCTCCTTTTTTAAAAAAAAAAAAGTTACCTTTTAAGCATCTAGTTAATTTTAGAAAGTACCTCTGAATAAGGAAGGAGTGGAGAAAAGCAATACTGGAATGGAAAGTAGGGCTGAATGTTGAGAAAAATCTTCCCAAGAACTCACCATTTCCCCTTACATTTCATCTTCTTCTTTGCCATATGTTCCACACTCTAAGCTTAGTTGAAGTAAAACCAATAATACTGCTACTAACTGTCTCTAAGAATAAGTAAAAGATTGTGGAAAATGTAGCATAGTACTACAAAGAAGATCAGCATATAAACATTTTCTAAAAGAACATACTACTCTAGTAGGTAAGAGAGAGACAAAGGATACTCTTCCAGAGAATATACATACTCTGTATGCAGCTTAATGTAGCTAGAAATATTATGGAGATTAATATCTGAGTTTAAGCATCTGGGTTATTCTGGGTAGAAAAAAGTACTCTGCAAACCTGTAACTAAATTAGTCACATCCTTACTGGACCTGCAAATTGTAACTTGGAGAGAAGAGATGAGCACTTTCAAAATTTCTTTATTGTAATGTTAACATTTTTAGCTAATAAATCTGTGAGAGACTATGTCTACTCTTTACAAATTACCGCAAACTTGTGGAAAAGCAGTGGAAGCCTCAAGATATCACCTTTGCTATAAACTGGAAAGATCAAGTAACATCTGCATCTACATGCTCATTTATGGCTCACTTGATTTGACATAACAGTAAAAATTGTTAAGGAATTTGAAGTGTATTTTAACAAAAGTAGAATCAAGTTTGTTCTAGTAGTTTCAGACACCTTTCAGTGAAGATATACTGAGGAAAAAGTTGGGTTTGGATCCTGGACATTAAAAAAGTCTCAAAGAAATTACACATGAAATTAGCTTCAAGAGACTGAGGGGTTTGGGGCTTTTTTCCCCTCTTTTTTTTTTTAAAACTAGTCAATCTACATATTAGCTTACAAGCATCTTTCTATTTTGAAGCAGAAAAATCTACCTCCCAAGACATTCGCTTGAATCGCTTGAAGAAGGATAAAAAATATCCATTTTAGTTGGATGTTTCCATAGCTCATGAGACATGCTTATATGGTAGGCTATGAAAGCTGTTAATCAAAATATGGACCATCTCATGTTTCTGTCCAAAACACAAAGCAGACAGCCAGGCTCAGGTTCTCTGCTATGTTAAGAATTATAAGGTATCAGTAAAATCTAGATATTTAGATAAAATCTAAATAAAGTTCTTTGATTAATGCATAGATGAGATTCTATTCTACTGAACCCCTCTTTTTGCCTTACTAAATCGTTTTAGACACAACCTGTTCTCACCTTTCAGTCCTCTTCTAAAAACTGAAAGCAGTAGCTTCATCTACCTAGATGTCGGCTTTGGCTGTTACCCCTATCCAGTTTATCCGCTGATCAGATAAGTGGTATGACACAGTTATGAGAGTTCAGCTAAATGTTCACCACAAATAATAAACATATTCCCCTCATCCACTTACTTTTTCTAAATTTTACCAAACAGATAATAAAGTCTGCTACTTAAGATGATTTTTTAATTACTTTTCACAAAATTATTTGTGGCCTGCAGTGGCCTGCAGAACAGTTCAGTAGTGACTACTGCAAGCCAATAGTTTATGTAATGAAATGAATTCCAGATTTGTATAGAGCTTATAAATAATTAAAGCGTGAATTGATACACAAATTAGTTTGAGACACTCAAACCACAAATTCTTAATAGATTTTATTTAATATTTCTGATTCACAACATACCAGCTGCTAAAATTCATGTGTCTCAAACTAATTTGTTATTTCCAAATACTTGAGGGGGAAATGCTAGAACAGGAAATGTTGATGAAAACTCAGAAATAAAACTTCTCTACAAAATCGTAACAGATAGTTTTCAAGGTTTTTCCCTAATATTTCTTCTTTTTATATTCTCTCTCTATATTTGTTCAGCTTCATCATCAGAACAGCACTGCCACAAATGATGCCTTGCCGTTCTTACTAATAACATGCCTGAGTGTTCATACTGGAACTTTTACAGTGACCTATAAGACTGAATTTAGAGAAGCATGTGAAGGGGAAGTGTGAAAGAGAGATGCAGTGCTCCTACTGCCCATGAAGAACACAATAAGATCTGCACTCTATGCCGTATGACAGAGGAAAGTAGTTGTGTAGCCTCTGTTCTATGAGCACTGTGGATGCACCTTACCTTGGGTCTACAGCAAAATTCGCACTGACGTTAATTACAATATGATACAGGCTACTATGAGAGGACAAGGTATGTCATTACGTCTCTGAAGACTGGTAACGTGCGATTCTGAGTTTTGTTTCTGAAGACACAGATGAAGTTAGTGCTGAGAACGTACAGCCCACCCTTACAGCTTTTTCATCCTTATGTTTCCTTTCACAGATATGATGACTATGCTGACATTTCACGATCTGTACAAGATGAAGAGGGGGAGAGGGTGATACCATAATGCCACAAATCAATAGACTTCTTAAGCACATGCTAAACTTTAAAAATGTAAAGAACCTCAGTACTACATATTCAGCATATGTATTTCCTTACTGTGATAACACTTATTTTTTCCATCATGAGCAGAGGTTCATGGTCATACATTTCTAACAGCAGAGAGCTTCTAGTGCTCTTTCAATTGAAATAGTCAATGCCTTGAAAAATTTGGCACAGTTTTATAAAATTTGCTTGCCCCAAAATCAGAACTATATATTTGAATACTAGCAGGAGGCAAGTCTAGTTTTTGTCAGCCCAATATCTAATCTCAGTCTCTACTGACTTACAAGGTGCCTGAGGAATGAAAGTGACAAAATCTGAGACTGAAAATACTTGGACAAGCAGTTCTTTATCTGAAATTCTTTCATATGTTTCAGTTAAGGCAAAGGAAGTTTGGACAAAGAAAAATGATATTTTCTTAGAGAGAATGAGAACAGATTTATGCTTTATCTGGGCTTGTCCAGTAAGGTCTTTGAGAAGATTGAAAAAGTCAGTTTATGCACCAAAAACAGATTGAGTTTTCTAGGTGCTTATCACTGAGTTCCTAAATCACATCTTGCTGATCCAAATTAGCTGCATGAGATGTGCTTACACTTCTTCCACCTATACAAAGATATATCCTAGTTTCTTNTTCTACTTTCCCTGCAGATAAATGCGCACGCTCTCCCCACCAGGTGGGTTTTTTTCTTCTTGATGAATAAGGATTACGTGAACTTAATTACAAGAAAATATTTGGGAAGAGGACTATTAACAACGCTACCTGCAAGTGTAGCTGAAACAATGCCTGAACTTTTTTTTCTATCTCACAGGGTTTTTTTTTTTTTTTTTTTTGGCAGCTTGAAGTCAAAACCCACTGCTATTAGGGTGATAAATACCAAAAGACTAATATTTTCAACAGACTGAGGAGTATATGGAAAGTAATATAGTGGGAGCTGAAGATTCAGAATATTTTTTCATGTTTTGACAAAAAGGAGGAAAAGAAAATTATTCAGAAGCCAGCATCTGAAAATTGTTATGAAATTATTCACAGTTAAGTGAAATCCAATTAAAAAAACAATATGACATCCGTTGACAAGTGAAGGAATTTAGTTTTAAAGGAAATTAAAAATAAATATGAAGATCATTGTTGGGTAGAGTTTTGGCAGGTAACTAAAAAAGAAACAGTATTTATAGGATATTAACCTAGAGGAAAAATGTTCACAAATACATGAAAAGAGAACAATCGGCTCCTAAAACAGGATTTCATTGTCTGCCACTGAGAATATAGATGTTTTCCTGGAGATTACTATCAAAGACATGGGCATTACACTATAAACAAAATGTGCAAGGGGAGATTTCTCTAGGATTTATTAGGTGTTAACAAAAGCAGGCACATGGGATGTGAGGAGAGGCAAGTGTATCTGCAGCAGACGTGAGGTACAGTAAGATCGTGTTCACCCTCTGTTGAAATCATTTGGGCTAGTTTCTATGGCAAGGGAAAGCTTTCTGAAGCACCTAACTTAAAAGCATTTGGAGTACATTTACTAGAAGCAGAGCAAGCAAAGAACATACTGTTTTGGATTCCAGTCCCCAGATTCACACCTTAGAGAGTGAAAGTAACCTAGTGATGAACTAATTTGCTAGCACAGAACAGCACCAAATGCCATTTCTTTTCGTAGTCCAGGAAGGAATATGACCTAGGGAAGAATATAATTCTTGACTCCCAGCCTCCTACAGCTGTTACTAAGCTGACACTGATGATTTACTCCTCTCTCAGGCCCAGTTCTGAAGTCACAGTGCAACAATATATTTCTGATTGATGTTGTACTGAGGCCTCAGCCCTAGTGGAGACACATTTCTGATACTCCATTAATGCATTTACAGCAAAACAAGAAAGGACTGCAGCTTTTAAAACGATTAAAACATGCATTCCTTGACATTAGCCAACAGTCAGACTTGATATAATTCCCTGCAGTACCAAGCAGTGGATCAGTGCATGCTAACAAGATCTGGAATGACCTCAAAGAACTTAAGATGTGGGTGACAGAAGTAATAAAAAAATTCTCAAGATACAAAGAAAAAAAAATGCATCAAAGTAAATCAGGTTTCAGTAAAAATAGACTGTGCAGAAAGAACCAGTATGGCTAAATTTACACCTACAAGTGTATTTAGACACAATTGCTGAGCTGAACTAATGCTGAGCTTGCTGCCAGAAGGATCTCCCATCTGCAGAGCCCACCTCAGTTCCTGGCCACCAATTTCCATCAGCTGAAACACTCCTCTGGCTTCTCACTCAGTGACACAGCTCACTAATTTGGCAGAAAATTAAACCAGCATGTAAAGTTAATATTTTCTGAGAGCTGAATCAGCCTGACAGAGGTTAGATGAGTGCCAGGTCCAGAACTGCCAATCCAAGGTTGAGAAAGGACAATGGGCAAAGCAGAGTGAAGGAAAATGAATGAGACTGCCTCTCTTAGTGGGAATCTATATCAACTATATCAGCTTAGCTGTATCAGCTTCATTAGGTTTTTATAGCTAAATTCCAGTTCTCTACTGAATTTCCAGGAAGATATGCTTACATCAAAGTACTCCTGTTTTGAAATTAGAGGTCTAATTATTAGTGGGTTTTGTTGTGGTTTTGTTCATATGTGTTCCACCATTGTAGAAAGAGTATTTGATAAACAGGTTCTTGGCATTAAGAATTAATGATCTTAGAACACTTGCATTAAGGCTCCAATTAGTTCATTCAGAAATATTGGTAACATGCAAAAAAATCAGTGATTACCTAATATTTTAAATTCAGTTATAGTGTTCTCTTATGCTCCACCTTCTCACCCCACTACAGTTAGATTTCAGCTTTTGCTGTCATAGCATGCCCCAACACCTACAGTTATTGCATGGTTAAAAAAAAAAAAACAACTTTGCAAATATTTTTAAATCTTGCTTTTCTGTTCCCTGCAATAATTTAAAGGAATTAGGCACAAAGAGATGTGTGTAATTTCAAGTCATCCAGGTTCCCACAGACCTGCACCAATCTGTGATAGAGCCATCCTTTCTATACTTACTGCACACAGTATCTGTAAGGATAGCTGTATATTAATCAGCTGGCTTTTCTTATCAGTCTATGCCTATATTAGACAGAATCTGTATTTGTTTCCTTATTGTTATTACCTGCTGGTTTACATTCAAATCTAGAGAGAAAGTTTGAAACATCTACAGTTGTAATAATTCTCACTCAACAGCAGAGGAAAGGAATAGTAGGATTGTGAGAATTAGGGATTATTTTACTGCAAGACCTCCATTTGAAGGTACATATATGTCTCACGCAGTGGGAAGAGTCTTATAAGCTACCATTCCTCTTGGTGTCTCAGGTGGTGTTCTCTCAGTTCCAGTAGCCTTGCACTGAGCTTGTTTGCACAGCCATTGACTGCAAGGTACTTGACTAATGAATCGTGTGGGGAAAAACAAAATTTAAGCTGCTTGCAGTGATAAAAGTCCTAGAACTTTCTAGTCCTTTCAGTAGATTCTTTCAGTTGATAAGCCTGAATTCTGAGCCTTTTCAACTTAGATCATCATCGATAGACAGCGATGTATTTTATAGCACTTTTGGAAATAACTTCCATAAGTAATTCCTGAAAGTATTGGTCATTGTCTTAAATGAAGGAGTCTTGGCTGAATTTACTAGTTTGGAAAGTTCTAACGTTGACAGTTGAATAAAAAATATCGTAGGTTCTTTTACTTAAGACTTACGACTTCAATATAAAAAACAAACAGATGTATCTTTTTTGATCTAGATGTCAGAGAAAAGAATTCTTCACTAGGTGCATAATCTTGACACTGTGTTTAAAAATAAAGGTTTTAATTAAAGTTGTATTCAGAACTTCCTGTCGGAAGCTGTTTAGCAGTGATTTCACTTGTGACACTGACAGTTTGAGGGGCTGAACCTAAGAGACAGGAAATCAGTTCACATTCTGCTGTATGCAGACATGTAGGGTAGAGTTTGTTAGAAATCTATTTACATCCTAATACATTAAAAAAAAAATACATCAGAGTTCTACATTGAGAAGAAAATTACTCATGAGCTTGCAGTAAAAGAACTACAAACCCTGATGCAATCCCAGATGAATTCAGCAAAATTCTTTCCATGGCTTTAGATGTGCTTTCAACAGGCAACAAAATTACCTGAAACGCATGACAGTGCAAACATTTTTCTACAAATATTTCAGCATGTAAATTATTCACTTAAGAATTTGCCCCCTTTTTTTGTTTCAATTTTCCACAGGTATTTATGCAGCCAAGTTCTACTTGCATGGATTATCAACTACTAAAAATAACTTTCACATTACCTTGTTTAAGCATCCAATCTGAAAATCCTAAGATGTAGTATCCTTTAGTATTTACTGTAAAGAAACAATATGAGGTAGCATACATGAGTATATCTGATACTAAGATTCTGATTTTGTGCATTTAAGCACAAACCTTTATCAAAATGCCACTATCCCCTTCCTGTCTCTTCCTATGATTTCTTCATCCTTCAAAACACTAGATTCTTTAAAAATTCATACCCAGTTATTATTTCCTATGAATCTGACACCATCTCCTGATGATCGTCATAAAACAAACTGTCAGCAGATCAGCACTTTACACGCGCATACTCATCCTTTGCCACGTGTCCTGGTTTGGGCCAGGACAGAACCAATTTTCTTTTAGTAACT
Organism: Steatornis caripensis; assembly: GCA_013398225.1. Taxonomy (NCBI): domain Eukaryota; kingdom Metazoa; phylum Chordata; class Aves; order Caprimulgiformes; family Steatornithidae; genus Steatornis; species Steatornis caripensis. Next base: position 69,400 of record VZSC01006063.1, on the reverse strand, counting down.
TTGCTTTCTAGTTAAGTCTCTTCTGAGAAGCTGCACTCTCTGAAATTCACTGCATGTTTTTCCAGACAGTAGCTGCTTCTAGCAGTGATAAGGCTCGGTGTTTATAGTTAGTGCTGGAACATCAGAAGCAATGGTATGCAGAAAGGCCCTTGCT
>VZSC01006063.1:19675-65389 GCA_013398225.1 Steatornis caripensis | reverse complement strand
AAAAAAAAAAAAAAAAAAAAAGAAAGTCTACCCTTCCCTTTTTGATCAAGAGAAAATGCCATAATTAACAAATATATTAACTAAGGAAATGTCTGGTCTTTCCAGAACAGATTGTGGTTTTTCCTGTGCATTAGATCATCAGAGTGGGGTTTCATGCACTTTATAGTTGGGAGGTAATATTAGATCACCTAACTCCGACAAACTGTATTTGTTCAGTAAGTTTTACTATATATATATATGCCAAAGTTAGACTAAAGTATCTTTTTCCTCAGCATTTTAAATCATTTCAGGCCAGAATCAGAGAGCAGAACAGACTGGGTAACTGAGGACCTTGCAATGCTGAGAAAGTGATTAAGTGAAATAGGCTTACATAGCATAAGAAACTGAGCCATGACATGTTTTGAAGCAGTGGACGAAAAGGCACTTGTCAGAGAAAGGAGAAGCAGGTACTAGAGGAAAATGAAGGGAACTGCTCCTGGATGATCCCAAATCTCCCAGTTAGCATGATCTTGGCTGAAGAGTGCTCTCAGAACATCACTGGCTGCTGGTCTCTTTATGGCATTTGCCCATGTCTGGCCTCTGCTGCTGGACAAATCATTCAGCCCCCAGCAGACCCAGGTAAGTGACAGGCAGGTATCCTTTCATTTTGATCTGGGAACAGTCCCAGAAAATCCAAAAGCAACCTTGTAACTCATGACTGATTAATACCAAGAAGTGAAAACACTTAAGAACTACAACAGTCTCCAAAGCAGACCTTGCCAAATAAGAGAGTAAACAGCTGATTGCATTAAAAGTGGAAGCTTGTACTGGAGGCAATACTGAAATAAAGAACCTGGTTCAGAAATAAAATAATTCTAAAAAATCATTATAGTCATATAAATGATCCTGATGTATGACAGTAAAAGTCAAGCACAAGAATAGCCATCTGAGTCATCTTTTATTAATTATTTTCACTTCAACAGACATGTATTTTTGTATGCAGATATTTATAATTTAAAGCATAAACAAAAATCATTACGTTTTCCTTAAAGGGTATTTTTTCATCTACTTCAAGAGGAAACCTTTTGTAAGGAGCTAGAAAACCAATACTTAAGAAACAATGGGTAAAGAATAAACACATGCAGGATGGGGTGGTGCAATCTTTTATACGATTAACTGATCTCTCTTTTGTTTTTTGGGGTGGTTTTTTTTTGCAACGACATCTGCTAAGCAGAGACAACTTCTTTTATCTCCATTAACATCAAATCAAGTAACTAAAAATAAGAATTCTGAATTGAGAAATTGATGTCATATCTGGAAGTGCTGCTTTTGTTGACAGTTTCTGGGAGAAGTAGTATTCAGGGTGAGTAGTAAATAGTAGTTTGGAACTAGATGGGCAAGCTTTCCATTAGAGCTTGTGAATGCTTTTGTTCTGCTTTATACTTTAATCTCAGCATGAAAGTAGCTACTTTAAAAATACTAAAGGGCTACCATCTGTGTTCAGATCATCTTTACAAAGTAAACGCCCCTTCCAGGTCTGGATTCTGTTCCACTGCTCTCAACATAGCTCTAACTACTCCATTACTATGCTCTCGAAGGTGAAACACAGTCAATTTTGATGAGTCATTTCTACAGTTAAAACTGTAGCATCTGGGTGATATTTCAGCACCATATTTTTAAACAACTGGAAGTCAAGATTCTACAAGGAATCCTCAGACACTTGATTATTTCTTCTTTTATTTTTACAAGAACACAGTAATAAGAAACCCCAAGCAAAACAAGGCAAGATCCAATGATAGCAAGTGGAAGTGTCATTAAAACTGCTAACTCCATGTATTTAAATTCAGAAATACAATGGAAAAAATTCCCTCAGAAATTTTGTAGTCTTTTCAATTTATGATAAACTTGCTTGCAGTTTCTCTCTGTCTCAGTCTTTGAAGGGAACAGATGTAGCGAACAGAGCACCATGGCTAGATTCAAGCATCAGAAGTTTGTGTCACGTGTTCAACAACAAGACCAAGGTTTTTTTAAGTCTAGGAAGTGTCTGAAGCACTAAAATGGGTTTACTCTTTTTAAAAACGATGATTTTACATAGTGCTTTTTACTTTGGGAAGACAGCCTTAGTAGACTAGAGTAACGCTAGAAAAATTTGCCAGGAGTCCACTTTGCACCAATAGGGTTTTTTTATTTTTATACAAACACACACACACATTGCCCTATATATTTCAGTGTGTCTGTGTGTGCATTCTGTGTAAATATTTTAAGGGCATCATTTTTATACTGTGAAGCCACCTAAAGCTGCAAGCATCCCTTTGAAGAGCTTACTGACAGAGACTCAGCATGTCATTAGTGGCCATACTGCTTCCGAGAACACCTAAACCAAGTGTTCCTGCTGCCCACTGCTGTATTGAACACCACATTCTGGGAACCAGAAGCACTCCAAGAGTCTGGTTTATTTGGGCGAGTACGAATGCCCTTAATCTTAACAATTCATCTGACTTGTGCAGGGGCCCAGTACTTCTCAAATAAAACTCTTCTAGACTGATTAACAATGCTTTTGAAACAACCCAGTGGCATTCTACACAGATAATGAAAAGGTTTTCAGGTAATGTCAGAGTGGGGTTTCTTCATTTGGCAGAGAAAATTAATTCTGGCCCATTATTTTGTGCTATTTTAAAGAGTTTAAGCACCTGGTCATAATTAAATACATAGATATTTCCACTAGGCTGATGGTATAGATTACACCAGTGACTCTTGACAGCTCAAATGATCTGAGTGAAATCATCATAAGTAGTCATGTGTAGCAATATGAACTTTTACCATAGACAAAACAAAAATAAAGAACAGTATTTTTCTAGTAGTAAACAAATCACCAAGAGGCTGAAGACAGTATCTGGACTTTGTAGTCACCATCTGACTTCCAAAAACAAATAAATAAAAATTTATGAGTGAAATGAAACTCTGTTTTCCACTATAAAGCCCTCCATTTGAAAAGAAAAATTAAAGAACAAAATCATGAAATAGTTCAGCAGGATTATTGAGCTGAATTATCTTCATTCTCTTTCCTTCACTTTAAAATTTTATGAATATTGAAAAAAGTGAGTTTTCAAAAGCAGTATCACTATAAGACATTCTAAGAGTGACAGCTGCATTGTTCTTTCACCTCTAGGTGAAAATTATAGACAAGCTAATTGCCTTTGAAGTTGCAGGCTCTTTTTGGTACTGGATCTCATTACTGTCTGCTTTCATGACTGTTTCCTCCAGTTTTGAGGCTGTATACCTCATAATACAAACAAATTCATTCAAAATACAATTGTTTGTCAAGACTTTTTATCTTAAGACTCTCAACAGATCACCATAAGGAGTGACCCTGACTTTTTATTCATGATTCATACCATCAAGCTCTCCACTGTGACACAGTTTAAAATGAAGTTTATTTTCCAGTTTGATCTAGCATTTAAAAGTAACAGGATTGACAAGACTTGATCTCTATTACTGTATTTGCTTTATGCTAGTTTGTAACTTTAGATTCATGCACACTTTTTCATGCATAATGGGAAACCGCAGAAATTAAGGGGAATATTCACACTATGCAGAGATAAGATATAAATTAATCTCTCCAGGACTATAGTCTCTGCTTCCTTCTGCCTCAGTTTTGCAATCTGTAATGTGCAAATGGTATTCATCTAACAGCAGGGTTTGAATGATTAGTACCTTAGATTTATGGGACTTAGGGAAAAGCACTACAGAAGTAAAATATACCACACTTTTTCTCAGTGCTGAGTGAGAAGCAGTATGATTTGAGATAACTATTTTTATGAAACATTTTAAAGGTTAACAAATAATTACTTATTCAGTTGGCCTATTAATGGGTTTTACAGTCTGGTTAAAGAATACTGGGGACCAAGCAACCAGTTCATTCTGTGGTGAACTGAAATAATCAAGGGTTTATGTAAAGCAAAAAAACCTAACAAACAAGGATTTCAGATCTATCCCAGAAGGTTTGTGTTATTCCAAATTAAAAAAAAAGTTTCAGGTGGAATTAAGCGTTTTGCTCAACTGAAAACAAAGCATCTTATTTAATACCAAGTTAATGCTTTTTTTAGCCTCTTTTTTTAATGTAGGTTACACTTGAAATGAAAAGCACAGCTGTGTAAAAAAAGTTGAAATGTTTCATTTAAAAACTGTCAAATCTACATCTCCTTTTTTTCTTTTTTCCCCCTAACTGAAAATATTCACAAAATGCAACTCAAATAATGTTTTTCCGTATCAAATACTTTTTTTAGCAAAAGTACAGTCCAGCAGGATAAACAGAAGCATAAATCTAAACAGAGAGGCAATATTGGCTCAGACTATCCTACTTTTGTCATGTCTTCAATCCTTGAGAAAACATCAAGTCTTACCCTGCAGTCCATATTCCATATTTCTGAATACATGCAGCATGTTTTCCAAGATCTGATGACTACCATGGAAATAATCTTAAACTCAGAGCCACTGTTTAGCACTTGTTCTTGCCAGCTATTATATAACTTGACTAAGTCAATACCGACCCAACAGCATGTCACATCCCACAAAAGTGGAGGGAGACGTGACTCAGGTTTGCAGATCCTCTCAGGGCAAATTAAGATAAAACAATTACTCAAGGTCCAGACATCAATTTTAAAGAGAAAAGTCCAACTGTCCCATATATTTTGGCATCCCATAATGTACAGCCTTGCAGAAGGTTAAAGTAAGCCTTGCAGTTATTTGCCAGACATGTAGAGTTTGAGCCTTGCGTTATTTGCTAGATCAAAAAGGAATAAAAAGAGAGAGAAGAGGAAGGGAGAGAGTAAGAGAAAGAGATCACTGGTCCCAGCATTGGTCCAGCCAACGGGGCTCTCTGGTCCATAGCAGCGCTCATCCAGAAGTTCTTTTTCCCCAGCCTGATGCTATCTCTGTCCCCTTCTATACTCATCCATCAACGTGGGCCACCTCCTTCAAAAGTTTCTACTCAGGGTGGCACCCAGCATTNGAGAGAGTAAGAGAAAGAGATCACTGGTCCCAGCATTGGTCCAGCCAACGGGGCTCTCGCGTCCATTGCAGCGGGGCTCTCGCGTCCATTGCAGCGCTCATCCAGAAGTTCTTTTTCCCCAGCCTGATGCTATCTCTGTCCCCTTCTATACTCATCCATCAACGTGGGCCACCTCCTTCAGAAGTTTCTCCTCAGGGTGGCACCCAGCATTCTTCTGTTGTTGATCAATTAGTCATCATGGGATGAATTGAGTCAGTGGTTGCAAACTCACTCTGATTTGTGGGCAATCAATCGACTTTTGTCACCTTCTGAGGCAGGATGTTCTCTCTTACCAGTCTTTAGCTCCTCTTATCAAGCAAAGTTTGTCACTTGTGAATGTTTGAGACATTCCTTGGTGAAGCTCAGGGGAGTCTCCACTCCCCACCTTGCTTTTACTAGGTTCTGAGTCCCCTGCTGAGAAAACAACTCTTTTGTTCAGAGGGATTTATGGGCCAGCAGAAGACTGAGTTTATTTAGCTTTCTGCTTAGTCTCCTACACACCATGAGCAGTGGTCCTCCCTCAATTGCCAGGATGATGTGTTTGTGCAAAGCATCTTCAGTCCTTCAGAGAGTCTGCAATTACTCGGTGGATTTGAAAAGTAAGAATGGCAGATTTGTGATTTTTCTACACAAGTCATAGTCTGCCTATCAACCAAGAGTCATTATCTTTCCCAGTGTATTTGACCAAGCTGCAAAGCTTTCTGCATCTCAGATGCTCTCTCAAAGCAATGGGTGTAGAACTTGCCTATGAGCTGTGTAACCTGCAGCAATATTTTCAGCACTTTGAAGCTATATGAAGCTATGCAGCATAATTGAATGAGGCTGGGAGGAAAGACTTCACAAACCAAAGTAAGTATTATAAAGGGTGAAAGAATGACTGCCTCTAGAATGAGGTCTTTCACACCAAGCCCCTGAAAACACTTTTATATTTGTATTCCTCAGGATTAAAAGAATCAAATTATTGCTACACTAACAGTTTATACTTTTTCAGGAATACAGTAATTACACTCTAAGATACAGCTATTTTGCAAATGCATTTCACTGAGGAGAAGGGAAAAAAATAAGTGGAGATATACATTTTCCCTCTTAAGAGGGAGGATCATGCTAAACTTAACCTCATCACAGACCTCGAGAGCATCACAAACACTACCATGAATCTAATCAGCTATGGTCCACTCAGAAATTTGGTGGAAGACAACTATGAATTCAAAGCATAACTAGGAGAGAGTTCTATACATGCCTTGCTTCTTGATAGCTAATTTTTAGAACAGGATATTGATCATTGGCTACATCTATCATTCTCTTCATGGGCCACACTACTTGTTAAAGTAAAACAGCTAGTGCTGAGGACCAATGTCTGCATGATACATATTCTCAAGGTTTTACCCTGTATCAGCTTTAGTCTGGTCCCAAAAGAGTGAACGTCCATTAGCAGTCGACATGCTTCGGATACCCTCCTCAAATCTGTCTTCCACTTTAGTTTCATTTTAAGGAAGCCTGTGGGAGCTCTTTGAGATCAGGGTATGGTGTGAATGCAAGAACAGTCAGTAGGTTGATTTAAAAATGCACGTCTGATCAGAACTAAAATCTTAACACAGACATGCTCAATTAGAGGCAGAATGCTACACTAGATTGTCCATCATTTTGTTCTAGTAAAGTGTCTTTTATGACAGTTCTTGCAAGACGTAACAGGAGCTATTTTTAACATTTCATTTTCAGAACAAATGCTTGCTTTACAGTGAGATAGGTTTATTTTATTTTTATTGATATGGAAAAGGGTAGCTCACGCTTTTGCAAGATGACATTTCCGTTTGTAGTTTTAAAAGACATAATGGAAAATACTCCCATTTGGAGAAGCATTTTGTAACTGTATGAGCTAAAAGTATAGTTTATGGAACATTTTTATTACTTTTGGGTTGGGTGTTTGGGTTTTGTTTTTTTTTTTTTTTTAAATAATGTTGGTAAGGAAAGTGTTTGTTTGAACATTCTGAAGCAAGCTACCAGATAACAACAAACAGTAATAAGTTACATATTTAGAAACTCACATTTGTATACCCTTACTTTTTTCTGAAGGCATATGGTATTAAGGAAAAAAAAAAGTAAAAACTACAGCAATTTCAAGATCCATGGCATACACACTGACTACAAACTCTAGCCTAGGGACAGCAGAATTTTTTTCCAATAATTTTATTTTTAATTTTTACAGCCAAAACTCCTACTCTGTCTTGCCATTGTGAACTCTTGGAAATGGCAATATATTCTCCAGAATTAATCTCCTTTTTATTTTATTAAAAAAACCACAAAAAACAACCAACCAACCAAATCTGTGTCTGCAATGCTTGGCACAATAAACTGCTATTCTTTTCTCCTCCTCTTTGTTGGCCCCACAGTAGTACCACTACTTTTCATTTGGGCATAATTACTGGAATCTTGAACCACTGATACATCTTAAAAACTAAGAGAGGGAGACTGAAGACTGTATGTGTATTAATGTTTTAACATCTTTCAGGATCTCTGAACTGCTTGGAAGTTTCAATACATTGAATTTTAGAGAAGGAACTTCTTTTTTCCACCTAATGAGTACATCAGGCAACAAAAGGAGTAAATGTATTTGTTTTGGTTTTAAGCAGACATGTTCTCTGCACATTTTAGGTGAGATCTTATTCAATCAAATTGGATTTAATTTATGGTTTAGACAGCTGCTACCCATCTTAGTGACAGATAACTATCCAGCCTACCTACTAGTCCATATTTCTAACTGCATAGGCATCTAAAATAATGAAATATATCTTCTTTTATCATGACATTTCCTTGGGCATTTAATCATAGCTGTCCTTGTTTACTAAAAGGTGTGAAATATGCAAATATCCTAGAGACAAGGATCTATATGATCAGGTCTTGTCCCTCTTCAGTGAGTACACAAGCCAGCAGGACAGAAACAGATTCCTATTTGCCGCCACTCTTCCCTGTCTCATGACTCCTACAATTCTAGTGGGAGGGATTCTGTTTGAACAAAATGGTATGGAAAATGCCCTGACCTAAGACATTGTATGTTTTGGTAATTGGCTTATTTTTCTTCATTGTGGGGATATGAAGAATAATTCTTACAGTGCGCAAAATTTATTGCCCTACACTTTTTTTGGTGAGTGCTCTAACCAATAAATTGTTGTGTGAACAACCTCTGACTAATTTCACCTAGGGATGACTATCAGCCTGGATTTTGTGCGACTCAGGTAAATAAGGGGACGGATATGCAGAATACAAGTATCTGATCTCTCTAGTCAGAATGCATTATCACTTTAGGTAGAAACAGACACTTATCTGAGTCTAAATCAGATGCTTCAAATTGTGGGCTTGTCCTGAAAAGATTCAAAAGTTAATAGCTCTTTGACCTTTTGGTTCGGAATGCATTATACAGAATATTGGAAACTTATCTTGCACTTCACTACACTGAAGAAATACCAGCTACTTCTAGTGTTAATAATACCTTTCTAGCAGCCACAGTCAGCACCTGTGATCAGTATTGTGTCATTTCATTTCTTTCCTATAAAAGCAGCTAAATACTCATCATCTGAGCCATTTCAAATTGCATTGGCAATACAAAATACATTACAAGGAACAATCATACTCTGATGGGGATGGATTACATAGCTTATTGGGTCTATTCCATCTATAATTTCCATGATGACTTCTTAAGTGACTTATGCTGCACTAATCTGCTGCTCCATAGTAGGAATGGATTTAGAGCAAATCTTTCTCCACAGGTGGCATTTCCCAGTAATGAATTCTGCCATTCAATTATGTACTCAGAGTAATTTCTTCATGTTAAAAAAAGACCCTTTCTTGAGTGGCACATAAATTACTACTGGATTAAATTAGTGCTACTGCCAGGGCTTTGAGATTTTTCTAGTTGACAGATAGCACAGTACTGGTAGTGATGATGAGAAAACATGTCATCTCAGAGATTTTTCAACCTTATTTTTCCATCTCCACACTGGCTGCTTTCTACTTGCAGTTATGGTAATGTGTGCATCAGGTATCTTTCATATTATTACACTCAGAGCCACCACAGGAGATTTTCAGTGCCGTTAACTTCTGGGTAGAAATATTCACCTTTGCTGAGGAAAGACCACTTGAGCCAAATAAGGAAAAAAAAAAAAAGGAAGGTGATAAAAGACTTTTTGACACCAAGAAAATACTTTGTTTACAATGCTAATAAACTTTCGCTGAGTACAACTGTCAGTTTGATTTACCCTTCTTCATTAGAGCTAGCACAGCATTAAAGAATTAAAGAACTTATAAAATTAGAGTTCTCCGCTGAGTGCAATGGGTTATCATATATACAAGCAGTGGTGAGAATACTAACAAGTATGAATTTGTTAGCATTAGACTTAGTCCCACGATGAGACACCCCCCCCAAAAAAAAACCCCATAGAATGTGTATGGCATGCAGAGTCATCATTAATGAATTCCTAAATACTTTGTGCCTGATATGCCAATCTTTTAATGAAACAAATAATCCAGTTTAAAAATCAATTAAAGTGGTCTCTTTTACTTTCTTACCTACATGTGAAGGGAGGGAACACAAAATAACACAAGTAAGAATAGTTAGTTGCAAAGGAGACAAAGGGGTGAGTATAATGGACCTAGAAACCCATTTTGCTATTTTCTAAGGCAGTTGTAAAGAATGTCAGCTTTCAGATATTACAGGTTACCACAGATTTAACAGCAGTAGATTCAAAGCATATAGGTCATTTGTATAAAGTTAAGAAGCTTTGTTGTTATTTCTCCGGAAAGCATCCTAAACTGTACTAGTATGCTTGGTAACAGAGTTGCACTCTGGTGCTATAGAGTTCACTAGGTATTACATAGTGCTGAGAACACTGTAGCCTTACCTAGCCACAGCAAGGTGCACCTGCAACATAAACGTTCTCATCAACAGATCAACACCACTGCTTTGTGCAGACTGTTTCATTCTTTCTCTATTACATAATCCACAGCACAGACTCCTAAGTTTTGACCTGAAGAAGAAAAATACAGCAACGAAAGCTTTCCTTGTGACATTTCCATCAGGGCTTTCACTTGTAAATAGTTTTTAGAGTGGGGAGCTAAGTCTTCTGTATATCTGTCCGTTACAGGAAAAATGTCATACAGAGTCTGACCCACTGATCTCCATTATGGCTACTTAAAACTGTAATTAAATACATAGATAACATAGACCAGAAAAAACATCTGAAACATTGCTCTTCTGTTCTTGACCCCATAACATTTTATCAAGTTAATTTAGTAAGTCATAATCTGTTACAACCCCTTAGAAACTCCCGAGCGAAACAAAGAACTATTCTTTGAGCCCAAATGTTTCCTATAAGAACATTTTGCATTTGACTTTACAGAATCAAAGTCATGTTCCTTGTGCCTAGAGTCAACTCATCAGGTAAGTTGTTCGAGGCACCTCTGAGCCTATTTCTCTGACATATTCAGTGGGGAACTGCCTCCAGACTGGGACATAGTGCTTCACAGACCGTTTGTGATCCAAACTTTTACCCTTCAGCACACAGTCCTACAAGAACCGCAGTGCGTTTTTAGAAAAGCAGTCAGTTTTGATTCATATCTTTTCTTTCATAACACCAGATATTACACAGAAAAACAATTCACAGTAAAAAGTTAAGAAATACTTTAGTCATACAGAAAATTGCTTCTTGGATTTAGGTAGACTGTCCAAGATCAAGAAGGAGGAAGATAGTAGATATATTCTCTGGAGAGCTACAATTCAACCTTATCGCTATTAAAAAGTTACAAGAAATTTCAAAAAAGAAAATGCACCAAACAGAGGTGTTATCACTGTTACATTCCAGTAAGTACTGGACAAATACCAGGTCACCAAGGGTTAAGAAATTTCTGAAAGTAAGAGCAACCAAGAGTGCACACACAAAAGCACACTGTGAAAGGAATCAGACTCACAGGGTATCAATTTTTGCAGCCTTAACCTTTTCTTTACTTCATTTTCAATAGTTATGTCCTACCTTTTATAGCCATAAGGTAAGGGCAAAACTTCAGTGTAAAATTTGTTGTTGTAACATAGTTAATCAAAATACTTTTTAAAAAATCAATTTACTGTTTACTCAAAGCTGCTGATAAAAATGTTTCTGCACCTTTTACACATTTCCAGTTTAACACATAAAAAATTAAAATTTAGTTAGATAGGCTGTTAGTAGTTATTACTCATGTATTACTGAGCATTTAAAACATGACATTTTTAACATGCCTTTGGTGTCTAAACTGTGACATAACATCATCATTTAATATGAATACCCTTGTTTGTAAAGCTGAGTATTGGTAGGAGAATAAGGCAGTACTCAAACATTTTAATGAGCAAAATAAACTTTGTAGAAAACAAATTAACATAGTGGAATAACACAGTCATTGAAAGTAGGATTTACTGTTCATGAACTCTGGCTCCCACTGAGTTTATTAAACTGTTCTAAATATCTGTGCAAATCCAGAGTATGTCTTTGCATTGAAAAGAAAGAGCATGTGTGTAAAATCTTGATTTCCTCCCAGGTTTTTGGTGTTACATTGTATCTTTTTTTTTTTTTTAATCCAGCCAGCACCAGTCACTTGAGGATGAGCACACAGTCAGCGTATTTCTCAAACAATTCTACAAGACTTTATTATTTTACAGTTTGGATAAGAGCTTTCATTATAATCCAAGAAGTGTGACACATTCACACAGACTTTTGAAATACCTCCTGTCATTTGTTGACACTCACACTGGACAAAAACTTCAATTTAATTTATCTTTTTTTTTAACTAATTGTACATATATCACTCTAAATAAACATCCAAATACTAAAATTACGTGAGAACTTGCCAAATGATCCAGTAAAACATAAAGAAACAATGTCAAATAACTACATATCTCTTCCAACTATCCACTAGCTATGTCTTACTCCTCTATTTACTTTTCTCATCACACTAGTAATTGAAGCTCACATAATATGTGAGTGTTGTTTTTTTGTTGTTGGGGCTTTGGGGTTTTTTTTCTTGATTTTGTTTTGTTAGTTGGGTTTTATTAAATCTTGGGGTTTTGACACAATGTGTCAGGGAAGGGAGAAAATAACACCACAACAGGCCAGCTTTTCTTGTAATGAAAATGTTTCTAGTTAGTTTTGAAGTATGTCAGCAGCATTAATTCAGGATTCTGCATGACATATGATGCGAAGAACTCTTGCACTATGTAAATTCTCAAAGGGTAACTGTCGACAGAGTCTTCCAATATCTGAATAAGATAAAGGTGAAGACTGAATAATCCTGTACAAAAATGAGGATGAAATGTATACACCAGAACTAAACTACTGATAAAATTAACAAAAGGAATTTTTTTTTTTGCTCTTTCCCTCTCAAAATTGGCATAGAGTGTGGCCTTTATGGACTTGGAGCTTCCTACAGCATGAAATAGCAGTTATTCAGTAGGGAAAATAAATATGTAGATAAAACACAGTAAATTATAAGAAAAAAGATCACCAATAAAAATATAGCATTAGCAACTGAGGAAATGGCAAGGTAAGTAACCAAGAAAGAACATTAGGGTTTTTTTGGGGGGGGGTTAATACTCCTAAAACCAGTGGTTTCTGCAGCCCAGTTCTTGCCATAACTCTGTCCCTTTTCTAACAGAAGTAAAATTCTAAACCTAGGCCAGGGTTTTGCTATACCACTGGCTTGGTTCACAGTTTACTTTGTGAAGTTTTGTCTGAAACCAGCAGAAATTATTTGGGTAGATTAGGGGTTGCAATCAGAGTTCAAGATAGCTGGTGATTTAATGTTGAGGCTAGGTCCTGCAAGTGACCTGTATTAAGGTTTTATATTCACAGAAACCACTTGGTAAGGAATAAAGGTAGGACTGGGAGGAAACATTATGTAAGGAGAAACATGAAGCTGGAATGGAAATACTATTCAAATTTGGCTCAGGAAGGAACAGTAAGAAATGATCGAGTTAGAGATAATGCTCCTGCTCAGAAGATTTTCGTTGTCTGGACGACAAGACTGGGCTAGTTTCAGTGACATAGCCAGGACTTTGCCATTCTTTGGACTCTTCAGAATAAGCTGATGAGATAGTTGTGGGGATCTGAAGATCGGACCTGGCTGAGCTAGTTACAGAACAGTTTTAGATCCTTATTAAAAGATACCATTGGGCTAAGGCTGCAGCTAGAGCTTGTAGGGAGATCAGACAGGCTTGGCTAAGGTCCAGATGGGATTGTTGGGCTAGAATACCTATACTAGCTCTGGGTTTTGCAGATGCTATCTAATCAGACATCACCCGTTTTAGGAGGGGTCACTGGACTTATCAAGTACTACCAAATTAAGTCAATAGAAGATTTAAAATAAACCTCTTAAATTGGTGTAAATCCTTACTGCACTTTGTTTGATTTATATTCCATATTTTTGGGAAAAAATTATGATGATCAGATACTGACTTCCACATATTTCATGCTTTTCTTATTGCAGTTCCAGCTTCTTTTCAAACAATATTATTTTAAATTGTCTTTTTACTACCTGTCATGAATTACCGATAGGATACTTTTCCGGTAAAACTACTTTATTTTTCAGTTTAAGACTAAAAACATTTAAGAAAATAATAGTGGAAAAAGAAAGTCCCAGAACCCTGGACCACAACTCTGCATTCAAGTTTCAGCTACTACATTTCCTTCATATCTGATTTCTGAGTACTGTTACAACAGCTCTGATGCCATGGTTCTGTTTTTTTTTTTGTTTCACAGCAGAGTTCATTCATCACCAGTTTAAACTAATTAACACAAATTTTCTCATTTTTACACATTAACAGAATGATGTCTTACTCCCTATCACATGAGTGAAATAAGTTGTTCTCCAATATTAAATACTTTGTCAAAGGCATCTTTCTTGAACTTCACTGAATGCATGATGTAGCCATACCAGATACACTTGAGAAGCCTTTACTCATTTTCAACAGCACTTACTCATGCCAGCATTGCCAAAGATGTCATCTACCTTAAAAAGATTAGCAGTCACATGTGTGCATGCATATTGCATCTTGCTGATACAGTAGGCTCAGAAATGTTTTGTATTATATTTTCAGATTTTTACAGCTTTGTAGCCAGGACTGTATATATTTTCCATAACTATTGGGGGAAGCAAGCAATAACCTTGATATCTGAAAGTAGTAGTGCATAAAACAATGAGCAGATGGAAGATTTTGAAGTTTTTTCCTTAAACTAAAGTAGGTAACATTTCAAATATTCTTGACACTGAATCTAATCCCTTTCTCTGATAACTGGCATTACTCTTAGCTTTTCTTTTTGCTCCTTTAGTAAAAATACCATTACATTGGGAATGGTTCTTGCTTTATATCTTCATGGTTCTTTTTGTGACTTTGTGCATGTAAACCACTGACTGAAAGTCCCACCTCCCTCCAGCCTCTTTCCCTCCACCTAAAAGCCTGATTTTGCTTCTACTGAAATAAAGGATGTTATATTCATCATTTTTTCATAGAACCGCATCACAACTGTGGACAACTTCCCATCTGAAGATGTTTCTACTGACTACTAAGTTACTGGCCACAAGTATCTTCATTAAAATAAATATGAATTCATCTTTGTTAATATTGCCAAATGAAAAGAATGGCCTATGCCTGCTGTCATTCTATTTCTACTTTTTCACCTGAAAAAATAAGCCTTAGGAACTGCATGAACACACTGACATATTAATGCCTCTGTTAATGCTCATCTCTCGTAACTAGAAACCAGGTCATCCCAGACATTGTCTACATAAGAGACTAGTAGCAGTAGTAGTAGTAGAAACTATGATTTGAAGTTTCGTTGCCTATTTCCCCTCTGGTTTTTTTTGTTTGTTTTTAACTCTTTCTGTAAAAACTAAGCATTGAATAGGCAATAAATAAATCTCTCCATATTTACATACGAACCCTGCCATCTTAACTTCATTGCTCTGAAGACAGGAAACCTCATATGAATTTGGCAGCACTCAACACACAAGCGAGGGTTAGGGGTAGGGAGACATGCTTGTCTCCCAAATTGAAAGTAAAGTTGGAAATGTCCATAGAACAAATCACCTGTCCTGTTCCTTTCAGGATATTGCATGTTAAAGCATAAATAATCAGCTCCTTGATATCACAAAACAAAATAATAATAAATGATTATTCTCTGAAAGCATGTCTTCCTGCTTTGCTAAGGTGTTTTCTCTCTGTCTTGGCAATGACCTTTATCTTAAGGAGAAAGAAGAGTATCCAGTTCTCTGAAGTTGAAGTTTGTTTAATTCCTTCCACTGCTTGCTAACTCATGTTCTGTCATCTTTTAAGAGAACTGCATTATCCCCCTGTGAATCATCCAGGGACCTTCAAGTTTGGTTTTTTTTGTTTTGTTTTGTTTTTTAAAGAAAGGCATGGAGAATCCTGCACATAGCAGTAAGAAATATAAGCTTTATGCTTGCAAACAGTTCCAGAGCCTTTGATTCCAGCTCAGGTACAATACTTCTGACCAGTCTCTCATCCACATCCAACTCCCTAATCAATGTCTTTAACTGCTTTGAAAAAAACTTTCTGTTGCAAGGATGAGTAAACAGCTGCACTTGCTTCAGTTTTGTGTGGCTTTCTGGGGCTTAAGTTTTAGCTATACATATGGTCCTTCTTTAATGTTTATACTATTGGTCTGGCTTGAGAGAAAAAGAAAGAACCTCAGGATAAAAAAAAAAAATGTATCTCAAGTTAATTTAATCTACTACAAAAAAAAATTCCACCCCTTATTTCTCAAATTCCCTCTTTCATATTCATAGCCTTTGAGATTTGTTATCCTGGAAGAGGTGGAGGTTTTAGGGTTTGGTGGTTTTTTTACTGAAAAAAACTATATTGTAAGCATATAAAGGCAGATATTCATAGAAGTAAGTAGTTATCCACATTACATAAACACAACCAATTCCCTTGACTTCAGTGGATCTCTGTTAATTCACATACTGGGAGTTGGCTAAAATTTGCTCGATATACAAACCATGCTAATACATGTGTAAATTACAGTCTATTTGAATAAGTATTACACTAACTATTCTTACTGACAAATGTAACCTATATATTAATTTATATACTCGGGCTCTCCTACAATCGCATTCTGCATATAGTGAATTAGACTTAAATACGTGTTTCAAAAAATAGTACTGCTCCTATGGAAAGTATTATTTAAGTATTAAAGCAAGAACTGGAATGAGAAAAACACTTTTTCTTTTCTAAGGGGCAATGAGGCCATGATACAGGTAAGATAAAAATGATACATGTGAAATGTTGGGAATAGTTGTATCACTACTTCTCTGTTTCATGTGGAAATGCAAGGCTTCCTCTCCTCAATCACTAGCAAAATTCCCCATTACCTCAGTGGCATAGTATCAGGTCCATCAAAAAACACAGTCCTCCTGCATTATATGACTGTTCAGAGATATTTCATTGGCCTTAAATCATCCTTAGCATTTCTCGAAGAAACTGCTATGCTAACAAGTCTCCTCCATTATCTAAGCAGGAGGCAAACCCTCTCAACAGCAGCAGCCCAGGAGTACATCTGCACTGTGGAAGATGAGAGAGCATCTGAAAGAGAAGCTGAGGTGCGGATCTCTTTAACGCAACTGGTAAGGAGAAATGAAAAATAATACCAGTAAAAGAAAAATAAAAATTAATTAGTTCTTTAGGACTAGAATAGCACTGTCATTATTCCATAGCCTCACCGACACACCAGAACCGTGGATAACCACAACAGTTATAGAGAAGAAATACAGTGCCTTATAAATTGAGATTTTTTTCCAACCCCAGAGGACTTACTAACTTAGATAGGAAAAGAAATGCTCTACTGCAGTTCAAATACATTTCAGCCTTTGTAAATCTACAGCCGCCTGCAGGACTTCACTTCTGGAACTACTTCACATTGGTGTGGGCATGCACAGTCAGCAGGCCAGGAAACTAGCTTACAAGGAAGTAAAAGTATACCAAGCAAAACACAGCACAACATCACACATTATATGGAAATGAAAAATCTTGGCCCTTGTATTTATCACCACATTAAGTTACACTCAGAAGTTAAAGCAGGTGCCGTATCAGTAGGCAGTAGATATGACTATTAAGCATGCAAACAAGCCTTGTAAATAAACTGTAAAAGTCATTAAAAGTTGGTGTTTGCCCTGGTGGCTCCAGGCACACAGGGGACCCACCCTGAATGTAGCCAGAGAGCCGGTATGCACAGAGCAGTGCCTGGCCCCAGCCACCCTGACAGGCGAGGGGCCGTGTGGTTGGGCCTGCCATGCCCAGACTCTCCACACCTACCGCTTCCTCGCCTGCTGAAGACAGTGCATGCCCTAGCGTCCTCTGTCAGGTGTAACACTTACCTGCTCTCCCAGAGACGTGTACCTCACACCCTCTCTCCTTTCCCAGGACCAGCCATAGCTGCCTGCTCCTAGTTTTCCTCACAGAGTGGGGCCACTCACTGTGCTGGACCCCTAAGGGCCCACCTGCCCCTTCTGCGAGGTGCCCCCTTCCCACCAAGCACTGCAGCCTGGGGGAAGGTGTAACCAATTAAATCATTAAAAATGGAGGAGCTTTCTAACAACTATTATAACGAGCAATAATTACTGTGGAAAACTTTAGGCTGAATGGTTGTTTGCTTAAGTAATGATAACCTAAAAGCTGAATAATTTCTTTCATCTGCACTTAGATGGGACCCTGGGTAGGTGTCATGGTCAACTCTTACATTAGCAAAGCCATCATGTTTTTTTCTAAAACGTGCAAAGATAGAGGAAAAGGCCACAACAGCTTGTTTTTCATGAGAAAAAAAGAAATTATTGAGGGAAATGATTTAAAAAAAAAAATCAGAACCTTTATTAAACAAATAATTTCAGGTAGAAATTCCTCTAGAGACAGTCAAACTGAACAAAAGGCTGCTACTTCTTTGACTTCTAATCAAGGTAATAGATCCTGAATTATTATTATTGTTCTTGTTGAAGAAAATAGAAGCTCGAAGTGAAAAAGAAGTGTCTTTTTATAAATTGGGTAAGCGTCTCTGTTCAAAATATTTTCTAATTTGGAGGGAAAAATAAGGTAGACCATGACTAGCGGAAAGGAAATTTTATTATGCTCATTTGACAAGAGAAGTGATGCACAAAGAAATCAAACGCCTTTCTTAAAGTCACAAAGGAACTTTGTAGTAAGGAACAAATGAATAGAAATTACCTGGGTTACAGTGGAAGGTCTTTTTACAATAAACAATATATCCAGGAAAAAAAGTAAAAGTAACTGTGGTTTATACACACACATGCACTCACTCGAATTCCTCTGCTGATATAGCTTTCCCTAGCTGCTATAACAAAGTAAAATTTTCAGAAAATTCATATTTCAAAGGTTTTCTAATTTTCTTCACTTGTGTTTATTTTTGCTAAATTATGACTAAAAAAAGTCCTATAAGTGTTCACAGAGGACACGCACAAAAATAGAGGCATGCTTAGCTAGCCACATGGTTTACTCCCAAAAAGAGGAAAAATTTTCCTTCCCAATTTTCAGTATTTTTAAGGGTTTTTCTTTAAAAAAATTCAGCAAAGATTTGCAGGAATAGCCCGACCTGCAGACAACTGTCTGGGTTTCAGAGTCTTGTGAGTTTATCAGAAGCCCTTGAAAGGCAGATTAGAAGATTAGTAATGCATTTTGGCTATTTGAACAAGCAAATTTACAGCAGTGTGTTCTCCAGCTCACTGAGTTTCATAGCTAAAGGTGTATGATGGATGTGCATCCAGTAACAGAAGTTCTGTATAGATAAGCACCCCAGGTTTCGACTTATCCCTAAGTTACTCAAAAGTTTGTTTAGAAATCAACCTGGGCCTTCAAATTAAAGAAGGTTTTCCAACACTTCTCAGTTTTTATTAGTGAGAAATGCAGTAAGAGGTCTTATTCTATTTTTGGTAATTTTTATCACTGTCCCAGACAAAGACACAAGCAAAGAAATGTGAAAAAAAAAAAAAATTAAAACAGACAAAACAGTGTTTTGAAGTTTTTGTGAATGTCAAGCGTCGTCCTTCACTTTCAATATATTTGAAGGACTAAGTTTATCTTTATTAATTGCAGATTATTAAAGCATCCTTTCATTTTTTTGATCTTGTATAATACAACAGCTGATACTATTCATACTGCAACAGAGATTACTTCCATAACTGACTACAAGCAATATGATGGGGGGGTTGTAACTGGGAAATAGCTGTAAATAAAAAGATATTGTTAAATTAGTAATCCGCATTATTAGTTTTATTCAAAATTACCTGTCTCATAATTTTTCATAACTTTTATCAATACTGAACAGTATAAATCACAGAAATAAAATAAAACAATATTATTATTTCTTCAGAGAAGTACCTCTGATTTCAGAAATAATTTTATTTTCCTGAGCTTTCACTATAATCAGGGTATTTACTAGCATGATTTGTTTCGCCCTTCACCAGCTAAAAGGGCAAAGCTGACAGGCTGGTGACAAGATCATTAGTTTATTGTTTTTCAGGTATCATAAACTATAAGTGGAGAAATTACAGTAATCTGAGAATTTAGTTTTTCTCAGCCAACAGTTGTAATTCCAAAATGATTTGGTATTGACATACCTAGAATTTGATAGTCATTCAGGATGAAAAAGATTATCTACCAGATGAGGCAAAATGATTATTTTATTATCAGTATTCAAAAATGACCAAAAGAAGTAGTAGTCCTTTTGTTATGCAGCAGATTGTTTGCTGGTTTGTTATTTGTCACTGTTACATCTTTATGACTTTAAATCTTTTCATTAGTTGCTGATAACATGGATAGCTAAAAATGAAACAAAACACAATATAATACCACTTTTTCATTCTGTGGCATGGACTAAAAAAAGATATCAAATAAAGATTATTTAATGCACTCAGCACCAGAAAGTTTAAGCTGTTGAGAACAAGTGTGAGCCAACTCTTGAGGAAGTTATTCCTTGGAGTGACTGGGTGAATATGATGGCTGGTCTAGCTGCAGAGTTGTCCTGTTCTCAGCTGGGATAGAGCTAATTTTCTTCCTAGAAGCTAGCATAGCTTTATGTTTTGGCTTCAGTACAGGGTTCAGTATGAGAAGAACGTTGATAACACAATGATGTTTTTAGTAGTTACTAAGAGATCAAGGACCCCATGTGCAAAGAAGGGTGCACAAGAACCTGGGAAGGAGTGTAAGCAGAACAACAGATTCAAATTGGCCAATGGAGTATTCCATATCATACAATGTCATGCTCAATATATAGATGAGAGTTGACCAGGAAGCACTCTCTGTATCTGTTCTGGGGTTGCGGTGTTCAGGACTTCTCTCTCCTCTGGAATCACTGTCTAGGAATGAGCTGGGCCTTGGTTGCCGGGTTGTGAATGATTGCATTATGCATCACTCATTGATTTATTATCATCATCATCATCATTTTATTTTATTTTATGTCAATTATTAAATTGTTTTTATGTCAATCTATGAATCTCCCTACCCCTACCTGCTCCAATTCTCTTCCACAGCCCCCAGATGGGGGGAGAAGGGGGAGAATGAGCAGGTGGCTGCATGGTGTTTAGCAGTCTGCTGGGTTAAACCACAACATTTTGCATTATCAACACTGTTTTCAGCACAAATCCAAAACATAGCCCCATACTAGCTATTATGAAGAAAATGAACTCTATCCCAGCCCAAACAAGCACAAGCATGAAGAAGAGGACTATAGAAAATCAGGATAGATACAGTTGGTTCATAAGTTAGGATGAGTCAGGTTTCATAGTATCATTAATTTTGTCCTTGATTAACAGGATGCAACTACCATATTTACTCGTCCATCTACCTGCAATACGATTGAGTAACGATCAAGAAAAATAACATGCTAGGTGACATTGTTTATATTTATTTAAAAAGTCAAAGATCACTGCTCTGGTTGCATCCTGGGGGTTTGGCTGCTTAGGCTCAGGAAGAAGTTAGGTGATGGCACAAGTGTCCAGCTTTGGAGAGACCTATTTCAGAAAACTCTGCTAGGAAATCTTAGCATGGTTTCCCCAATCAGCAGGTACAGGAAATTCCCTGTGTCTGTGTACTGAACACAGGATATGCTTGGTTTTACATACATGCTATACAAATAAGCAAAATATGCCTTCATAACACTTGTTTGTCAAATGTCTGTATCATCCTTTGCCTGCTTATCCTGTGCCAAAGTATCTAGAGTTTAGTTTTGGTACTTCAAGGCAGTGTGGCATATTTTAAGTGCACAAAAGTTTTCATAGACTTCAATAACACCTTTCATATGCTTGAAAATATACATATGCACAAGCAACTTATTAAAAGATAGCATTAGAAGCTAAATTATTGCATACAAAGATAGTCTCAGGAATGTTAAATTTAAAATCTGTAGGAAGAAAGTTAAGCCCTTCCTAATTATCATGTTCACCATGACAGGTCAGCAACCTTTGAGGACAACAAGCAGCCTTCTTATCACTGTGTTCTAGCAACCTGAGGGTCTTGATTTTGCTGGAAGAAATATGCCAAGCTAATGGAAAATTGCCTAAATAGTCATCTTTTTTAAAAAGAAGGATAAAGTGTAAAAATAATAAGACATTCTTGTCTCCTCTTCTATATATATAAGTTTTAGGACATTAAAGCTATTTAGAAAAAACAGGAACAACAAAACATTTGGGCAATGTATGCTTATTTATATATAAATTTGACTGAAAACATGTAGTGTGTGGATGGGATTATAGAGCTCTAAAAATGCTGGAAGTAGCAACTTGGTAATAGAAAATACGCTTCTCCTAGACCAATGTCATTGACCTTTGGCAAAACATGAATGTACATAAATGCTAACATTGCAGGCCTGTCTCAAGGTTCTGCTAATCTGAGCCTCTGGTCTGAAGGAAATAGGATAGATGCAATCAGATAACTTCCAGTTTTGCATAGGCTTTCTTAGTCCTTGGGGATATAAGCAAACCTTTGGCTCATATCCTGTTGTAGAAACCTAAAGGATTGAAGCAAACTCACTGTGAGGAAGCAGGCAACTCCGATGAATTTAATAAATTGAATTGGTTTATAGCAAGATAGTAGCACCTTTTCTAGAGGTTCTTTCCAAGGACAAACAAAGCAATTCTCATTTAGCTCAATAACATTCACTTACATAGAAGTACAGAATAATTGCCCTATTGCAGGAATGAGAGGTGACATTTAATAACTTAAGTTATTTTGTAGGTCAGAGAAGATGATCATGGTAGTCCTTTTTGACCTTAGAATCTATGGATCTGTGCTTTAAGCTGTAGAGGCCCGTCTAGATTTTTTTATATATGAACTAAAAGTTGGACACTGGAAAGATGAGAAACATTTTTTTTTACTCCCTAGTAAACACATGGTAGGAGACAGATGCTGATTTTACCCAGCCTTTTAAAACCTCTGATTTAATTTCAGAAACAGTGTCAACAATTTCTTTCTCCCATCAGACTGATCATGATTTTAAAAGGCTTCTGTCATCTTTGACTGAATTGTTTTTCAGTAGATTTAAAAGCCACATCTAATGAATACAAGTATGCATCATTCATTGATCTTTGCATCTGTATGCATACTGTATGGCAAAAAGTGATGAATATGAGTCACTAAACAGTATTTCATAGGTTCACACTAGATTAGTATGATAATGTAGTATTAGTATGATAACAAAGAAATGCTGAATTATGGAGTTTGATTGCCTGCAGAATTGGGTGAAAGGAATAGTTTTCATTTCTGTGACAATACTTTAAGAGCTAATCATAAGTCCCGAAAAGTTGACTGTCGTATTTTTTCACTCTTGTGAAAATACTTATCGCCTTCCAATTTCTACTAATAACAAAGGAAAAAGCAAAGATAATAATCCTTATATCTATGGATTAGTTTTCCACCTCAAACTGCCAACTGTCTTCCAAAAGAATGTAATTTGCTAGGAATATTTCCACAGAATGTAAGTATCAAATGTAAAAGTAGTGTCATGCAGTGGTCAGGACGTATCTTATTTTCACGCTCAAAACAACAAATTATTTTCCTGGGAAGCACTGTACTTCTTTTGGCTGGACTGTAGTGTGTCCTGTTTCAATGAAAGGACTCATCTATACTTTACCAACATTCTTCACCATAGCCTTCGTTTTTCATGCTCAATAATTTTGCCATTGATTTCAGGACAGTTTGTTTCTGTAACCAAAGTGGTTTTGAGAAAAGTATACAAGTTCTTGGTTGCAAGGTAATTAATTCCTTAGAGGACACATGAAGAAAAGGTTGCATATAAAGAAAAATCAAAGTTTTCCTCTATCCAAATTTCAGATTTTCTTATGCTTAGCCAAAATGTGATTTTTGGAAATTTAGAAAGAAAAACAAATGATTCAGTGGTTTACAATGCTGATGTGACTTTAATTTAGCTCAGTTTCCTACATAGCTGTTGTCCCAAACATCCTTTACCTTACTAATGATGTTTAATCCATACATATGGAATCCTAACAAAAATCTTGTGAATCTTTTGGTGAAAATTGCTGACACAGCTTGCAGCATAGTTAGAATCCAGGCTGATCCTTTGTCTTAGGTTGCTTATGAGCTCTGGGTGAAGATACACTGACAGTTCTCCAGTGTCTTCCAAATTAACTTTTTAATAAACAAATCTATTATTTCACCATTCACTGCAAATAGAGTTATGGAACAGCTAACAGAGACCCATAAAAACGTCGTCCAACAGTTGCTGGTGAAAATAGCTGACCTGTAGTTGAAATACAAGAGTCAAAACTGATGATTTTATCAAAAGGACAAAATCAAACAATAACAAAAAGAAAATGGGGAGGTGGGGGTGAGGTGCCTTTTTTTCTTTTATTTGACCTGTGGTAAGTATGGTAACAACCATTACCTCCAACATCATGATAACGACTATTACTTCAGAACATTATCATAATAACTGATATTATGTATAGAAGCCAGCAATCAAAATATTTGGGGGAATGTCTGACTCCACAGAAAGTGATGTCATGGGAAATTTTATACTTCTTTTTAAACACAACTAGGGTTTATTCCAATCAGTAGTAGCTGTAAATGACATTTCTTTAAGTGAAAACACTACAACAGCTATAGGTGTTGTCTTCTTCACTACAATGAAATGGTGGTGTATTTTTGCCACATCTTTCCTTTAGGTCAAAACTCTTCCTATTTCATCAGCATGACAACCAATGTTACAGGCCCAAACTAATAGTACTTAAAAGGCTTCTACAAAACCTCACCTGACTTATACTGAAACAGAAAAAAAAAACCCAAACCTAAAAATTATTATTTCCATGAAAAATTTAAAAGTATTTGCCTAAAGTTTGTACACATCCTCAAATTTCATACATGCTTTAGAATACTTAAAGTTGTCATTGTAGATTGTACAAATAGTGAATCAAAGTGCAGGCAAGAAGAAGCCCAATGGATTGTTTAAACTAAAACTGTAGAGAACAATATTTATTTGGAAAAAAAAATACTACAATATTACGTAGCTAATTAATTTGGATTACACTCCACTGTTGATCAGTTTGATAACCAGTATGCTTAACAATTCCTATTAGTCAAAATATGTCACATATCTAAAAAAAATAAAATAGAATGAAGTAACCACAGAACTCCAAGTTCAATTGGAATTAGAGTGAAAAATATATGAAAGCTGAAGATATTTTATATCCAGTTATTTTCAAGTGTAATTGAGACCTGCAAATAAGGCAGAAGGGAAGAGAATTATTTAAAGCTGTGTTCAGATTTGGCTTACAAAGCCACAAAAAAATGTATTACAACAGCTGCATTTTCAACTTCATCAGAAGAGCTCAGCGCTGTTACATCTGGCTCATGAAGAAACTGTCTACATAGTGCTTTTCTGCTAAAACCTTCTGTCCCACGAGGGCAACAAACTAACTTCTTACGCTGTTAAATATGATAAGCAGCATGATTTTCAACAATTATAAATGACTGCAAATGCCTCTTAAATCCTTACTCAGATCTACTTCAGGAGATATATTCTTCAGGAGATTTACCTCTTCAGATTGTGCTATTTTATTGCCCACTAATGTAATTCATAAGCATTTGGGAGAATCTAGACTGTATTTGGTTTTGAACTTTGAATCTCCTTAGTACAGAAAATAGGAAGCAATTTTCTTTCAGAAGTGATCAAAAATGATGACCAATAACCAAGTATTCTGGGCTTTTGCCCTATGCATGTTTCTAAGATGAACCTGGATGCCACCTGACTACATTATTTTGTGTGTTTGAGTAATAACCTATTCTGGAGACCATTTTACTGAAATTAACACCAAAACTAAACACAGTAAGTGTTTGAAAATGCTGTACAACTCAAGAATTTAGTTCAGATGAGGAACTGAAAAAAGAAATGACATGCAATTAAAGCTGTGAAACATATTTAGCCTGATTTCAGTGAGCTGAAGTACTTATAATTCTTGGAAGAGGGTTGTGGAATTTAAACATGCATAAGAATTTTGTTGTCTTCATCACAGCCTACAAGAACACAAGTTTACCAGTTAATTCCAGCATAAGGCTGCTACTTACCAGAACATGTTCCTTTCTATTTTTTCTCATTTCTGCAGAATGGAAAACAAATTTTCTGGAAGACTAGATCTTAAGAAATACATCCCATTTTTAAATGAAGAAGTTACATTCAAATGTAATACACTCAAGAAAATAATTCACCTATTATTAGCACTTGCTAATGTCATGAATCTTGCTATTGCAATGACATTTCAAACATGAATTACTGATGATAATATAGAATTTCCATTTCTTGGTTTTCAAAGTTTGTGGAAAAAATGTTAGAGGGTGGAATAGTATTTTGTTAGATAGTTTTTTCTGGAACATGAATAGAGTTCTGATTCCTGACCACACAATACAACTAGTCACAGTTTTTCTTGAACGATAATAAACTTTGTAAAATTAAAATTAAAAGAAAAACAAGTTAAATATGAACAGGATGGAATTAAATATGAATAGGATGGAATGCTTCAAATATGTACTGCACTGTTCTGAGAATCAGTTCAAGCAAAGTTCAGTGGCTTACTGCTTCAGTGAAGAAAAACATGGGCATGGAATCAAGCTTGCATTAGGAGAAACCTATCAGGGTATCTTCTGGCTTCTAAAATAATGTGATTTAATATATGTACCATACTAAAAATACAGGCAGTGGAATTGAGTTCTACGTCTTGCTGAGTGCATTCAACTACTCCACAGTAATTTAAGACACCTGAAGATAATTCTGAGAAGAAAGCTTTTCAGGCCAGACTGTGTTCAAGAAAGAGGACAAAAAATCTTTTGTATGTAGTATAAATAGTAGCTTCAGGTTCATATAATTAAAATCCACTTTGTGTGCTAAGCTCAACTGACTATGTCTATATATTAAGTATGTTTTAGAAAATGTTTAGAGAAAACTCAGAGTAGTCCAGAGAAGCATATTTAAAAGTTGCTTTGGGGGTTGGTTTTTTTAGATCTGTTTGTTTGGAGATTGCTGTCTTCATCATACATCCAAACAGAGAACAAGTACTATTTAACAATGAATAAGTAAGTTCTATAAACTGTTTATACCTTGCTTTGGAGAATTAACCTTCAATGTCTCATGTTTCTAACAGTGCAAAGACCTGTTCTGGGCCTCAGAAAGATCTGAGAACCACCTTCAATTCTGTGACTGTGATACTGTTGCAAATGTTTCAATAATAGGCTGCCATGTATTTGGTATATATAATCGTAATTAATTACTCTCTCCCCTTGTGTCTCAGAAAGTTTTAAAAAAGAAAAAAAAGACATTCAGCAGATTTTGAAAGTACCACAGAGTTCTAATTTACACTTCTGTAACATTTAAAACAGGCTCTGCTTCATTTCATCACCAGTTATGACTGATGAATCCAAATTCCGTGCTGTAGCTTTAGGGGGAAGAATTAAAACCTTATCTAAATGGTGTAGAATTGCCCTTCACTAAAGCAGGCAATCATCTTCTATGCTAATTAATGAACATTCCTCTCATCCAGGGCTGGCAGATGGACTTTGTGTAGAGAAAAAACACCCAAAATAAACCCAAACAATTTATTGCAGTCTTTTCATCCTCCCTTCTGGCTGCCAATTCCTCTTCTCAGACATGCTCAGTAGTCCCTGATTCACTTTTTTTTTTCATTGTTCTGTGAATATATTGATGATGACTTTAAGTGAAGTCTTTGAGATGAAGTTTAGTCAGTTTCTGTCCCTCTTCAGTGTACTAGACAGCCTGCTCACAAAATGAAGACAAGCAGATAAGAAGCAGTAGGAAGAAATTGAATGGAATGTGTTGGTGAAAAAAAATCAGTAAGTAGCAGGGAAGGGCAGTTGACTGAGGTGAGAAAGAGATCAGAAACTCAAGGAACCTGGAAAGAAAAAGATTGTGGCCTGATACAGTAAAGAAAGCAGGATAACTCTGTTGAACTTCTATCATGAATCCTGGCAGAACCTCCAATGATGAATATATTCCAGACAATATAAGAAAGGTTCAAATTTTCACATGATCAAGACATAGTTATATAGCCATAGTCATATAGCACATTTTTCTTAAACCATTTATCTGTTACATGCATGCTTATGCCATATGAACATATGCATGTACTTAACACTTGAGAACTATTGTTACTATTTCAGTACAATTTTTCTTTAAAGGTGACTGCAATTTTTACTTGTGTAATATTCTAGGGTTCTAATCATGTAAGATCAGATTAGATTCTGTCTAAATCACTAGAATGAGTTAAATTCAGAAAAAAAAATTCGCAAAAAAAAAAAGGTGAGAGAAAAATGTCAACTTTTTTGCCTGAAAACTTATTTCAAATTTTTGTTTCCAAATTTTGATTTTGTTTCAGAATAAGTCTAATTCTCAGAAAGATGAAAACAGTAAAATTGTAAAAAAAATTTTTTTTAAATTCTTTTTTTAGTTTTGAAAAATAAAATTAAGAGCAAAATGTACTATGAGCAGAGGAATAAACTAAATATTATTTTATAAGAATTTGTGTTTCTTAACATAATTCCATGTTAAAATAACGTCAAGTCTACTTGGAATTTTCTTTGCCTTCAGCTATTCTACAGTAATTTCTCTGTTTCCATCACGGCTCCATTAAGCCTTCCAACAACACTCAAAGTTACCTTCTGCATCATCAAATCATCATCTGGGAAAGAGATAGGGCATACTGTTGTTGCTTTTGACGATCCAGCATTCCAAGCAGAATGTCTGAACTCACACTACTTTTTCTCAAATAATAGAGTTTGCTTTATCTATCCATCTGAAAATTTTCGTATATGCTGAAAGGAAACAAAATATCAATGAGACTGGAACCTTTCCTGTACATTTTGTTAAGGACTGAACAAAAATTTCAAAAGTTATTGATGTGGGACTGATAGATTTTAAAGCAGACTCTGGAATGAACAAAAACCTTTCTTCAAGAAATTGGTTATCTCTTCCCCACAAATGGTATGTTTTGCTAAAAAATAGGAATCTCTATATTTCTAATGAAATACTGTTTTCTCCAAACTAATTGTATTCCTGAGAGAAGAAAACACAGGTACTTCGAAACTACATTTGGAACAAAAGTGTTTATTTCAAGGGAATATAGACGTTTGAATATTTCTTGACATGAAACTTCTGCATTTAAGAAAAAATATATCAAGAATAAATGAATATTTATTAACACTTCCATGGGAAGAAAAAAAAAAAGAAATAATGTTTGCAAAAGCACTTACACGGCTTTAATTTTTATTCACATTCTCTTTCCTCAGTGGAGAGAATCACTGAGATTGTACGAAAAAAAAATAATTGTGAGGGCCTTCAATAAGCTGGCTTATTCTCAATTTTCTGATATGGGCTAGTTCAATACATTTCTACTTGAGAACTGTGTTCTACTGTTTGAGGACAGGTTATTCTTTTTGTAGTAAAACCATCTGGCCATCCGTCGTTATGTTAGCCCTTGCCTTTACTCAGCTGATGACAATTTTCTTGCCTTGTTCAGGAAAGTGACTTGACCCATTCTAATATGGTTTCAAGGGAATCCATCAGCTGTTTTCTCTGTTGTATTATTGATAGGGTCTATAAGAGTTCTTTACTGAAGAGTTGAGTCTTCATCTACTAAATAGACATTCATTGGTTTTGCTTGATACGAGTTGCTTCTGCCTGCTTTTCTCCACTTAGCTCTATTTTTATTATCCATTCATAATCTTTTATATTACGACACTGACTTAACAAAATGTGCTTTCAATGGAGGATTCTGCTTAGAAAGAGGAAGATTTTTTATTATATTCTTCTATCGATATCTGTGAGTTTTTCTTATGACTTCAACTAGAGCAGGCCATCTTGTGCTAATTTACTATTTTTACTTGCTTTAAGTTAAAACAGAAAGATTTACAAAAGTTTTAAATTTGTTACAATTACAGAATTGCCTCTTTACATGTTACTGCTATGGGGAAAGGTTACAAAAAAATCTTTCAGCAAAATCTATCTTTTCATAATTATTATTTGAAGAAGAATACTTCTACCTGCACACATACTGGGCTGATTCAGTATTTAGAACATTTATGCTATCACCCTTCTGTATCTTTCTATCTACTCTCTGTTCACAGTACAAATGAATAAAAGATTGACACCTTGTAAATATAGCTCACCAAAAAAACAACATTTGCAGTCTGGAGGAATGAAAATTCCCTTTTGTTTTGATTCATGTGGTATTTCCTACCTTGGAGTTTGGCTTCAAGATCTGAACTTTAAACAAACTGAAAAGTAGCATGTAAAATTCCATACAAACAATCAAGTTTTGCCTCTATAAAAATATAAAGCTTGCTGGTTTTCTGTGAGGCAGAGGATTTATATTATGGCATAAACTGGTCACGTTAACTTCATTGTTGATGCTGAAATGCAAATTTCTACCTACAAATTTCTACAATCTCAAGCAAGGCAAATAGATACAGGGTGGGAAATTAACTTTAGACAAAATCTTGTGTCTGAATTTCACTAATGTTTTACATAATACCTTAAACCATATGACTAAATTTAAATACCCCAAACTTTAAAGGAATGTAATTTCCGCTCAGCCTAGCAATTTGTAATTCTAACCTATTTTAAAATGAGATTGTGCATCAGGTACTACTGAAAATGGATACCTAAATATAGTATATATTGTATGTTTTGGCATTTCTTTTCCAAACACTTCCACAAAATTTTGCTGGAAGTAAAACTGAAATCTTGCATATGAAGAAGAGAGTAAATGAATTTTCCAGCAGTGAAAAAGCTGAGAAGAATGGAAGAGAAAGTGTTCTGTCACTGAAGTAGACCTGCATTGTGTAATTATGTTGCATGTACACAGTATCTAGATCCTCAGTGTATATCAAACTACTTTTTAATAAGAAAACATGTGCCTCTACTAGTTGCCCCTTATCACTGTTATTTCACAGTTGACTTTTTGGTTGTGTTTCTACTGATATAATTGACAATTATTCCATCCAAAGGCTGCTGCAAAGACAATTATCTTTACTTCTTGTTTTAACTGTGTTGCACCTTGTTTTCTCTGTCTTGGCACCTATTTTGCTACCACACCAAATACAGACTATTTGTCTTTACTGTTCAAAAATCTTAATGATCAATTCTCAGCCTCTGTACCATCTCCCATTCAGTATCAAGTTGTTTGCTTCTGCACGTTTCTATTAGAATTCCATCATCATCATGGAGTAAAGATTTTCATCCTGGTTTTTAGGATCTCTACTCCTGATGTTCCTTTATAGATGAGAGGATCTTGTAAAAAGGCATCAAGCCACCTCATTACCTATTCAGTCCCTCCAGAAAACTGCCCCAGGAGCTGGTGTGCTAAGACAATGATCTGTCAGAATGACTAGCATTCTGTCTCTGTAATCACCTTAGTGGCACACTTTGGTAAGCAAACTTTATGAATTAAACTTTTTTTTTTTTTAATATTATCCTTTGTCCAACAGCTAATTCAGTTGAACATTTAAGTCCACATAGGTTCTACCATGATACAGATATATGAAAGACAATAGTCAATTTAGAATCAATTAGTGATTATCCAGTCAATACTAAAGCTGCTAAATCTCTGACTACTAATTTTCAACCTTTAAGATGGTTAAGTGGCAGTAGTTTGTCTTAGTAAATTTTAGCTTTCAGGTCTAACAGCCACCAATTTTTGTTTTAAGCCAATATGATTTAGTTTTTTTAATGACTGCAGGACATAATGGCAAACACTAAATGTTTTTAAAACATGACTCCAACATTTTGTCTTGTGTAATATCAACAGTATCTTTAAAAGTTATCTTGTGAAGGAAAAAAATATAATTTGTTTTGTATCTTGCTCTAATGAGTGCCTTTGGTCAAATGTGCATGAGGCTTTTACTTAGTATTTCTCTTAAGTGAGTTTGCAGTGCTTGTAACTACAGTTTGAAGCTCCTGGACTGTGACAGGAAATGTAACTCCAAGTTTAGATTCAAAAACAAAATGAAGATTTTTTAGTCTGATTACATTGTGAATTCTGGTATAAATTTCATTTACATGAACTGACATATTTGAAAAATACTGACAACCTCTCTGTTAAACTTCACCATCCCTAAAAAAGAATTCCAGTAACCTCAAAACTCTTTAAAAATCTCTGGGTTCATGAATTGCTGTGAATAACATTTCATGTCATAGCCATCAGCTTTGTGTAGCCTTTCCTATACCACTGCAATTTAAATGTTAGGCACTGCAACAGAGTCAAACCACGGACTGTTACCTAATGCACAGGAATGAGATTAATTCTAGTTTTCATTTTATCACTAACTTTGTATCTGTCTGCACAATTCCCTTAACTTCTTGATACTTCTACTTGCTATTACAAAAAAAGAAAAATGAAAAGAAAAAGAAAAATGAAAAGAAAAAGAAAAATAAAAAGAAAAAGAAATCTCACATAAAAGAATTGGACTCTAATGAATTAAACAGAAAATGAATTTAAATCAAGTCAAAAATCTCAGCTATTATACCATGCAACTGTTCTCTCTTTCTCTCTCTCTTCCTTCAAAATATATCATGTAGTCCTATAAAATAAAATGTTAATACCAGAAGATGTTGTCAACTCTCAGTTCTGCAATACTGAATCACAAACTGAGGATAAGGATAATCTAGGGAATTGACCCACTGAAGCAAAGGAGAGATTTAAGCCTGTCTGATGTCTTGAATGGACTTTTGAACAGAAAAAGGGCTCATTCTTCCAGTTCATACATGAATCTTGCTTTTACTTGTCCCTGTCTGTCTTTACAAGATTTTAAAAACTTATCTCAAAAATACCAATATGCTTTGTTGAGTAAATGTCAAAATGAACTGTTTTGACATTTTTGTAACAAAAATATTTTGACTCAGCCAAAAGTAATTGCAAATTCAATCCAAATTTATGACTAGCCTTACTGAAACTGCTGATTTGCCAGAGGTAGGTTGCTCAGTTCCTCTTGTGTCTCTCAGGTTTATAAAAGCTTTTTCAAAATTTCTTATAGAAACTAGGATGAAGTTATACGGAAACTTTATTTTTATTGTTTGTCTCATCATTAGTTAATGGAGTTTTCATTTTAGTTTTAGACATAAAGATGTCCCTTTGTTAAATGCCTCAAGAATTCAGTCTGTGGACTGTATAATTCTTGTGGAGATACATTAATCACTAAGGAGTTTATACTGTTTACTTTCTTTTTTGTAAAATATTTTTGTAAGTGCATCTGGATAAGTGTTTTTTAAAAAAATCTGTTCCCAATTTTACTGTCTTTAATTTGGATCAATCTAGTACGTATCTATAGGAATAGGTATGTCTTTACGTGTTATGCATAAGCCTTATGGAACTATAGATAAAGCATTAAGAACAAATGCGCTGAGTCCCATTCAGTCTTTACTGTAGAAAACTTGTCTTTGAACCGTATTGTTAAAGATTTGGTGACGTTTCTTCCACAGTGGAATCAGACAACACTTAGTAGGGGATTTTTCATAATGACATCTTAGAGAGGCTTTGGGGCAATTCTGCAGCTGCGCCTCTGATGATGTGTAAAACTTAATTCTGTTTCTGTAAGAGGCTGTAATGGATACTAAAGTATTAATCACTTGTTCTTACATACTGTGTATGAATCTACCACATACTCATTGTCATATATTGTGGATTAAGATTACATGAAGACAAGGTACTCTGTCATTCAGAACCTGTGTACCTCAATAAGAAGAGAAAGCAAGTTAGTTAGTTAGTTAGATGGTGCTAAACTGTACTTAAAAAAGATGATTAAGGGTAGGAAGGTAGTTAAAATTCTCCTAACAGACTTTAGTAGCTTTGAAAAACAAATAACTCACATATGGAAGCTTTAGTAGGATGAATGATGAACTATGGCATATGAAATAGTTTCATTACTATTTTATGTTGCCGTTATCTTAATTCTCAAAACCATTAATCAGTTTCATTAACTGAGTATGTGAACAAAATTGTAGTAAAATGCAGGACAGCTCTTTAATTCAGTGATGGAACCTATAAAGTGTTACAGTTTAGTATTCAAAAGTTAAAAAAGAATTAAAATAGAATGTACAGTATGAGAGCTTTGAGATTGAAAACTACAAATTAAAGACAGATATGTAAATTGCTCAGCCACTTATTTAGAAAAATCTGATAGAAATAACCAGAGTAACTTAGCAATATGTAGTGAGAAAGTGGTCTTTTTTTCATTATTATGTCTCTATCAATATCACTGGATGTTTTTAGTTCTGTATATATACACAGTTGCTTTACAAAAGGAAATATATACACATACATACACACAAATACTAAATCAGAATTCATATTTCAGGGATTTGTTGTCTACAATCAAGATCATACTATGAACTTGGTATCATAAATCATGATATCGGTGTGGATTTTCCATTAAATGAAATGGAGATTCATCCAGATAAAAATATCAGCCTATGTGGAATCCTAGGAAAAACAGACCCGTGCCCTGATCATAGGCCATCTAAAATACACTCAGGTCTCTTTACTGTATTTGGTGATTTTGGATCAGTCTTAGATATTTGTATGTATGTTCAAGTGCAATAATAGGAAACAAATGGCATATGGTGCTTTAGGGAACACTGTGAGGTCAAGTAAAACATCAGACAGTTTTACAGAACTTGAAATGGATGTCAAGCTTTCAAGCTGGGCTGGATATTAAATGGATGACAGATGCTCTTTGTTAACTGCCTCTTTCCCCAAAAAGGAGGGGTAAAGAGAAAAGGGAAAGAGACCTATAGGCTGGAAAAGTTAAAACAGCTTTAATCTAAGTACAATAATAATGAATAACAATAATACAGTAACACAAAATAATACAAAGCCAGTATTGAGCTCTGCTGGCCCCCCACTCCACCCCTCCCCTGCCAAAGACAAATACATCACCCGGATGCTGTGTGGCACATCTTGGAAAAGTCCCGGACTGTACTCAGCAGCAAGCAGGAGCTGCGTTCAGGAATGCATGGATTGGGATCAAAGGCAGAAGAATTGGGCAGAGTCCTCCTCGGACGCTGGCCATAGAAGAAGAGAGCCTGAACCTCGTGATACCCCAGCTTTATACCGAGTATGACGCATATGGGATGGAATACTCCATTTGATCAGGTTTGGGTCACCTGTCGACCCACTCCTCCCCACCGCAGGGTCACAGGTCTGACCACTTCTCCACTCTTTCATTTCCAGTGCATAAGAAAGTTAGCAGAAGCAAGCATCGACCTTGGTCTCCATAGGGATAAGTATAATCAGGAGCCTTTCTGCATACCGTTCCTACTGATGTTCCAGCACTAGCTATAAACACCAAGCCTTATCACTGCTAGAAGCAGCTACTGTCTGGAAAAACATGCAGTTAATTTCAGAGCGTGCAGCTTCTCAGAAGACACTTAAATAAAAAGTAAAGTTACAAAAAGAAAATTGATTTTGTCCTAGCCCAAAACAGGACATTGGAATTATTTCAATTGCTTTAATTTATCAGCTTTAATGGGGAAAAAAGTAAATATGTCTCTACAACTTGTTGCAATCCAAGTTAAGCAGTCTCAGGCCAGAAAACGTCAATCTCAAGATGGAAACAGACAGAGTGGAAGTGGTCAAACACACCGAGAAGAAATATGTAATGATGCTTTTAAAAGACAGAAATATAGAAAAAAAGTAGAAGAAACATTTTTCTTGAAGCTTATTCCTTTTTTGAGCAAGGTTTTGGTTTTATTTAAACTGAGATGCATTTTTTTTTGTCATTTGTTTTTCAAAAAATCTGATTTTGTAAATTTCACTTCTGTAAGCATTATTAATACGCAGTTTGAAATAACACTAAAAAGGCTGTGGATTCCTGTTTGGCTGATTACCACAAAATTCTATGTGCTTTTTGCCTGGCACAGCAAGTTTGATGGTGTTTTTGTCTATCTGTTGTCTTGATTTTTGTCTCCAACATTTTAGGTTTTAATGCAACCTTCATCTAATCTGCCATTTTGTTTTTAAGAGTATCTTGGAACAGCAGAGAAAATGACCATGATGTTAACTATGTGGACATAGCTGTAGATGTCTATGTAATTCATATTCCTGGTGTCATACAAGCACATCACATTTTTAAAAGACACAGCTCTGTTATGCTTTCCATATCAATGAAAAAAATGGTATTGTGTCATTTTTTCTTTCTCTACAGCGTGCCAAACAGAATGTCTAACTTTTAATATGAATTTCCTTCTTCATTTTACCACCATGGGAAATAGACCTCAGAAATGGGTTTCCAGAGATATCAGTAGATGGGGATGTCCTCAGTTTCTTCCTATACAAAGTGGGATCATACTGTCATATGTACTTTCCTTCTCAGCTGTTGAGCTTCTGGATTTCATGCAACCACCTGAGCTACTCAGGGAACTTTAATTTCCAAGACCTGGGCAGCCTGCCTACCTTTTCACACACTTAATAAAAGCAGACAGAAAGAATTACAGACTTAAAAGGGAAAAGAAAAAAAATGCTTATGGAAAATGTAACAGAAGGTTATTATTCTAAAGAGGGTTCACATTTGTTTCCAATATGAAACTTGAATATAGTATGGAAAATTGAAATAGTAGTTTTCTTTGAGGGCTGCACCAACCCAAAAATGAATGGAAAGCATGATTGAGGATTCCAGAGAACACCCGACACACAACAATTTCAATATGAGTAATTTCTAAGCAATTGCTTCTCTGTACTTGGTTTCAATTTCTTGGAGTAAAATAATTGCCTCAGCATTGTTTCCTTAATTTTTTTTTTTATTATAGTTTCTTTCTTTTCATCCCAGTCTAAAAGGTAATGTCACTTCTATTTTATAAACTGACTAGTTTTAAATATTATCCAAAGGGTTGGAGTAATGACAGGAGACAAATGGAGAATATGACTTCTTTTGCTCAGGAAGGAACATAACTCTGTGAAATGAGTCTTTCAAAGAATTTGGAATTTGCTTATTTTAATTTGTTTATTTTCACTCAGATTTGCATAAAGCACAATAACATGCAGATTTAACTATACACTACATGCAAAGTAGCAGCGAAACCCATTGCTGTAAAAAATTATGATATGAGAATTTTAATTAGTTCAGTACTTAACATGCAAAGACTTTTGCTTTCTCTTGCACTGCTCACCCTCTCTGGGATACTACACATCAAAATGGTTAATCTCTTGCTCATTAGCCTGATGCTGCATCCCTGCAATTTGCAAACAACTCCCCCTTGCCCTCAAGTCTGGCATTTATTTCTCAAGACTTGGAAATATTTTAGTTATTTTTAATACCCATGATGAGTGATAAGAGCAACGTCTAAGCCTCAAGTGGTATAACTGAGAAATTAGACATAAAGATAAGGATTTCTTTAGCAAGTGATGTGGCTAGACAGCAACCCAAATGTCTTCTGTTCAAGGAGCCAATTCCAAGTATAGTGAAACAAATAAAAACGTAGACTGTTTATCTGTGTCGCAAGGTAAAAATGAGCCTTTTGATCTTGTTTTCTTTTGTTCTCAACTCACTACTGTACACAACTGTTTTATTTTTTTAATTATTATTTTATGACACTCAAAAGAGAATTTCAAGGTGATTGCTCCTACTTAAATTCAGCTTCATACTGTTTTCTAGCAGAATAAATCTGGACTTTTTTGCATCTTTTTGATGTTGAGCACTAAGAAGGTACATCCAGTTCTACTGAAGAGAAAAGACAAGTCTTCAGCACAGAGGACATGGCTCCTATCGTTACTGGAAGCTCGTGTGTTCTTCCATCTTTGTTTAGTGGACTGTTGTGTGTGGGTCTATGGTAATGGAATCACTTGAGTCATTATCAAAGATGAAGTATCAAAAGACTGTTCACTGACCTGCTGAACTGAAGATGACCATTTCAGAACTCTTACCAATATGCAAAACTCTGGAAAGGCAAAAGGCTGCTCCTCCATGTTTATGGTAATTCGTCTACCTATGTAATCTAAAACCATAGTGGAAGAAAGGCTTACAGGGAGAGAAAATACCTTTAAAGATGCTAATAAAACTGGAAAAAGTGCACAGGCTTTCTGATGAAACCACCTTTCAACAAGATACTCTTAATAAAAACTTCTTCTAACTCTATCAGTTTGTCCACCAAAAAACCCAATTTTTGTTTTTCTGCAAATCTTAACTCTCTTCCCCTTAAACCAGCAGAAATCTAATAACAACATGAAGCCAAAAA
Organism: Steatornis caripensis; assembly: GCA_013398225.1. Taxonomy (NCBI): domain Eukaryota; kingdom Metazoa; phylum Chordata; class Aves; order Caprimulgiformes; family Steatornithidae; genus Steatornis; species Steatornis caripensis. Next base: position 27,574 of record VZSC01006063.1, on the reverse strand, counting down.
TATGAACATATGCCTGTAAGTCCTCCTTAATAGGTAAAATTTCATTTAAAATACTCATTCTAATTTATATTAATGATAGACAGTCCAGGTCATTTCATATTTGAACAAGTCAGAACAAAATTTCTCCCTGTCATAAAATAGAACTAGAAATTTGCTTGTAACAGCATTAGTTAATAATCATGACATCTTACCAAGCCATTTTTACTAAATATTTTAAAACTTCTCTTTTTCTGTTTTTGAATTAGCTAATAATATGCAATGATTTTTGAAACATATTTACTATTTAAACTATTTTGAAGATTAGTTTATGAGAATAACAGTTTGTCTGTAGCTTTTCTGCAAGAAATTTAGGGAACTAAGTTTGAATATATGCCATTTTGTTTAAGTATTCTCATTTTTATATCTAGGGTCTGGACATTTGTCAATTTCTCATCTTCTTAAGTATATATTTTTTTTTTCTATCTTTAGTTCTTTATGTATCACTTTTGCCAGGATGACATTCAGAGTTTCTCCCACTCTTTAATCAGATGCAGGTGTTTCATGTATATCAGTTGTTTATTATGCTGCAGTACTAACCCAAACTTGCAGATTTAATAACCTTTGATTTCTCTCTTTAGATATGGAAGAATCAGAAGAAGTATATTCTTGGTGAAAGATGGTACATTTCATTAGAAATAGAAATAAATTATTAGCAAAATTGTGCCTGTAATCACGATCAGGTTGGCATCACTTCAGAGATCTTTGTGGCATACTCTGTTATGCAGCATAGGCACAATTACATACATAAGTATTGTTCCATCATAGGAACATGGACAACTTGTTCTGATCTTCCAATGAACAGCAATATTGAATTTATAGCTATCTTCTTTCTGTTTCTCAACAACTTATGTAAAACTTGCTTGACTTAGGGCTTACTGACCCCTGGTCAATCTAGTTGTGTGGTCTAGGTGAACAGGAGGGTAAGCAACAGCCTTGGAGAGAAGTACTTGGAGTTGTTCTATGCAGAAATACTCATACCACCCCTACATATGTTCTTAATTAAAACACGTATCTAATATGTCTAGGTACAGAAAATTTAAAGAGATAGACTATTCCTCCCTCTCTTTCAGACAAAGTTCCTAAGTCTCACCTTCTGGAATGTGTTATGAAGAGGTACCTCATTTTGTCTCAATTAACTACATAAGAGTCAGCCCCTTGATTGATACCAAAGGTTCGATGCTGACAACTAAGCAATATAAGCAGTGTTCTCAGTAACTTTTCAATGAAAACTGTATAACAATATCTTCCAAGCTAGAACATTACAGATGATGCCCTAAACCTTTTCCAATAAAAAAAGTTGAGGACTCACCACATGTTAGCTATGTAGTTAACATCAAGCACAATCCTGGAGAAGAGTTGGTTGCACTTTTAACACATGTTAACAAGTTGAGATAAGCCTACTGGAAGCTTTTTCATATCAACCTACTAATTCATCCATGAGTGTATTGTGTCTTTTTTTCTTTATTGCACCTTTTGTTAAACATTTTTATTTTTAGACACATGCTTTTTGTTATATTATGTTATAAAACTGTAGGGAAATACCTGTTGATCATAACGCAGGCTGAGTCATGCCACTGGCAGACTAAAACAAAGCAATCACATTTGTCACAAGCATGTAAATCATTATGTGAACAATCAAGAGTGTGAATAACAGATCTATTTTCTGCAAATAATTTGCAATGTGTGCTGAATTTATGCTGTTTCTAGTGAAACTTGTTCACTAGAATATTCATGGGAAATGAATGAAAAAGGGACATAATCACAGTAAAACTGAATTTATTTTAAACACAGAGTGTGGATTTTGCTTTGCTTGTCCAGTAGTAACTGAGTTTCCCTTCAGCCTCAGCTTTTCATGTCTGTAAATCTGGCAGAATTTATCTTTACATCCATGGTCATCAATGAGAAATAGGACTTACTCCTGTGTCATTAAAGTAAATGGTAATTTTGCCTTTATACGTAGTGGGCTCAGAACCACATTCATCATATTTTGCTTTAAATGACATTTTTTTCATATTCACAGCAGTTTACAAGTATTAGACACAGTCCCTCAGCATGCTCTGGTCTGTGTAGTACCAATTTTATGTCCGTCTTCTCTGGCAAAACCAGGCCCAGTAGGGAATTTCAATCATTAATTGAATAGTGGGTAATTATGTGAGGAGACATTTCCTAAGAGTACTGTACAGAACAGAATTGGAAATGAAAAAAAGGTGGATATTTTCCAAGAGAAGAAGTCAGCACAGGAGTAGGGATGCAGAGAATTCTGGAAACAAGATATCTGGCACTCTGACATCCTGAGTGGGCAGTAACAACCTTTCATCTTCACATTCAGGGTTTCTACTCACTGTCTTTTTAGAGAGGTAAAGACAGTTTTCTGGCCCCCTTTATTTCAACTTATGTCTATTAGTGTTTACCAAAATGAGGATTGAACAAAATACAGTTGGGGGATCCTAAGGACTTAGCTCTTGCAAAGGTTTCCTGAGCATAGCTGGAGTATTTTAACACTTGGAGTTTTAAAATTTTGGACATAATTCTACAGCTGTTCTTTCATGAAAAAAAATATCTGGCCTTGTCTCAAGCTGACTTTATTAATACTTTTCACTGCAGACATTAGAAGAGTGAACAATCTGGTGCTCACATCGTAGGGATTCAATTGCTCTGAGTCTCAGCTGCTTCGCTATGATATACTAGCATCAATGTCCCTTATGTGTCTCCCTTTCTATCAAGCTATCACTGTAGCTTGTTTCAGCAGATGCAGTCAGCTTCCTACTGTGCACATTTTTCCTTTGGTTGCACAGTAGCCATAGTGCTAAGGATGATGCAAATAGAAATAACTTTCAGTCATGCAAGCTTGTCAAAGGATCCGTGGAGGCTGATCGCTGTGATGTTTGAGTGCATTACTACAGTTGATTCATTCTGGAGCATGTGTGAAACTTCACCTTCTGACTTACCCTTTCAGTTCAGACTTCACTTTAGAAATCAGATTTTATTCTGTTCATGGGCTCATCATTTTCTATACAAATGTCCCTTCCTACATATCCTTTTAATAACTACATGCTTTATTTTTTCTCCTTCTGAACCTTCTCCATAATAACAATAATAATTATTATTTAGGTTTGTACATTAGCATAGCACAAAGCTAAATAATTTGGAAGACACAAATTTAGTACATGTAGTAAAATCTTCAAGATATTTGTAAAAGCTTTCCCAATTTTTCCCTGCTGCTTTATCAAAGAATAGCCTTTACTTGTACCTGACAGCACTGATTTATACTTGTCTGAGAGAATCTTTTGCACCTTATGTCTGCAGTCTGGTTTCATGCTTTGAGATGGCTGACCTGAGGTAAGGGAGGAGTATAAGAGATTCACTTTCACCTACCTCTGAACAAGGAACTTGTTTGGAAAGAGGAAAAAAATCTAAAGGACATCATCTCTCTATTCCTTTTTTACTTGTATTGAGACTGCCCTAACCCTTTGCAATGGCTTTTTACCATAGATGTGAAAGAAATTGCAGATCCATCCCAACAGCCAAAGTAGCAGTTGCAAAGACATGTGAGAGAACTGGAGGGAACGTACATCCTTAGCTGCAGTTGAGGGAGTAGAGAAAAAGAAAAAGTACTAATTTGAATTAAAAATAGTTGCAATTATGCCAAGAAGGATCATTCTGCAAAGGCAAAACAAAACAATAATACCTCCAAACTTTCTGTTACCAGAGAGTTTCAAATCTGTGAAGCAGTGAAAAGATATGAATATTTTGAGGAGACTGCAGCAAAACAGACATTATTCCTTGACATCATAGGCATTAATATTTGGCCAGCAGAGGCTGGTCTTCATCAAGTCAGTTTAAAAGGTTATTCACAGGCTTAAACCCAGAGAACCATCACAACAGATGAGAAAAGAAAGGGAGAAGTCAGCACTGTATTTAAACCTTTTTTCTGGGAGGTGGGAGAAAATAATTAAAACTGCTAAAAAGGAATCGTCTCTATTCCCTCTCCTGAGAGCATTATGCTAGGGAACTGATTCTGAATATAAATAACAACAATAAACATGCTCAAATGTTGGCAAATTTTACTGCCTCATTTCAGACAGATATTGGAATGTGGAAGGAAGTTGTATTGTTCTTTGGGGGTGTTGGGTGACAATAATGCAAAGACTTCTAACAGAAGTTTTGAAAGACAAGGGGCAAGGGAGAAATAATTACCGTATTTTCATGTGAATAATCCACCTGCAGATAACCTGCAGTCTTTTAAAAGAACAGTTCATTGAAAGTAAGTCCATAGATAACCCACAGCTACCGATAAGGCAATAAAAATAGAAGAGATCAAAGGGAGGGTAACATGTTGGTAGAAAGAAATCTGACAGTAGTGTATGAAATAGAGCGTACATTAACAAAGAGATGGACATTATAGAGGATTAGAGGCAGGGAAGCAAACAATGAAGAGTGTTGTGAGATCCTGTCACACATAGAATTCACATTGCTACTCAGGCTCAAGGTTGTTTTTTGTCTATTAGTTTTTTAAACAGAATTATGTCACACACAGGAAAATGTGGCAAACAACACTGTTAATACATCTCTGTAATATCTGAAAATACCTTTATAAATATTAACAATTTTCGTATCGACATACTATATACATATGTATGTAAATAGTATCATCTACCATTTAGAGAATGGAAAATTGAGGCACAGAGAGATCGACTTATATGTGGAAATCATAGTACACCTTGATCGTTTAGAAGCAAGCATAAACCCAGATGACCTATATCTTATTGGTCAAACCAGGTATCTTTTCACTCCATGCTTTTTCTTATGAAAATATGTTGTGTTTATGATGTAAGACAGACTTGAAACAAGTAGTTTTCTGAAGTATGCAAAAGAAAGTAAACACAAATAGAAAATACAAAATAGTTTAGCAAATACTATCCCAATTAAAAACTTCAAGAATATTTATTTTATTTTTTGATGCACCTGTATGTAGTTATACAGGTATACATGCTGTTATTGATTTCATTATGTAAGAAAACTTGCCATGAGATGTTTTTTTTCTATTAAGGATGCAGATCCTAGTACAAAATATTAGACATTATATTAACAGGTGCATAACAAGAAATTCAAGGAGAAAAAGGGAACTGCTTAAAAACAATAAGATGTAAGTAATAATGGCTATTTTATGATCTGTCATGAACCAGGTGAGTGATGATGCAAGATTATAATGTCCACTGGAAGCATGAAGGGAAGGGACCATGTCAAACATAGATCAGACAGTGAAACTGAAAGCAGAACAGATGATCTTTTCGATGTTTATCATCTGAGTTGTAATGTAAACCAGGCTGCTAATGGACTCCTACACCAAGTGATATCTAGATTAAAGTGAAATGAGTTAACAATTTGCATGCAGATTTTTAGGGCTATGAGCCTTCATCATGAACTCTGACTTTGGTGTTGTTTGCTCCCAAATCAAAACAGTAAGTCCAAGTTGTAAAGGTGTGTGGTCTACAGCTATATTTACACATAGTCCTCTTTGAAGAAATTATAGCTAAATTTACATACAACATAATGACAATTCACACAGATTTGTCACTTGTTCCACTTCACATCAAAGCATAGTTCAGCTGTTAAGCTTTTTCTTTCATACAGCTACCTCATCCAGCATTAATTAAATCTAGAAAACAAAAAAGAAAAGAAATTTGACAAGAAAGTTTTCGAAAGGTGGAACCTATAACATATAAGCCAAATATGTTCTACATTAATTTTTCTCCCCATATGTTTCATTACACACGTACACATATTCCCAGAACAGAGTAAGATTCAAAGCTGTCACCTTTCATATCATATTCTGGTTAACGTCCATGCCTGCTCCCCGGAGAGAATCTGTCTCAAATAAGCACTCCTAGCAAAGGCAATAGCAGAAATAAAGCCACTCTGCTACCCAGAACTCTCTGGATGACTAAAACTAACAAAGCAGTATTGTAAAAGGGGACACATTATATTGGAGATCTTCCCTGCCTTCATCTATTACAGGAATGACTGGCCAAATCCTTATTGCTTCAGTTGTCAGCTCAATGTAAGAGCTCCTCCTGCTGACCCCAACCATCACAATATCATCCTAGTGATGAGGAGTCTGAAGTGGCAAAGTATTTGCCAAATAGCAGTGAGGGTAAATAGTTCAGACAACAGAGTGACATATGAAGATTACTTGAAAAGAGCATAAATATGTAAGCAGAGTATGGAAGAAGTATTCCTAACACACTTTTGAAGAAATATTCTTAACACTGATATCTGTGTATTAAATTTCCTGTGTAAGTGTAGAACTCTCGAGGCTTTCCTTATTTAAAAAAAATAAATAGATCACCGAAAAGGATTTGCTGCTTTGTAAGACTTAATAGTTAGTTCTTTGATAGGAAAATTCAGAGAAACTGTGAAAAAAATCCCTCCAGACCACTAATAGCAAGTGAGACTAAGAGAATACCAACATGTAAACAACATAGGAGCATAAACTGCATCACAATAGTCTTCCTAAGACAAGATAAATACTGTTGTCACCTGTGCTATACTAAAACAGGAATTTTTGCTACAATGCCTTTGTGTTACTGATATATCATAGTAGCTTAGACATTCTTCTCTAAGGCTTGCTCTTGTACCATCCTTTAAAAACAGGTCAGTCCTGTGAACTAAGTTAGAAATTTCCTCTGGTTTCAAGCTCTGCAGTCTAAATAGCCCTATTTAGCATCTAAATATTTAGGTGATGACTACTTTGTTAATGCACTTTAGCAGCCATACATCATTACACCACTTTATCTCTGCTCCACTTATTAGGCTGAGCAATGAATAATCACATGAAGAACCAAAAATTTAGCAGTGTCAAAATAGCACCATTTCACCTTCTACCTTCTCAAAAGTTTTGAAGAGATCTATTGTCAGTGTAATTTAGCAATCATGTTGCAAAGAAAGACACTTTTTCTTTAAAACAACAATGATTAAAACAAAAATTATTGTTGTCATCTCTTTTAGACTGAATTTAAACTTCAAACAGGTAGTTCCTTCAATTTTTCCTTTCAAGGGGAAAACTTGTTGGAAACACAGGGCTGATGACAGGCTCTTGAGAGTAATCCAGTGAGTTACAGTGATAAGAACCATTCTGAAGTGTTTTAATGGTGGATCACCCAAGGGGAAAAAAGAAAGATTAGGGCCTTACGTCTCTAGTGGGTACTTCAATTCACATCTGACCTACTGGGTGCTGGTAAATGTAGGTTATCATTGTTTAGAATGTTTTCCAGGCCCTTTCCAAACAATTGAGGTACTATTAGTGGGATATGATGTTATGAGCCGGAAATGATCCTATGAACACCTGCTCTTTGAAAAGGTGACAGGTTTACACTGTTTTGTGCTGCCTTTTTTATCTTTTCTTTTTAAGCATTTTTAAAGCTGGATGACATAATCATTGCCCCAATGATACTACACTGAGAGAAACCAGCTGACAAAACGTTACAGAAAGATTGCAAAGCTGCAGTTTGAAAAATAATCTCAAAAATGTAAACATTAAAATAAATAAATAAATAATCCAGCTGAATGTCAACAGCTTAAAGCCTTGGTAGAAGAATGAAATAATCATCGGAGGAGATGTGTGGATAATAGTTATATAAATCTTTGTATTTTATCTCTTCCGATGTCTGGCTAAATCAGAAGTCTCCTCCATTTTTTTTGCTTTTACACTGCTATTTGGCATTGATTTTGGCCGCTGTGCACAAGACATGAAGGACCCTGTCCTGGCTTGGTCCACTACAGAATCAATTTTCTTTTTGTAACTTTACTTTTTATTTAAGTGTCTTCTGAGAAGCTGCACGCTCTGAAATTAACTGCATG
>VZSC01006063.1:0-19449 GCA_013398225.1 Steatornis caripensis | reverse complement strand
TTTCTTCTATGGCCAGCGTCCGAGGAGGACTTCGCCCAATTCTTCTGCCTTTGATCCCAATCCATGCATTCCTGAACGCAGCTCCTGCTTGCTGCTGAGTACAGTCTGGGATTTTCCCAGGGCATGTCCTGCAGCGTCTGGGTGACATGTTCATCATCAATGTGGGGAGGGAGCTCGATATTGGTTTTATATATATATGTATATATCTCATTATTATTTTTCCTGTTATTATTATACACTATTATTGTAGTTAGATTAAAGCTGTTTTAACTTTTTCCAACCCGTAAGTCTCTTTTCCTTTCTTCCTTCCCTCCCATTTTGGGGAGGGAGGGTGTTAACAAAGAGAGTTATTACTAAGAATTTACTAAATAATTACTAAGAAAATTCGTCCTGTCCTGGCCCAAACCAGGACAGACCCTTGCTCCAAAAGTGGGATTAAGAAAAAAGAAAAGAGGAAAGATTTCCTGACTCTTTTCACTGCATTGCTTAGTAAGACTTAGCTGTTACAAGCAGTTTTCTAAACACCTTAAAGAAGGATATAGCAGTGCATCTCTTGCTATGCTCTCTTCTAGACTTTCTGATGGCATATTGACTACGTAAATTAGGCTTCTCCAATCATACCTCTTTCTAAACATCTGTCCCATCTAATCTAGCTGACATTAATATTATACATTTAGATTGCAATGTAGACAGCTTGATAAATTTATCTCCAAACTACACAAAATACTGAGTTCACCCATGACTGCAGCACAGCTACTGTGTCTGTAACCAGTTTCAGAAGCACGCACTGCTGCTAACTGAACTGCCAAAGAGCTTTGATTGGTAGTAGTTCATGGTGACAGCCCATCATAGTTGGTCTAGGAACAGCCACTAGCCACAGCCTAGTCACAGCAGAGTTAAATACAATGGAAGGACTATACATATAAATTATGAACTGTCAAAATAAATCAAAGCCCACTAAAGTTATGTGTCATGGTGAGGCCTGATCTGTTCAGTAGCTGCAACACAGTTCTCCACAAACAATTAAAGGAAACTCCAGGAAGCCTGTGCGTTGATCCCTTAAGCAAAAGAGTTTCAGGAGACAGAATCTAGCACAAAAACTTTCCTATGACTCTGCATCCCTTGAAATGGTGCCACCACTGAATGCATGCCAAGTTGTTAATGAAACTGGTGTGTAACAGACTTAGTGTACATTGAAAACGTGAATTATGTGAGCTAACCTGGTTCTGGTTGGGCTTTTGTCCAGAAAGGATATCTGTTTTGATTCCCTATATCAGAACACAATAGACTGGAAAATAGTTTATGGGAAGAATGAGTAAGCAAGTATCTGGATCTAAAATTCACAGCTGTCCAGCTAGTTCTCTTATACACTGAACAGAAAATCCTAAGAGTGTGGAAAAAGTTTGGATTCAGAGTTGTCCATTGAGATCGGGAGTATGTTGCTTTATAATTTCTTTAGTGGATGACAGTATAGAATGTCTCTGGGAGACAGAGGTGTTCTGGGTGGTGCTTATCACATGTGTTTTCCAGCTCAGTTAAAAACTTAAAGTCTAAACAGTTTGGTAAACCTTGTTCCCTCATCTCATCCAAATCAAGATATTTTAGCTGGCATTGCTGTTTTCAGCTAAAACATTTGGGATTTTGAATATCATAATTTGACTCTAAAGATTCTTATTAAAAGTGGCTGAAATATATTCTGTAGAAAATAGAAACTTTTTTCAAAACAGTTAACAAAGTTGATCATAATCTCAGTTTTATACATGGAAGTAGTTCTGGTAGATAATTTCAAATGCACCAGAAGGACTGTAGCTCTTCAATGCAGCTGGATGTGTTCTTGTGCAAGCTGAACTGGGTTTCCCAGAAGGCTGTCGAGATGGGGAGTCATCTTCAAGCACATGAGGCTATTGTAGAAGAACATTGTTACATAATAAAGCTACATGGGTTATGAATTTAAAGAGTACGCACTGTCAGGAAACAAAAAAAGGTGGGTTTTTTTTTCTTTCCTCTGGGACATAGATACTTTCATTATACTTCAATCACCATCTTCTTCACCTTTAAGATGAAGGTGATTTTCAAGATGTAGGTTCTTCCTATATCAGCTCTAAACCAATCACTCTGACAGCTGAGAGACTCTGAGCTTTAAGGGACTGCATTTTGAGCTGTGCTGGGACAATCACCCTACATGCTACTGTTCTGTAGATTAGTGAATCACTTTATTCTTCCATAGAGTTCCCTCTTTCTGCTAGTACTGTTTTCTCTGCCAGGCTCCAGCTACATCTGCACTTTTGTTTAAATGCCACTCCTAAACTACCAGTACACACATCAAACCTGTCCCTGGAAAAGGCTTAAAGTACTGCAGCAGTTGCATCTTTATCTAGACTGGTCTGAACCAGGTGGCCATGTGACTGCCAGTGCTCTAAAGGAACCAGAGAAGCACTCACCTATCTTAGGAATCAAAGCCTTAAAGTATGTTTGCAACAAAATGAGAATATTCTTGCAGCTAAGTCTGTAGAAGTGTAATCTCACTATTCCAGACAGCCATGGTGTGGGGATTCGGTCAAAGCCGCAATATCATAGGTATGCATTAGAGGTATGAGCTATGTATCCTGCACAGTAGCTATGAAATGCATGTCCCGCTTTGAGATTACTCAGACAAAAGCACCCTGGAAGCCATTACTAATGTGTAGCACACGTTAACTCCTACATCCAACACAGTATTTCTGGACTGGAGTACCGCACTATTAGCCTTTCCCCCTTCATGTCTCTTTCTGAACTCCCCTGTTGCAGCATCCATAGAAAATCAGTTAATGAGTGGGCATCATTCTAAAAAAACTTTATTGTATGAAATAATGTTCAAGCTAAATAACAGCTATACCTCTGTAGATATGCTCCATTCTGAATTAAACAGATCCATTAAATAACGTACCCCTAAGTGAAACCTCATCTAGGAAGCCCTATTTTCTATATTGTTCCTTTCGTATTTTTTGTTTTGCATGAACAAATAGTTAAATAGATATATTTTATGTGTGTGTATATGAAAACACATATATATATATATATGTCTATCAAAGTTCTCATATGTATTGCTTACTGTCTACTGGATGCTATAAAATCCTACTTCTCCTTGGAGGGAAAGCTGACTACAGAACAAGTGTGCAGAGATTGGCAGTGTTTTATGAAACCTGGCAAGCACAGGTGTAATAACGATAGACGTGTCAACGTCTAAAGTTTTCTGGCCAGACATTTAATCTTTTATGACCTGGAGATACTTATTACTCTTTTAAAAACATCCCCAATGGCTATTAACAGCTGTACTGTGTTTTTACATATTTATTTACCCAGTGCTATAGAAGTGAATGACATTGTAAATAAATCAGGAGTGCAAAGCTATATTAAATATTAAGAAAGAGAGAGGAAAGACAGAGAAAATCTCTTATGTGAAAAGATCTTCTTGTGAAATATTTCGTAAGTTTTTTTTTGTATTCACATCATAGCTGCGTTCCCTTTTCCGAAATAGTCTGTAGTGGGACTGAGCTAGTGAGATCATTGTCTTATTGTGGGTGCTGGTTTTGGGCTGAAGTTAGTCATCCTGTCAACAGCAAATGTGACCATTTGCAGGGCAAGGACATGTCAGGACACCTGGGACACATTTGTATATACAGCCTTTTCCTGCTGTCTGTCTGCCTGCCGCTTAAACTCAATCCCACCCACATTCCACTTAAAGTCCACAGTGGGAGAAGGATGAGAGAAAGGACGGGAAGGAGATGGGAGTGCGGAGAAGAGGGAAAAGTGTTGATAAAAGAGTACAATGACTGGAATGTATAAATTCGTGGGGTTAGTGTTTATGTTTGTTCTAGGAAGAGGCTGCTTCTTAGAGGAGCAGGAGAAAATAGCAGTCAAAGGCAGGAGGAAGTGTTTAAGAGGAGTTAAGACGATTTATGGAGCAGTCCTGATTTTCCAACGATTCTTAGTTATTTCACATTTTAATAATTAAAATATTGTAAATATTTTATATATTCCTTATCTCTATACTGCTGTCTCTTTGCATATACATACAGGTATGTGTCTACATGTATGTAGACTAGAAAACAGTTTAAAATGTGTTTCCAGCATTGACATGTATATTCTTCCTCACTATGTCTAACTAAATAAATTCAGTTCAACTGCTCAGGGAAAGTAGGGATACTGACTGTCATTCCGTGTTTTGGAATAATTTGTGCATATGCATTGTACATTTCATTCTTTGTACTTATGCAAAAGATGTGACATCGTGCTTGACTTTCAGTTTTCATGAACTCTTGGAAGCCTAGATTGATCTCTTTTTAAAAGTATCTGCAGTGGCACTACCCTTTCAAAACAATACAGTGCAATACCAGCTTCAGGATTCGTAATACCGATCCAACATTACTAATTCTTTCAGGTTCAGGATCTTCCTTTAAGTTCTTCCATTCAAAACTGACTTTTTAACATGTCAATTCTAGTACCTCTAAGGCAGGAACAAAATGTGCTATTTGCCAGAGAATGGGATGCCACAAATCAGTCTATGTCAATCTACTTTGGTAGTAAAGAGTCAGAAAAGGAAAAAAAGACCTTGTCTGTGAGTGTGACAATAAATATTGTAGTGATGTTTAGAAACAGGGAACATTAGAGCAAAATTTGCAATAATTTTTTTTTTATTTATGAATAAGCCACTCATGTAAAATTTACACGTTGTGGAGTAACTGTAGGTGCCTAATTGACTGCCTGTAAGCAAATCATTACAACTCTCTTACTCCATCAGCTGCAGTGAGGACACAGTGGGAAAAAACAACTTATAAGTAGAGTTTTCACACCTCTGCCTCGTGGTGAACTTCTCAGCTGCTTTTTATATTCTAAATCTGGAATGTGTCTCGTCACACAAACTCCCTATCTGTGTAGTGCTGGCATACACAGCACGCTCTGCTATGGCAGTTGTGCCAGATAATTAGAAATATATTTAGCCCTGGTATAAGTATGCACACAGTTCCCCAAAAAAAACTGCTTTTATTAAGAAATATGTCACGATAAGAAGGAAGTTCTGTGACACTTTCATAAGAGTGAATGTGTCATCATACAGCATGAACAGATCTCCAGCTCTTCTTGTTTATCTTCCCTTTGACTCTCTCTAGAATTAGCCTAAGAGTGATGACTGCAACAGAAGGTGTAAAAAATGGGAAAGCAATGGGGTTGAAGTGATTAAATACATTATTGTAAAGGTATATCTTTATTGGCCTTGAGTATTTTGTGGATAAAAAGTCATGTCTACTATTTTTTTAAGAAATAGGATATCAAGAGCATAAGTAAAATTTTCTTAAAAGAGTCACTGTATTCATTAACATAAAACTTTATACTGCTTCCTTCAGCTTTCATCATCTTAGCCACTTCTAGTTTCAGGCTAAAGAAATGGATAATACATAGTACAAAAGAAAAACAAAAATTAGTTCACTCTCATCTTTTAATCTGCTGGATATCTGAAAAGATCTTTAAAACAGAGTCAATATAAAGACTACTAATAATCTGTGCAGAAAGAGCAGTGTGCTGTGAGGGATATCCTCCTGTGACCCAAGCAGTACTCCAGAGACCCAGAGGATCACAATGGTGTTGCTCAGGAAATGTAGTGACAGCAGGATTTTCTGAAAACTTTTTGAAACTTCCTTCTTCCATTTGGATAAGATATATGAAGAGAAAGGCCAGTTGGAATTGAAAAATCCAAAACTAGAAGCAAATATGAATATGTATTTATACATATGCGTATAAGCCTCTCTCTATATATAATTTCTTAACAGTTAAACACCATCTTAAAAACTCCAGGAAAATTTGGATCTGGCTTCACTTCAAGTTTTAGGAAGTTTAAATAAGTTCTTGTTTTATCAGAAGGAGTCCATCTACCCAAACCATCTCTGTATATTAACTGATTATTGCCCATAATCCACAAATTTGGCCAGACATCAATAGAGGTGTAAAGAAGAACCACACCTTAAAAAGGGTCAGGGTTGATCCTTGTGTTTATGGTGTGTTGTGTCATATTAAAACCAATGAACAACGAGGACAGAGATGCTAGTACGTAGCCTTTTATAATCTTCATGCTTCTGCATACTTAGTATTCAACTCCCTTATGATGGAGGCAGAAAATCACAAGAGATTTCTGCTTGTGGGAACTCATTAAACTGGGATAACTCAATTGCTTGCAATCATATATTCTCGCTCGTACTTTTTTTTCAGCATCTGCTGTATTCTGTCTGCTGGACACCATCCCTATGAGCCAAGGGATCACCTGGGAGGGCTGAGGTCTTTGAGATTTGAAGACAAGAGTTCCACGTGGTGAACAATTCAAGGTACTCTAATTGCACTTAATGACATTGCAACTCTTCATCTTGGTCTTCAAAAGTAGACAAAGGAAAATCAGAAAAAAAGAAAATTAAAAATAAACTGAGACTTTATGCATTGAATGAAGATGTTCAGCTTTATTCAGAAGCAATTACACTGAGGAAATGTGGTGGTGGAGAGTATTAGTCATTTCCTTTCCTGGGAAAGAGGTTTACAGGTATGTCTGCCTTTTTCACTACCCAGGTGTCTATCCTGTTAACCATTAAGATTTTACCCTTTGTGGTTATAGTCTTTTTAAACATTAAAAAGATATTCATAAGAGTCTCTGATCTATGTGAGACCATTCTTAAGCCTTGGAGAAAGCCAGAAATATTTCTACATTTTCCCATGCACTACTTTTTTTCTTTCTAAGAGTCTTCTTTCTTGTCAATATGTTTTCATGAAGTATCTCAGAACAATACAATTCTACTGTTTACCTCCTTAGTGACACACACTAAGAGAATGATGTACAGCACCTGAAAGAAAAACAAACAATATAACAGCAAACTGCAAACCAAAAAAAAAAAAAAAGCCCCACAAGTAAGATGTACAGAAACACCTCAAAATTAAAGAGGAGCTACTGTTAGAGCTCAAGGTGTAGAAAAAGTATGGAGTTTTTCCCCTAACTTTTCTGTGTACCTTGTTATTTTGGGTAAAATTTACTCTTATTTAAAGTTTTTATCAGCTTCCAGAACACAGAGTAAAAATAATTTTCTCAGATCAGACTTTTAATTGCTTCTTTGTTACATCTGAATGCTAGTTACAAGCCCAAAAACTGGAATTACTAAAACTCTTATGCAGAAGCAATGTCCAAAACAATCCAAGGTGAGATCTAAAATAGCACTTAGGCACTTACCATACAATTATAGTCTAATTTAAACTCATATCCAGAAGAGTGATCTAAAAAACTCTCTGTACTCACTTACATTTCTGAGAGTCCATAGACATCGAAGTATTATAACTTAGTGTGTCACTGCACACATCCAAATATGTCACCCTCTCAGCTGAATTAAATATCTAAATGCGCATCCTCCCTACCCAGTCTGTCTGGGATGCAAAACACTGTGTCCTTGTGCTAAGTCCACCCCATAGCACAGTCCAGTAGATGTGCCTGAGTTCACTTCATGCATGACAGCATCAACTTCAGCACATTGCATAGATCCCACAGACACTTAAATTCAAAAATAGGTCAGGAGAAGGCGGCAAGTACTTTCATAGCAAGACTGTTCTACAAAATGTGTTTAGCAATATCACCTCCTCCTCCTCCTCCCCCTTCTCACTGGCTACCTTCAGAAAGAGAATCAGGAGACAGTTGTCTTTGCTGACAGTTCATATGACTTACTTGCATAGACAAGAGCAGGCAAAAAATTTTAGTTGCAAATCTTAGTTCCACAGAACCTAATTTGGACTATGGATAAGTGCCTAAATTCAGGACAAAGACAAAATTTTAGATGCTTCCCTCTCTTTGACATTTTCAAACGTGTAGCTTACATATCCACCATCCAAACATATTGGCTGATATGAATCATGATAGACGGCTGTACTGGAAAGTTTAGGTGTCCCACGCTGCACCATGAATTCGACTCCTCAGACTTGCATCTAATTTTGAGGCACTCAGTCCGTGAGCAGTCCTTCAGTATGTTTTTTTCTGATTTGGGCCCTTAACTAGATTTTTAAAAGTTCAAGATAAAGTGTGTTGAACTTGCCTCATGGATCTGCGAGTGTCCAGTGCCTTTCTTTTCTGAATATCTAAATGAATGAAGTTAGATCCTACTGTTGTCAAATAGATACCAAATAACTCAAAAATGGAAGAAACTGAATTCCCATAGTTATTCCAAAGATCTCCCAATCAGTGCCAGAAATTAAAGGACATTGGTACCCCCAGAAAAAGCTTCATTTAGAAGATGAAACATTAAAATAGAGGATCAATCCTCTTCTACTCTAAACTTGGTGAGCCTTCTCAGCCTCTATGTCCTGGTTTTGCTGCAATAGAATGATAGAATAATTTTTCTATTCAGGAAAGCTGCATTTTTGAGAAGACTGCAGCACCCAATTTGGTGAGAACAAAGTTGAAAAGACACTTTGTTTTAGTTCATAGCTGCCCATGGTGTGCGGGTTTCCATAGTGATCAAGGCCTTTAGCAGTTTCAAGGAAGCCAGGTGCTAAAGCTGGGAGGAGCGGAAGACAGCGCAGCTGACCCAGGCTGGCCAGCAGCAGTATCCATACCATAAACATCACGCGCACTGTAAATGGGAAAGTTTGCTGGAGACGAGTCTCTTTCCTTCCTCAGTGGTGGCCATCCTTGGAGGGTCTTGCCCATCCTTCTGCTCCCAAGCCCTGCTCTCCCCTGTGCATCATGCTGTTGCTGGAGCTGTGGAGCTCACAGGGTTTGACATCCGGCATTCACTTCTGGGAGCATGCAGCTCACGACCAATGTGCGGGCTGAGTACAACTCTGTGTTTTACACAAGGACTCGCATTAATATTAGTTTGTTATTCTTATTTAATTAAATTTATTTCCATTTCAACCCATGGGTCTCCTTTCCTTTTCCCTATTCCCCTTCCGGGTGGGGAGGGAACGTTGAGTGATGGAACAGCTGACCAAAGCAAGACACAATATTAGCTTCAGCAGGAACAAGAAAGTCAAAGCAGCACAGATAGATACTTTGTTTTCTTCATTTTATTCACAAAGTTTCACCTCTGAGGAAGATTTGTTTCACAGAGCTATCTGCAAATGAAGTAAGGGATGCAGTGACAAGGCAAACCAACAATAGTAATTTTATTTGTACAGACAGTTCAGAAAAGAGCAGTTACATGTAATAAGAAAAAATAAATCCTTAGTTAATATAATTTTCCTAACATCCAAGTCAGTGTCTACTTTCTCTCAATTACTCACAATGCTACAGGCTTGCAATCATGTTGCATCTGATATTAGAAGCTAATGTGGACAAAATCAGACAGATGTCCAAATCTGTGCTCTTTGGAATTCTGTTTTTGAAATGCAAGCGGTTGCAGTATTGGGAACGATTTGAACAGGAGTGAATTCATTTCATTTTGTCCATGAAATTTAGATTCCTCCATCTTTCTTTCTCAGGTTTTCTCTGTGAATTATCTGTCAGATAATTACCACAGCCAGAATTACTGGACTATGAAGACACAGGTTCTGGTCCACCCCACTCATCTTACACAGCTCACTTTCAAACATCGTGTGCTATTTTTCCATTTTAACTTCTCTTCAGAAATGAGATATTCGAGTTTTCAGAATCAAAACCCTTGATAAAGACTGGTTCACAGCACCTATAGGTCAGTTATGTTAGCCTCACGTTAAGGATGCTGGAACAGAGAGGTGGAATAAACAGCCTTGTGGTCACTGAGTTTCAGATGAACATGAACTTTCCAGCTATGGCTATCAGAATACACTTTCTCCCTCCCAGAGCTGGTCTGCTTTTCCAAGATCTATTCCTGTAATGCTCAAGGGGATAGACTTAACTGTTTTGTTTTTAATGAAAATACTATGTGATCAGTGGGTATTAACTTGTACTAAAATGTTTGCCAAGGTCCGTGTTAAAGGCTCATTGACACTGTCAAAGATATAACAAGCATGCTGACCTATGTTTTCTTTTTCTTTTTGCTTTTGCATTTCCAGATCTGTTCCTGTCCCTCAAAACATTGAGCAGGGTTCCCTGGAGATCTTTCTTTTTTTAGGTTTCACAGTGTGGGTGCATGCGTATCATGTAAGTGCTGATAAAAGGGGCCAGGTATATTTTAATAACCTTCAGTGTAGAAGGTATTTGTGCACCGCTCTTACACACAGTCAGTCACTGTGTATCTTGGCAAAGCAAGGTCCATTCCTGAGGAAAGAGAACTATTTCCATCCTTAATAAGTCATTCCAAGTTTCCTGTGATGTTATAAATAATTGAGCAAGCAGCCGGCTTTATTCTCCCTAATTTGATATGGCAGACTTGGAGAGCAGAAAAGTTCAGTCTCAACATAAGCTCTGGAGTTGGACTTTGACCAAGATTTCCTCCTTCCCTCTCATAATGAGATAAAGTTTATCATAAAACATGCTTACCAAGGCAGCTGAGACAGGGCTCAGGCTTCACATCTATTTCCTAGGAGCCCCTTGTTCATAGTCAGTCCTGCATGCTGTGTGTATGAGGTCACAGCATGCTGGGTTTACTTTGGGGAGCTGGCAGCAAGGCTGACAGCTTTAGCTAATGCACTTGTCATTTGGGAAACTAAAAAAGTGCTTGCAAAACACAGCTTAAATTAGTTTGTGATTAATTGGAAAAGGAAATATAAAATCACACTGGTTTATATGCATGTCTGGAAGGCAGCGAGGTCATGCATTGAATACCTGGGTTACTGGCAAAGGTCAAGCACCCTCATGAAAACCTGAAATCTTTTCTAAACTTTGAGGAGATACGCTGATCTTCATAGAACTTTCAAGAGCTGCACAATGCAGAGACATGAGGAGGTTGCAGAGTTTATTTTTATGCATGAAAGAAGGTCAACTGGAAGGACACTTTCTTTCATAACTGTAAGAGTGACAAGAGGAACTTGTGTTTATATTAGAACCCAAGAAAAGATATTTTTTAAGTCTGTCTCTGCAAATGACTCTTTGCAACATTTTGGTAAAGTTGTTTAAGCTATTTCTAATTGTCATTCAATTGTAAAAAAAGTTAAATAAGTAACTCTCTACCTATGTGTTGTACATTCAGGAAAAATAATTAAATAATGTTATTGAAATCACTTATAGGCACCCTATAATCCTACTGCAGGCCAGAGCAGTGCATTGATGTTCATTATTTTCAAATACAGTGAAAAAGATTTTTTTTGTTTTTCAAATGCCTCGGGTCGTATTTTCAGATCAGCTTCATTTCCAGAACGAAACCCAGATGTATTGCTATGGATTTTAAAATAAAACTATTGTTTAAAGGTAAAACATGATAATAGGAAAATTAACTTGTTCTGATGAGTCATAACATAAAGTAATTTCCCTTTAAAAACAAAACTAAAACCTCACTTTGCTCCCCTAACCCAGATGGTATTCTTTCAGAAGAGGTAACATATCCAAATTGGATCTATTATGCTTGCTAAAATACTCTGTGTTCCTTAAAAAACATTATTGTATGGGAATGCTCCGAAAGTATTCTACTCCCACTTTCAAATTCTTTATTAAGAAAATTACAAAACTGTTAGCTGAGTTATACTTTCTTATAATTTGTATGACTTCTTAAGAAAGAGTACTCCAGTACCGTTTCTAGCACCCTCCCTCTTTTCTATCTCTGTCTTTCTATTCATTAGAATCAAAAGAAATCTCTTAAGAACTGAAAAGGTCTTTCTGGATAGTGGCATAATGTTCCCAGGTAGAATGGAGGATGGGAAGACGCAGAGAAACCTAACAGTTTGTTTGAGTAGTGAGGCAACCCCGGTGCCTGGAGCAGGACAGTTTCTGCTTCTGCAGCAGCAGGTCTGAGCAATACAACGTGCCTGCTTTTGGAAATTGTGGGCTTGAATCTGATTTCCATGAAGGTTGCTTCACACCACACAGGTGGTGGAAAGGAGTCTTAAAGTGACTATAAATCATATTTATATCTACAACAAGACCTCTTTATATGGCTAAATCAGTGGAAAGTTGCTCTGGTGTAAATGCACTTTAGGCCCTTGTACTTTTAATTTGGCATAAAAAAGGGAAAGAAAAAAGAGAAAAAAACCCTTTCAGTGTCCCAAGTTAAAGTTGGATAATAGCCATACTGTAACATAAGCTAAGATTTCAAAGGTGTCTCAGCAAACAGGTCTCCACCTTCCATTCACTTTCAAGGAGGCTGAGTGACTCACTTCCTTAGACCTGTTTGAAACCCTGTCCAGAACAATTACTCTGTCTGCATAGGACTAGATTGTTTTCTAATGACTGGCTGCAGTCTGACAGACCCGTCACAAAGACTCTGCTTTGGATCAAGCAATATAGCTCATTGGAAGTGATACCTAGCAGTACACATGTTCAAGTTGTAGCTGGCAAAGGTATTGTTTTTGCCTATGGCGTCACTAAAGTGCCACCTGAGAGGAGCTAATCAGGATAAGGTTTGTCCTGTGACTGAATGCTTATATGGCAGATTCCCAAGCAAAACACCAGTTGTTAGTCATTCTTTACGTCTCACTACTCCCTTTGAGTCAACAGTGAACCATTGCCCCAGAATTTCAAAAACAGCTAGCAGCAGAATTGCCCTGTGACTAACCAGTGACTGCAGGGTCAAGTGTTTTTGATCCATGCCTACCAACATTGTTTGTTTTCCTGAAGTGCCAGGGGCACCGACAAAATTTTAAATCCCATTCTGTTAGAAGCACACAGTTGTTTGCAAAGAGACTGCCCATGCTTCCGTTCTGAATAAATAGGCTGAGGAGTTAAAAGAGCACAGCTGAAGAAAGAAATCATGACAAAGAGATTTAGAGTTGGAATAGTTGCTGTGATAGTTAAGAATCTAGTACAAAGTCAGCTAATCTAACTCCAGGTAGCTGTCTAGCTTCCTCCTACAGTCAGTGGAGAGAGACAAGTGTCTGCAGATGATGATCCTTCTCTTCCATGATGTTACAGAAACAATAAGGATTACTCATCCTCTGGAGTTATTTTTTTCTGTCCATTGAGAAAAGAGGTGTACTAAAGGATGAATTTATGTTAAACAACTCCAGTCTCCTTGGCTTTAGAGCTTTAGCTGCAGTATCATCAAATTTATACATACTCTAAACACAGAGCAAACTGAATTGTTTACCATCTGATGTAATCGTGTGTACTTTTAAGATTCTTATTGATTCATGATACAGCAAATACATGGTGAGATCCATATATAGGGAGGTACAGATACACACATGCATGTAAATGCATACATATTGTATATTCAATCAATAACTGAAACTGTCACCAGTGTAAAACAGCTAAAGGTCCTTTCTGGAAAGCAGAAAGCCAAATGCACAAGGTGATTAATGATGGTGGATTGTATTGATTTTATTAGCAAACAAGTCCTCAAACAACTATTCTTTGTTCTATGGAGGCAAAATTCCCAGCACGGTGAGCATCTAAGTATTTGCTAATTTATGATGTGTGAAGCAAGGTCAGTGACTGCATTGGATTTCTTACCCCACAATAAGTAATATTAGAAAATATCTCTAGTCTTAGCGCCTGTGGGAGTTTTGCATAAAAAAATGTCAAACTCTTGGCATGGCCAAATTGATTTGAAACATCTAAACTGCAACTCACTGACTTGATTTTTAATCATTATTTTGAAATCAGTCCATGGTGACACTAAACTGCAGCCATTTTCCACACTGACTATATAACGTTAACAATCTGCATCTTTATTTAGCCATTGTGGTATTGATTTGGATTTAATAAAGCCTTTGCAAATTATGAACTTCTAACATGTAAGAAAAAGACCTAATACAGATACCCAGGAAAGATCTTTTGGACTTTAAGATGCAAACCTTTAACTTACTTACCTGTAACCACTTATGCATTAAGCATCTGATCAAAGATACCTGCTCTGGGTCTCTATTGAAAAGAGACACAGGCTCCTGAAGAAGGTGATTAATTTCTCTTAGGTCAGTCAGGACATGAAGAAAGATGACTCAGAGTCTGGAGTTGCCTACTTTTATACAGTGACTATAAATAGAGTCTTGGTAAATATCTTCAGATGGCTAAATTTAGGAAAGATTAACCCAACTCCTAATGACTCCAGTAAATATAAGTCAAATTAGAAGTAAAGATTTTATACCTTAAAACAGAATAGGAGACATAAGTCTACAGTAGATGACTTTTCATATATACACACACACATACATACACCTATCTATCGTCCTCTGACTTGGAAAATATAAAAGGTTAAGGAGTTTGCACCAGGGGGTGTCCCTTCCACTCATGCTTCAGGTATAATAGGAGGATAGTTAGCACTCCATTTTTTCTATGTCACTGCCTTTTAAACTAAACAAACTTCTTTTATTTCATGCAGTTGTTGACAATGTACTACAAAGGGAATCTGACCAGTAATTCGTATCATCCACTGCCTTGCCAGTAATATGTGGTAGCAAATTTGGCAGCTAGAGTCAGGAGTCTATCTGAAAAGAGGGACTAGAATGTATTTCAGTGGTTTTTAATTTGCCAGATGAGTAGTCTGAACTGAGCTCTCCTAATTTGTATCAGGAGATACAAATAAACCCATAAATAAAACCCATTAATGAGTTGCAGCATTGTTCTGGCAGAGTTCTACTCTGTGAGACCGTTCTACTCTTGTAATATTAGTTTTTTTAAAGCTCTCACACCACCAAAACACAACTAAAACACAAGCAAACAAACAAACAAGTAAACAAAAACTGTCCTAAGCAGTGGACCTAATTACAATATTCGGAGCAGGAACCATACCCACAGTTTTCAAAGTTAGAGGCCTTCGCCTGTGATTTGAGATCAAGTTCCATCTCTGTTAAGAACACAAACCAGAAGACACTTTTAAAAGTCCCCGGACATGTGTAGACAGCACAGCACTCCTAGCCAATAGCCAGGCACGTGGCTCCAGCCGGCAGGTCTAATGAGCAAGATTAGTACCTGTTTTATGAATTAAAATTTGAAGTAAAAAAAATAGTGTTTCATTTTCTCAGCAACCTCAATCTAATTACTACCAGCAGGTTCAGTTGGCAAATTTCAGTATTTTTCCTCCTTTCATTTGTAACTGAAATACTTAGCTGCTTATTTATTTTCCTTCTCGTCTAATGCTGTTGTAGTTCTGTGCCAGCTAGCTCTACTATTTTCTTTTTTCCTCTAAGGTTTCATTTTCCAGTAAAATAAATATATAATGTATGAATTGCTATAAAAGCTCCCACTTTCACATTTGTTTCTCCCCATTGTTAACAACCCAAAGCAGCCACATGTTCACAGCATGTCCTCTCTGGAGGAGCACCCGTTGCTTAATTTCCTACTACCACCCTCACAATCCTGGCAAGCTCTGTCCAGTCAGAGGCATTTGTTTTCCCTAATTGTTTGATGGCATTTTCAGAAAGCTTTTTCACTAAGAAATGAGTGATCATGTGTGACTTCCCCAAGCGTAAGAAACACTGATAGTCAGAAGGCTGAAGGAAGTCAAGGAGTGTTGCTGCAAGACTGTAATAAACTTGAAGATATCTTATTATGAACTGTTATTTAATCATCTTAATTTGATATTTTTTCTGCATGAATTCTCAAAGATATTGTTACTCTCAAAAGTGAGATCTGCTGCTCAAATTACATTCAACTGTCAGTAACTTTAGGGATCACTGACTTAGTCCTGGAATAAAGATCAGAATAGTAAGTCTGCACACTTATTATTTGGAAGTTATGATTGTTAAGAGATGGAAAATAGAACACATTTCAGAATTCAATAATTCCAATAATGCAATAAAGCATTACCTACTGAAAACTTATTGAAGAAAATGTCTCTAGGGAAATCAAAGTAGTTCTTCCCATTTCATATCCTTCCTCCCCTCTTTCAATAGAAATCTTTATGGAAGAAGAGATTCAACTAATATTACTGAAGAGAGAGCTATCAGTCTTTTTTTTCAGGATTACTCCCTCTGTATTGTCACCATACAATTTATTGACTGAATACCTTAACGTGGAACAGTCCGGGTGTTGTTGTTGATTCAGGGAAGGACACCAGATGCCTCTGTTTACCTTTAATTTTAACAGTTCATACAACTTAGGTGGGAGCCTGGTAAACACTTAGTGCTGTAGATTCAGTTTTGTTTTGGTGCACAGATTCTTTCATTTTCTTGCAAGATTTTATTTGCCTGTCACAGAATTGTTTCATAAGGGGAGATTTGCGTGGTGTAGAGAAGTGATTTCTTTCTTTAAGGCAGACACAAAAGAAGAGAGATCTAACCTATCCCTTCCGTCGGTGGGATTGCTGACTGATTTTTTCCTGTCTTCAACAAAGCTGTCTCCCCCTGGATAAATGCAGTACCCTAGGGATGTGCCAAAAGGGAATTAATTGATATTCCAAGAGTCACCATTTTGTTTTGTTTACTACTGTCTGTTTGCCAACAGATACCTAATCTGTGCATAAACTTTCTTTTTTTTTTTTCCCTGGCAGCCCTTTGTGCTTTGAAGAGCAAGACAGAATCAGAGCTGAACAGGTTCTCTTGCATCTCACACATTTTTGCCCTAGACCTTAATCTTTTCCCAAGAATACTAGACATATATTTCTAGGCAAGAAAAGAAGTAAGGAAACAGCTAATCACCCCTGGTGTCTCCACACAGTAATATCCTACAAGCAGCACCTACTCTTAGTCTGTAGTTCTCTAATGATTTATGAGTGTTTCTGTTATGCTTTCCTAGTTATGATTCTGTCAGTTGTATGTGAAGCATGCAATGTACCCTCTGTGTCTAATAGAAAAATGTAAGGTAATCGATGTAAAGCACCTTAACTGATTTGATATGAATGAGCTTAGCATGCAATGACATAACTACAGGCAGAATATCTGACTGCAGAAACAAAGCTTTCTTACAAAATCAGGTGATAATTTAAATGTCTTCTTGAAAAAAAAAAGGAAAAAAACAGTAACAAAATGCACACTTAAATGATCCCTTGTTCTTGCCCTAATCCAGTTTATGACATTATCTTGAGGAAATAAATCATTATTTCATAAATTTCCTTCATTTCATTTGAAGCCTTGAGTATTTCTTAGCTTTTACTTGTATTTTGAATCCATTGTGATTTCAAAAAGCATATACAGAAGAAACTTTGGTTTGTTTTTAGCATCAAAGAAACATAATGTTAGCAAAGATAAAAGGTGCAAGCAACATTATATCTATGTGGCCAAACTCCAAACACAGATGTTCCTCGAGCAATGGTGCAGTCACTGAGACACTTCAACATCGTTGTGGGGTCAGTGACAAGTATCTTGTGGTCTTTGACAGTGTTTCACTCAAATTACTTTCCATGATACTCTTCTGTGTTGATCTTTTCCTACTTACCTGGAAATAAATACATAAATAAATAATAATAAATCAAAACAATAGAAAATGCTAATACTGGTTTTGCTGAGTGACTGTTCCATATGTAACCAAGCAAATCAGTTTTTACATATTAATATTATTACAGTAATAGTCAAAAGCCTCACAGTTTCAGCTGCTGTTAAAATTTACCCTTTAGAGATACTCACAGGGAGGCTGTGAAAAATTCAGAATGGAATAGAGAAGACACATATAAAAGGAGAAGAAGAACGATTCTTTCCATCAGCTTCAGAAATTTGCATTCTTTCTTTTTACCCCTCAGAAAAAGTAAAATAGAGTATTTTGAAAATTCTAGGACAGACAGCTGGTATAAAAATATGTATGTTGCTTATAAATGTTTTTGCACTTCATCAACACACTTGTCTGAACTTCACTATAAATTGAATTGAATCAAAACTCATCCTCAGTTATTGTATGTACATACAGGCAAACACTGACCTGGAAGTATGGTGAGATTAAACATGTGGAAACGGATTTTATGTACTTCTACTAGAGATTGTTACCTTTTAATTTATGTCTAAAATCTTAATTTCTGCACTTCAGTATTTACCATTAAATGACTGAGTAGTGATAAATAGGGAAGGCATCCTGCTGGACCTGGTGCTTGCAAATAGTGAAGGACTCATGGGTGATGTGACGGTTGGAGGTCATCTTGGGCATAGCAATCATGAAATGATAGAGTTTTTGATTCTTGGAGAAGTAAAGGGTGGTGTGGTGTGGGGGGGCTTAGCAGAACTGCCATCTTGTACTTGCAGAGGGCAGGCTTTTGCCTCTGGATGACAGAGTCTCTTGGGAGGCAGTCCTGAAGGGCAAAGGAGTCCTGGAAGGCTGGGCAGTATTCAAGAAGGAAATTTTAAAGATTCAGGAGTGGCTGGTCTACATGTGCCGAAAGATGGGCTGGTGGGGAAGAAGACCAGCCTGGCTGAACAGAGAGCTTTGGTTGCAACTCGGAAAAAAAAAAAGAGAATTTATGGTCTTCTGAACAAGGGGCAGGCCACTCAGGGGGACTACAAAGATATCATTAGGCTATGCAGGGAGAAAATCAGAAGGGTCAAAGACCAACTAGGACTTAATATGGCTACTGTTGTAAAAGGCAATAAAAGGTGTTTCCATAAATATATTAGTAACAAAAGGAGGGCTAAGGAGAATCTCCATCCTTTATTGGATGTGGGGGCAAACAGTGGCAAAGGAGGAGGAAAAGGCTGAGGTACTTAACGCCTGCTTTAGTAGTAAGGCCACTTGTTCTCCAGGTATCCAGATCCCTGAGCTGGAAGCCAGGGACAGAGAACAGAATAAAGCTCCCATAATCCAAGGGGAAATGGTTAGTGACCTGCTACACTACTTAGACATACACAAGTCTATAGGGCCAGATTGGGTCCACCCAAGGGTATGGAGGGAGCTAGCGGAAATGCTTACCAAGACACTTTCAATCATTTATCAGCAGTTCTGGCTAATCAGGGAAGTCCCAATTGGCTGGAGTTTAGCAAATGTGACACCCATCTATAAGAAGGGCCGGAAGGAGGATTTGGGGAACTACAGGCCTGTCAGTCTGACCTCAGGGCCAGGGAAGCTTACGGAGCAGATCATCTTCAGTGCCATCACATGGCATGTACAGGACAACCAGGTGATCAGGTCCAGTCAGCATCGGTTTGTGAAAGCCAGGTCCTGCTTGAATAACCTGATCTCCTTCTATGACAAGATGACCCACTTAGTGGACGAGGGAAAGGCTGTCAAAGTTGTTCACCTAGACATCAGTAAAGCCTTTGATATCATTTCCCATGACATTCTCCTGGAGGAATTGACTGCTCATGGCTGAGACCGGTGTACACTTTGCTGTGTTAAAAACCAGATGGATGACCAGACCCAAAAAGTTATGGTTAACGGAGTTAAATCCACTTGGCGGCAGGTCACAAACGGTGTTCCCCAGTGCTCAGTATAGGAGTCATCTCTGTTTAATATCTTTACCAATTATCTCTACAAGAGGTGCAACCTCAGTAAGTTTGCAGACGACACCAAGTTGAGTGGGAGTG
>VZSC01006062.1:143099-180568 GCA_013398225.1 Steatornis caripensis | reverse complement strand
CCAGAGAAGCTGTGGATGCCCCCTCCCTGGGAGTGCTGAAGGCCAGGCTGCATGGGGCTCTGAGCAACCTGGTCTGGTGGAAGGGGTCCCTGCTTGTGGCAGGCAGGTTGGAATNATAAGGGTGGTGAGACACTGGCACAGGTCGTCCAGAGAAGCTGTGGATGCCCCCTCCCTGGGAGTGCTGAAGGCCAGGCTGCATGGGGCTCTGAGCAACCTGGTCTGGTGGAAGGGGTCCCTGCTTGTGGCAGGCAGGTTGGAATTAGATGGTCTTTAAGGTCCCTTCCAACCCAAACCATTCTACGATTCTATGACACCAGTGCAGCTGACTTGAGGAGGAAAGAAGGACTGGAGTTGCTGAGTAGACTAAATAACATGTGTGTGAGAGAGTGATGGAGACGAGGAATGTGCATGGGCAAGACATAAATTAGCTCAGATTTTTAGTATGCAGCTCATTTAGATAATGAAGAAGAGAGCGCCTACCACTGAAACCTTGTCAGCAGCTCCTGGCAAGGGTGGAGGGAAGAGTTAAGCACTGGTATCTGCACCCCATCAGCTCTGATGTGCTCTACGATGTGCTCGTCTGTGTTAATTACACCATCGAACAGGGCTGCCCCGTTTGCATGGGCTGTCTGTTCACCACTGCTTACTCCTCTTGCGTGTTAGCATTCCAGTAGGATTTGGTAAAGTCAGTGCTTTTTTCCTTTGGGAGCAGCTTACATGGAAGCTCTGGCTCATCTCTGGGTGCTGAACCAGGACACGGGAACCTTTGGTGCTTAACAGGAAGCCCCACCTGAAGACAGACTTGAGACACTCCCCAAAAACTGCAAAGTTTTAAGCTTTACCTCTGAAAAAACATTTTATCGTCTGGCAGCTCCGAACATGGAAGAAATACTTGTCTGATTCACTGCAGATTTTTCTGTTCCTCCTTTTTTTTTTTAATTCTGCAATAATCTTCCTCAATCCCCCACCTCTATTCTATAAAACATCAACAACTAGTTCAAAAAAACCCCAGCACCCATCTCCATGAACGGCACGAGTCCAGTCTGATTTAGAAGGTCTCAACTCACTGTAGTATTGCAATGAAGAAAACACTTTCCAAAATATTTAATGAATTTTAAAGTGGTATCGCTTTAAAGCCTAAAAACCATGGGTCTCGACGGCAGTTTTTTCACTTGACGTAAATCTGAACATTTTTGTTCTTAAGTACTTTATTGAATCAGGGCCGAAACATATGCTTAACGCCAAGTGCTTTACTGTTTTGCTGAATCAGACTAAGGCCAGAGCTGTGACACTGGAAAACCTCTCGAGAGGTCAGCATTGAACCAGAAAAAGATCCAATACAAAAGAGCTGTTTGAAACTGCCTTGGCCTTAAGTGTCCCATAGCCACGGTGAACATGTAAGTTGAGCACATCTGCAGCACAACCCAAATGAATTTTTCCTCCCACCGCGTGTGTTACAGAGGGGTAAGAGACCTGAGCACAGATCCCAACAAGACAGAGAGGGATGGAGAAAGCTCCATGCTATGAGGAAAAGGACAAACAGAGCAGGAAATAGTCAGGACACCTCTGACTGAGGGCAAGCAGCTCAGCTCGAAGCCAATTTGATTTGCGTGAAAACCTCTCCTTGAAGAGGAGCAAACCATCCCCGCCCTCAGGAAGCGATGCGTTTGCATGAGCTAATGAAAACTGAATAACTTACTCGCACACAAAGGTTCCCAGTGGAATGTCTTGCATTGTTCGCACACCCCAGCCCATCTTTTGTGTCCGATAAAGCTGCAATCGAGTCCTGGAAAAGAGGAAAGGAAGCCTCATTAATGGCTGCACTCGGCAGGAAGACAACAAATTTTCATAGAGAGATGAGCAAAAAACCAAGCAGCCTTCCATCAGCACAACCTCCAAGATGATTTCGATATTCCGCATCCCCAAGTTCTCACGCTGGCACCACTGTCGGTATGCTCCACTCCCACTGCTCACTGCTGCCCTGAGCGCGTGGGCAGAGGCTCGGATGGGAACTGCCTGGGGACGAGGGACGGGCGCCCATCAACGCCCTGTCCCTGCCCAGCAGCACCTGGTGAGGTGCACACCTAGGGCCTGGCCATGTTAAGGAAGAGGGTACGGGACTGGATGCTCTGTGTGGTTACGCCACTGATGATTTACACACAGGACACCAAAATCCCACCACCAGCATTTCTTTTCCCTTCCATGCACACACCCAGTACTTGTGGGAAGGCAGAGAAGGTGGAAGGGGACTTAAGGTAGCGTAGCTCTGCAGGGAGGGGGTGCTGCAAGGGGAAAGCACGGAGCTTACGGTGAATTAAGAACACCTTGAGCTAAGTGCTCTGATCCCTTTGCCCTCTGCTGAGGCCGGTGCATTTAGCAACTCCATCATATCCAGCTCCCTGGCTGAAAGACAAGGAAGAAATGCTGCAATTTGAAACTTCTTGGTGTAATAGCTGCTCTGTGGAATTTTACTGATAGAGTTTATAGGCAGAGTAACAATCCTGTAAGTCGTTCTGCCTCCTGCTCAGCCAGAACTTGAGTTAAGTGCAGGATGAACAGTCTCTCCAGGGCTAGGGAAGGCTTGTTCTGTCCCTGAGGGAACCAAAACCCACTCTCAGCAACGCTGTTATCAGAACAAAGAGAAATCCGATGCTCACCTTCACCCTGTTGCTTTTTCCAGTACTTCTCTCCTCTTCCCCCCACCCATTCCCTCCTTGCACTGTCAGCTCAAACCAGGGGCTGTGCATTTTGTTGCATTTGCTCACAGCTCCTGGAGCCTTCACCATGGCAAAGCACAACTTCATGTTAAACCGGGTATAACACCGTTCCAGGCTAGAGGAAGTTCCCCCACGTTTTGCCTCGTCCATCACAGCAGAGCAGGGAGTCGAACTCGGGTTCAGGCTCTGCTGTCAGAGCCCACACCGGCAGCAGCGGGACCGCGGCTCTGATCTCAGCTTCCCAGCTGAGCTGGGTCAGCCTACCAGATGGAAACGTGTGCATTGCCGAGCAGAGTTAATTTGGAGCAAACCTGATAAAGGAAGCACTGAAAATGGAGCAGGGGCGCCCATATGTCACACTGCAGCCCAAACGCAGGTTTCCTCCGCTGCCTCCCCAAGGACCTTAAGCACAGCTCTGCCAAACACCCAACCTTAGTGCCAGCTAACCGACAAAGCCGCTCTCCCAGGCTCACGGGTGGGTTTCCAACCCTTCCCGTCTTTCAGAAAAACACTTTAGCAAGGCAAAAATGCAAAAGCAACAGCTCTAGCTGTACAGCTCCTAAATAAACACCCACATAGGCACTGGAGCTCTGGAGCTTGGCAGGGAAAACCAGAGAGGGGTAAAGTTCTGCTGAAATGCATTGAGCCTTTTCCTTACTTATTTTTAACATTGCAAAATGTCATTGAAACTACAAAGCTCGCAAAAATGCTGTCAGTACTACAAAAAATTTGCAAGAGTCTTTTTTCCAGTGGGATTCCTTTGAAGTTTGTTCTGCTACATTTAGTGCAGTGGCAAACTTCTCCATAGCAGAAGTCCGAAACATTTACATTTTTAGTCCGGCACCAAAAGCCTAACAGC
This sequence comes from Steatornis caripensis, assembly GCA_013398225.1. NCBI lineage: Eukaryota > Metazoa > Chordata > Aves > Caprimulgiformes > Steatornithidae > Steatornis > Steatornis caripensis. The sequence goes on along the minus strand of VZSC01006062.1, from coordinate 176,992 downwards.
CTAATCTGTAGCACCAAGGCCAACAGGTGTTCGGGCATCCAATTCAGGGGAGGATCATGATAGTAATTCGGAAATTTTAAGCAGCCAAGTCTGAGCATGCTGGCCCATACTTCTAATACGGACTGCTAACTTACAAGATCTTCTAAGTTAAAACTTTGCAGTTTCTTCTCTGTGAAGATCTCCACGTAAAAAGTTACATCTAGGCTGTTTGTGCAAACCCACAAGCCATTTACATGTTTTATGGTCAGGCTGATGAAAGAACGCTGCGGTTCCCACATAACAGTGGCGGAGTGCTCATCAGCCCGCTGCTTCATCCCCACCAGCAGCACACAGGAACCCACTTGCATCCCACCACTGCGTGGTGGCACCTGCTCCAACTTTTGTTTCATCTCAGGAAGTCCTAGGTTTTGCGGGTTTATGGCTGAGCTGAGACTAGAGAGGCAGAAAGCTCATGAGTTTGCTGTTGGTCTTGCCAAGATAAGCTGCATTTAGATCCTCCTTCTCACCTGAGCCCATTCTGCACCACCCGGTTCCTACAGGTTCGCCAGCATGAGCACGCGTGGTTACACTCAAAGATCAGCGGCGGCTCTGCCATGTTGAACTCAGGCAGGAGTCGGCCGTCCTGAAGAAGAGAGGCATTCAAGACTGGGTTAGTTCCTGTGACCCCTCCAAACCAGAGGCAGGCCAAGAGCAGAAATTCCCCCGAGTGTGAAAACCCCAAAACCAGCATCAAACCTCAACTTCTGCAGTAGTTTTGCTCTATCCCGACAGTGGCGCACTCACCAATGTCACCAACAGCTGACACACAGCAAGAGACTGTCTAAATTTTTGCTGCCTGGCATCACCCTACCACCACCAAAAAAACCATCTTACAGCGCTGTGCAAAAAACTGGTGTGCATCATCATTATTATCATTTTGCAGTGCTGGACGGGAGCAGCGGATGTTTAGTCTGACTCTGGAACAAAGCCTAAACTTCCAGATTACACGGCCAATACACCCAAATTCTGTGAACCACATTACCTTCCCAAATAACACTCCCAAAAGAGCTGCGATTCAATTATTCACCACCCGTACAGGATTAAGGAAGCGATAGATGTAGTTCATCATATTTAACAAATTTGGCTTTTAAGGCTTGAAAGATATAATCGCCTATTAACGTGTACATAAAACGGCTACAAAGCAAAGAAAGATGCCAGTATTCCCCCTGGGAGAAACTTGCAGAGATTCACAGAACTTGCGATCTTAGCAGAACCTGTCCAAGTATTAACCTCAAAACCTCCCTGGAGGATTGAAACATACTTACCCAAAACAAACCAGGATTCTGGCAACCTTGCAGTTAAAACATCTTGATTTTGCCTTCATCCGGAAGGATCACAATAAATAAAAGCGGGCAAAAAAATCTTCTCTACTACCCTCCCCTTGTTTACATATCGCAGCATTTTCTATGTTGCTCTGAAACGGAAGCTGATTTCACGCATGGGTTCTTAAATGCTCTCTATCACATGGGTATAATTAATGGCTCAGTTGGCATGACAGAAACGCAAATAAGTAACACTAGAAAAGCTTCCCTGAGTATGCATTTTGTTACTGCCACACACATCTCAAAGCTGAGACTACCACGTCAGGCATTTTAAAACAAAAAGTAGGCGAGTTGCGCAAGGAGCTGTTTTTAAGGTACTATTATAAACCCTGAAGTGCAAAGTTCAGCTCGCAAACACTGGTTGGGCTCAACCGGAGGTTCTGTGTCCTCACCTTGTCATACCAGCAGCGCATACTGAGTTGGCCACACATGCAGTTACTGGAGGAGCAGTCGTCTATACATACACAATACTGGAAGAGAAGACAAGGGGTCAACTCACGCCATTCACACACAACAGAGCAACTTCTGTGACTGGGTCACAGAGAAAACCACAGGTCTTTGTATTCTGCTGCAGCTCATTAGCCAGGAAGGTAACCAGCCTCATCAGTTCAGCAGCACTTTTACCCTGTTCTTTACTTCTGTGTGCAATGAACGTCAAAGGATTCCAGCTGGCGGGAAAGGATCCCATGCTGACCCATCTTCATTTCTCAGGAGAGGATGTCCCTCTGTTTACCAGCCTTCCTCCATGCCCTATGAGCTGTACTCCACACTCACGGACAAGGAAAGCTCTGAGGAGGGACCAGAGCTGGGAGATGATGCAACACGATGTCTCAGTCCTCCCCTGCTGCTTGCTTCTTCCCACACGGGTGCTCCAGCTGGCTGCTTCCCCAGCACTCCCTCAAGCCAACACAGTCCCACCACCAGCTGCTGCACAACAGGGCTTGGGCATGGGAAGTTCACTTCAGCCATCTGAGAGCTGCACCCAGAGAGGGGTCACCCTCAGCCTACGCTTCCCCACCTCTGCTTTCACAACCCAGCCCTTCGAGGACTTCCAGTATCACAATGAAGACCTTGGCCTGGATGCTGCAGTCAGCAGGAAGACAGCATGAGGAAGGTCTCCAAACAACTCTCTAACTCTCCAGATACAGAACAGAGCAAAAGGATAAACAGAAGCCACATCAGCCAGCACCAGATGGCTGATGCTACAGCACACAGCTGAACACAGAGGTTAGCTTAAGTCTCAGAAAGGAAGGAAAGCAGAATCCCATCTCCTAGAGCAAGAGCTGGAGTTTAGGACTACAGCCTTAGCTGGAATTTGATGGCAGTATGAGGACTTGAGGTGCAATTAGCACTTGAGGTGCAACGCATTGCAACATCCCTCGATGCACACATCGTAACAGGACAAAACACGTGGATACACACGATTCCTCACCTGTAAATGAGTGATGTTTCTATCAATGTCCATCGGGGAGGTGACACAGTTCTGCGAAACATATTTGTAGTTGCTAGGACAAGGCTCGCCATCCACTGAATTGATGCAGGGAATTGGGATCCGCTCATAACCCCGGGCGATGTCTCTGTCAGTGGGAGAAAAGAGAATTGTCACGGAAGAAAAGCTCCCCCCGAACAAGGGGCCATTCAAATGCCATCCTGGGGCAGAATTACCGTCTTTGATCAAGGAGCATTCAAAGCCTGAAAGCAATTCAGACTAGAACAGAGTTCATTTTTTTCCACCCTGCCTTACAGATTGTTCTTTGTGCTTGCGAATACTTCCATTTGGAGGATGATTTTACAAACCACGGTCTGAATCAGCATGTGCTTAATTCTTGCTAAGCTCAAACTGACCTTCACACCAGTTTCAAAAGCTAAGAAGGCACTTACACTCCTTTCTCAAACCAGGCCCCCAGCCTCCCCCAAGCAAGGGCTCTATTTCATGACCCACAAGCAAAGCCAGCCGGATTCTCACCTGCTCACGACCTTCTCTATCTGGGCAGGCTTGTCAGTAGATGATTCTTTGAGAGTCTTGTTCATCTGTAGGGCCACCCAGACCTGAGAGTTAAGGCTGGAGCACTGGAGTGGAGTCTCACCCTCCTTGTTCTTTAAAGTGACATCCGAGCCACGGGAAAGAAAGAGACTGCAAAACAGCAAGAAAGGATAAGCATCCCCCAAGAGAAACAGTGCAAGGGGAAAATGAGCTGAATCACATCTTCTAGCCAGCCCTTAAGGGACAAGAAAGAATCTGTAGTAGTGAATAGTCACCTGAGTTTTCTTTATTAAGCATGGTTCAGTGAATCCTTCTACATGAAGGTGCTGGCAGAAGCCACAGACTGGGGCTCCAGGCACTCACGAGAGCTCTGGGCAAACCTCGCCTTGCTTCAGGCATGACAGGTACCCTTGCTGGTACCAGCCTAACTTCAGACAGGCTTGAAACTCTCTCTGGCGGGGAAAGACAGGGGGTGGGAAGAGAGTAGGCTGGAAATGGAAGAGCCCCACAGGAAACTGGTATTGGACTTGGCCCTTGTTTATACTCACCAGCTTTTGGCGAGTATACGCGATGACTTTATTCATAGCAGTGATGAAGCAAAGGAAAAGCCCTGTTACCATATCAAGCCATGCTAGTTGTAAAAAAAAAAAACCAACACAAACCCAAAACAAAACAAAAAGCTTTAATCGAGGATGCCTGATGCCTTTCTGCTGGGAAGCCCAGGCTGAGCACAGCCCCTCAAGCCCTCTGCCCAAGACTCCAGGACCACCCCATGTTTTCTGATCTTTGTTACACCAGTCCTGGCAGCAGCTGGTATTTCAGCTCCACCGCCCCTAGAAGCAGGGCAATGGGGAAACAAGCCCTCAATCCCAATTTTGTTTTGTGTTTAAATGCCAAAGGCAACTCAAAGGATTTCCCGAGCTTGCCAGCCAGCGTCCAGGTAGAAAGGAGTGTCCAAGGGAAGGGAGAGAAGTGGCAGGGCTGCAGCTGTACTTACACAACACACTCGTAGCGGTTCTCTCTGGCTGCAATATGCAGGGGCGAGTCTCCATGAATATTCACTGCATGTAAATCACACTTAGCAGCCAGCAGTATCTCCGCTATGTCAACACAGCCAGAAAAAGCAGCCCAGTGCAAACAAATATTTTCCTCCTGGAGGGAAAGAAAACAGAGTAGAGGCTGTTTAGTGCATTAAAACCCTATTGCCTTGGGACTTCACCATCCTCAGCTCCACATCTGCAGCATTCAACATGTGGCTTGCAGTTTCCTTCCCTTCTGGCTGGGACCATCAGGACGAGCAGGGAAATCTCTGCGCAGACAAGCAGGGAGTTCTCACTCCAGCCACCTCCGCGCACCAAAGACGGGGAGGCTGCACACAAAGCAGTCCATCGCTTTCCTTATACACACAGGCAAATCGTCTGTCTCTAAGCCACAAAACAATCTGGATCAATCCACGAGAGAGGTGACAGACGTGAACAAACATGCTGGAAACGGCTAGAAGCAGGGCTTCCCCAATCCAGACACACGGCAAAGCTAGCATGTCTCCCAGTGCTACAAAATGAAAGAAAAAGAGCACAGCACAAGCTACAGGCTATACGAAGGTGCTAGAAGCCAACTGCAAGCCACAGGGAAAGCAATCAATCCGACTTCAGGCATCTCTTAAATAGTGTATGTACTCATCTCTCACTCGCAGCACTAGAAATAGCTGAACACTCATCTTTTTGATGGAGATATTTTAAGCGATGATACTCTGTTTTCTGTTACAGTGCAATTTGCTGCACGCTTCGAACCCTTCCGCATGACAAGCTCTAAAGACGTCAATTACAACAGTGCAACGATAGTAATGATCATCTAACTTTTCTTTTTTTTATTTTAAGCAAAAATAAAGCACATCTTTCAGCCATCGCGACTTAATCTCCATCCTTCCTTAAACGGCAGGCTACTGACATACACCAGGGAGTGGGGAGACCTCTTTCTACACAGTTTCTGCCTCCCATTATGGTAACTTATAGAAAAAAAAAAGCCCTAATCAGCATCACGTACCGATCTACAGAAAAAATTAATCCTGTCGATTGCACACCTCGTGCTGCTGCTCAGACAGGTTACAGACACCAGGACTCGCGACTTTGCCTTGCACTGGCTACTGCCTAAGAGCAGCGTAATTCCAATCAAAAACATTTTTCCCAGAGTATGATGTTTCCGAGCACAAGTGACACTGCTTCTTAATGACTGCAATCAGGAGGCACTGAACAGTACGGGCACTAACGGATATGTGATATGTACATCCGCTAAGAGGATATTTTTCTCTCAAGTAAATTGTTGACTGAGCTGATTTGATTTTCATCATTCACTCTGTGATCTTGTATCTGGTAGCCAAAGGCTTCTGCGACAGATCAAACAAGTCCGTTTTGTTCAGAGTCAGCATTAGGGTTCTGAAGTAATGCAGCAACCCAAAAGGCCCCCTCGCCCGCCCTGACTTTTGCTTTAGGAACAGTTCCCAGGCAGCTCCGGGTCCGATACTATCTAAGCTAGCAAGGAAATAGAGGCTCCTATTGAGAAGGGGCTTTCAGACTGGGCACAGCAATTCCTTGGGAACAGCTGGAGCCTTTCTGAAACAAACACGCCAACACCTACCCCTGCTAGCACCCAAGACACAAACTGAGGCATTTAGGGAGACAAATACAAACCAGCTGCTTATATCCCATGGAGCCAGAAAAGCACTAGCAGCCTTAGACAAGAAAATACATTGCCATGAGGTATGCTAGAGTGTGAACTGATGGTGGGGTAGGTACTTTGCTGTAACAACTCTGTGCAGGATGAAGTGAAGCCAATTACCCTTCATTTATCAAACTATCACACATCTACAGGCCAAAGCCCCCCAGTTCGCAGCCAGGCCCGCCTTGCAGGTACTTCTGGGTTTTGATATCCTTAGAGACAGAAAGGAAAAAACACGAAACACACTATTAAGAAAAAAGAAGAGCAGTACAATGAGTCTCCTGAACAGAAGCCTGGATGCTCTTCTTCTTTCCCCCAGCCATCTCCATTTATTTGAAAATCCCAGTAAAGCTACTGGCGCAGCCCAACCTGCAGCACTGCCAGGCCCACAGAGCTCCCGGGGACTCCACCTGGATTCAGACTCCCTCAAGCACAGAGTACGTCCCACTCAAGTCGGATTTATGGAGGTGAAGAGCAGGTCAAGAGCCAGCTCCAGCACGCTGAGCCGCCAGCCTGGGCACGCTCTGTCCACATGGGTGGCCACGTGCGTGTTGTGCCTAGGAAGAGTTTGTGATACTTGGTGGCAGAGTGTCTGTCCAATCACTGGAAAACACGAGTACGAGCTTGTGACCCTCAAAAGGCACGCAGGATGCCCCTAAACTTAACTTGTGCCAACGCGCACTGGCCCGTGACTAAAGCAGAGCTGGTTAAGTCTGGACTCAAGGCAGATCTGCCCAGTGCAGGGTCCAAGTGACAGCACAGCAGACCCGGCTGGATTGGAAGCAGTGAGGCACAGAGCTAAGCACAACCTGCAGCATTATGTACAGCATCTTTACAGGCTACATCAGAAAAGCTGGAGGAAAAGCATTTCTTGCCAGCTTGTAAACTTCTTGCCAGAATACAGAGGAAAATTCTCCCACCAGACACTGTTGACTTGCTGCTCTAAACCACCTGTGTCAAGGGACCACCGCATCTCCCTACACTCAGCCCAAAAATCTGCCTTCTTGGGCTTGTTCAGTTGTCAAAGAGAAATCGTGGATAATTTCCAGAACAGATCCCAGAAAGAACCTCACATTGTCACGGATGTTGATGTCTGACCCCTTTGCAAGCAGCAGCTTCACCAGCTCGATATGCTTGTACTCAGTGGCCCAGATCATCGGCGTCCAGCCTCCGTCGTCCTAGGAGGCAAAGGAAAGGATGACACACACAGAGCGGGCAACGTGGTCTCCTGCTGGCTTCACAAGCCCCTCGGCAGCCACGGCAGGCTGCACCTTGCCTGGGAGCCACAGACCCCTTCCCCTCCCCACGTCTGTCTCATCACTCTCCTTCAGTCTACACGGCTGCAGGGAGATGTCCCTTAGGGTCCTGCAGAGCCCAGTGTGATTTGAACCGATACACCTCAGGAGGCTGGAGTTTGCAGCTCAGCACACTGGCAATGGATTTCCAGGGTGTTCAAATACAGCTGACTGTCCAAAAGGCATAAAGAACATCCAGCTTGTGTAAAAAGCTCTTATAAAAGCTCCCCAAGCAGCCTGGGGGAGCTGCCCTTCTCCCAGAACGAGGAACCTCCATGCAGCGCTGCCTCCTCACCCCACGGCAATGGATAAGCTCTACGGTGGTGGGTCAGGCTTGAGCCATCCCACAGCATACCCATGACTCCACCACTCCCCTCCCAGGGGAAGCACAGTGACACCCTCGGGAAACAGGCTCCACCAGCAAATTTAGGGTGAAGAAGAAACTGCAAATCAAGGCACACAGAAGGAAAGTTTCCATGAGGTCAGTGGAGGGGGATCACCTTCTCCAGCAGACTGGGCCGCCCATGGCGCTGTCACCCCACAATGTTTTTCAGGGCCCCTCCAGCAGCAGGACTGTATTTGAGTACCGACAGTGCAGACGGCACGCTGCTGAGGCTTGGGTCCCTGACCTGAGAAAAGCAGCTTCTGCCTCTCACTGAAAGGCCTCACCTGGCAGTTGACGTCCATCTTCCCGTTGGAGAGGAGGTACTGAACAACGTCGTAGTGCCCCTTCTTGGCAGCCAAGTGCAGACACGTGGAGCCCTCCGCGTCCTGGACACAACCACAGAACAAGCGCTCAGGGGACATCCCTTCCCAGCATTTCCCAGGTCTGCACAACACCAGCAATGCTTAGGAACCAGCAGAAAAGTTCCTGATCAGAGCAGAGGATGCCAAAAGCCCGCAGCCTGCTGCCAGGAGAGGAGAGAGCAGCGGCCACCAGCACTGGCTTGGAGCGGAGGGAGGTTCCCACAAAGCTCAGAGGTGCAACCCATGCAGAGTAGGAGGGTGAGCGTGCAAAGGCTATGGGAAGACGCCTTTGCAAAGCCTAGGGAAGATACCAGCCCCAAACCCGGGCAGATTGATGCTCCCCTTCCCCAACAGACCCTCTCCAACTCTTCTCCACGTGCTAGAGAGCCAAGGGGAGGCAGAAATCCCTTACAGAGGCAGAGCTTGCACTTTACATCAGAAAAGAAGCCTTGTCTCAACCTGAAATGCTGTGTTTGTACAGGGGTTTTGTTGTATTTTATTAGCGCAGGGCCATGTTCCAGCACCTGGCAGCAGGGCAGAGCGGTGTCCTGCACAGGGGCTAGGAGACTCCCGCGAGATTAAGTCCCCAGCGTGCCCACAGCCATCTGCCAAGATATGAGATAAAAACTGTGAAGGTTGAAAGGAAAAATGCCTTTAGGAGCTGAGAATACAGGGCCTGGTGGAGATGGGCAGGCTGTGAGTCACGATGGAGACACTCCCACACCAACACCAAAGATCTCGGCTGGAGCTTGATTTTTATCAGGCGTTTACATCCCAAGAGATTAGCACATAGCGAGGCCCAGAGACCAGGAAATAAGGATGAGGAAATGAAAGAGCGAAAAACCAAAACGATTCCTTCCTGCTAAGCTCCTGGAAGCTACGTTGGAGGTGAGAGCTTTCGGATGGTGCCGAGCAGAGAGCACAGCACAGGGCTAGGGAGCAACCCTCCAAGCAAGGACAGGACGTCTGCGATTACCCTGTGCGGGCTTCTTGGTGTAAAGAAGGGGTTTCTACCGCCCGTAAGTGCCTGCCACATCTGAATAATGCCACAGCTTTCCCCTTAGATTAGTATGAGCCAAGTGTAGCTTCTCAACCCTATGGAGAACAGGTATATTTTAATATAGTTTCTGAAGGTTTTGAGTTGGGCTTTTAGGTCCTACTAACAGGATAAAGAGCTTTGCCCTGGGGTCTGAGAAACATTCCCCCCAACCCCCACCACTGTCCTCAGCACCCCCTCCACCGGCATTGCTGCAGGGCCGGGCTGGGCAGGCTCGGCACACACCCGCAGCAGTTACTGCCCAGATTTCTCATCAAAATGGCTGGAGATGATTTTAAACTGCAATGTTGCTGCTTTCAAGAAGATGACTAATTTGGTACAAGAAACTAATTAACATAATAAACTAGTCTAGACTTCAGACGTGAGCTCAGGCTTCTCATTTGCTTTTGCAATCAGGATTTTTTTCCTTCCCTTTACCTTCAGAAGCAAAAAACTTCTTTTCTTCTACACATGAATAATCAGGTGAGAGAGACGCCTGTATCACTCCAATATGCCGGGGACAGTGGCCAGTATGAACCCGCGTGTGCCTGTCCCGTCCTTTCCCTCTTCCCAGCTCAGAACCAGGCTCACAAGGATCCATTTACGGCTCAGGGTGGGCAGCACTTGATATCTTGTGCAATCCTTCTGGCCCTGCCAGCTCCTTCGCAAAAAGAGCATCCCAGTCCTGCTGTACTCCCCAGCAACAGCAGCGGAGCGCGCCAACAGCAGCAGGTTGTAACAATAAGAACTTCACATGGGGAGGGTTCCTGTGCTCCAAATAGCAACTGATTTATGGGACTAATAAGCGATTTGTATATTTTCCAAGACTGCAAAGCAACCAGAGCATGCTAAAGGCAGACAGACAGCTGCATTTTATTGTATTTGTTTAAATTAAAGGGTAGAGTTTAAAGATGGGGTCCAATTTTGTCACTGCGACGTGATTGCAAGAAACCACACATCTGGCCTTTGGAAAGCAAAGCTTTCTCTGTCATTTTTGCTGGCTTGGCAAGCACCTAATTATCAGCCTGTTTTAAAATGTCACCTCAAAAGTCTCAGTATTAGAGTCTATAGAGAAGGAAACTCTGAAATCAAACTCCAAATTCACTGCAACGAATTTGTGACACTAATACGTAGTGGCCCCACATGAAATCAAACACCCACTATGGCTGGTGCCACGGACTAATGTAGCAAGCCTCAGCATCTGCCCCAAACAGCTCACAGCCACGACACTGCATCGTTAAAATGACACTGCTGATAACCATGGCCTTGCCAAGCCTTCATGCCCAAGACAAGCAACTCTGTTTCCCCGCTGTCTGTGCACTTCTGCCCGAGACTTAAAACCTATCAAGAAAGAAACGGCAGACAGAGGCTTCTTCTGGAGAAAAAGATAAGGAATAAACTGCTACCTTAGGATCTACTAGTGCTCCAGCCTTGATAAGGTATTTCACAGTTTCCAGATGGTTGTTTTCTGCTGCTTCCATCAGTGGGGTCCTCTGGTCTTCAGAGCAGGTGTCTATATTAGCACCAGCCTGTTAAAAGGTCAAGGCAAATACAAGAACAATTGTACCCATTACTGGTCAGTAGAAGGAGGATGTGGGAGTAGACACTTAGCAGCAAGTTTTTTTCCTGAATTTTTGCCATATTAAGCAGGGGGAAAAAAAAGAAATAAAACCAGGAAAGAAGGCAGTCCAACTTCACCTGTTTTGGAAAGCAGCACACATCGCGTGCCTTCTCTCCTGCCTCATACAGCCAGTAACCAGGGCATAAGGAAGCCAACTGTGTCAAACAGCTGGTGTCAAATAGCTCTTGTTATTAATGCATTTGGTACTGCTACTTTATGGATATTGTTTGTGTAACAATTTGGAAAAATCGGCCGCCTCCTTTTTCCAGCAGCTTTGTTTCCCCTGGTCTATCATTTCTACAGACAGAGCGAACGAAACAACCAGCTCTTCCCAATGTCACAAACAGTAGAAACAACTTGCTGATTGCAACAGAGGTAGGAGCTGCAGAAAAATGCTGGAGATTGGCTAACTATTCCTGTTGAAGTCAACGGTAACATTTCTAGAGAGGTCTCTGAGAACATGTTCAGTTCAACACAGAGTGCCTTGGACCAAAATCTTGCTCTTTTCCAAAACACTGCTGTGTCACATATCTTGCCTGCTTTAACTCTTTGGCTTAGCTCAGTAACCCACCCAATACTAAAACCCAAAAGAAAACCTCAGAGACGGCACAATTCTTGGCAGGCCGCGCACACATACATACGCGCAAAGCACGGGCCTGTTTACGGCAGCGACATGCTGACTCAGGTTCACCTGGCACAAGAAGCTGGCCCCATTGCTTCCAGGTGCCTCCCACTGAACGCTTTTGTTTTGATTACTTCTAAATAGCTAGAGCTATTTAAACCAGACCAGAGAAGAGGCATTTCAGGTTTAACAAGCTGGGGACATTCCCAGCCAAATACTGTGCTACTGCAGTAGCCAGATACCAGGGAAGAGACAAGATGATGAAGGGGTTTGGAAACCAACCAACCCTACTGATACTCAATTCAAATTCTTTGTAACGTCTCACAAATTTTGCTCCTTTTATACGAGTCCTTCTGTTGTCTTCACATGCAGTAAACTGAAGTGAGTGAGAGCAGCAGGGTAGGCCCATAGCTGCATCTTCAAACGGTGCTTTGAAAGCCTCTGACTCCAGATGCTCAAACGCAACATCGCGGCAGGCTCATTTTCAAAGACATGGCATTGCTGTCTCCTCAACAGCCCTTTAAGGTTTCCCAGTCACACAAGGTAAAGAAAACATATTCCAGTCACTCCAGACGATGTATGCCAGTACAAAAAAGAAAAACTGTAACTGTTTAAAGCCTTCTTTTTTTCTTCACATCATTCTGGAATGAGTTCAGCGAGAGCATCCCTACGTCTTTGACCATCTTCCCTCAATTAGAACCGCAATCTCAGACAACAAGCCAAACGTGCATCTTTCCTTCTCTCCTTTTCACATGCAGGACTTTACACTGTAGAAGAAAATCCTGCTGGAGTTACTCAAGTTCTGCCAGAATGGAGGACAGACTCTACTAGTTTGCAGGCTCCAGATCCTACCTGTCTTCCTTATAAAAAGCGACTTGGCAGCAGCTTGCGGTCTGCCAGCAGCCGTCAGCCTATGCTGGCACATCCAGCAGTGCACTGCTCTGCTGGGTGTGCTTGGGCATATAGGTTCCCACATGCCCCCCAGAGCCCTGGGTTGAAGCTTCATATGCTCATTGTCTGGACAGTGAAGCTTGCTCGGAGTACAGCCTAGAAAGACAGCTTCAGTCATGTCCTCTAAGACCTCACGCTACTCTGCACCACTCCTCCCTCAGCAAACCCTGAGAATAAAGAGGATTTTATAGGAGAGACATTTCAGTGCTGATTTCCAAGTGTGCTTCAGCCATGTGGGGCAGGAGACCAAAAACCACAGAAAATTGCTTGTACAGAAGAATGTAAGCGGAGACAGACCTGAATCAGCATATGGCAGATGTCCACATGGCCAGACTCGGCGGCAGCGTGGAGAGGGGTTCGCTTACTCTGATGCTCCATTTTAAAATTAGGGTCAATTCCATCCACTGAAAAACAGAGCAGAGATGCTTTCAACCACGATTCAGACATTAGAGAACAGCGTAACAGGAGAACCAGGTCTCACCTAAAGGCTTTTAAAGGATGAGTTCCCAGCCCACCCTCAGCCCTTCTCACAGTTCACTACACATTCAAGCCAGAAAGCTCTCAGGGTAGTCCCATGGACATTCGATATGCAACAGCCCTCAAACCAAAAGCTTCAGAAACACCTCAGAGTTCAATACCTTTAAGTCATTACAATTTCTCCACAGGCCATCTCCCTCAGATTCACAATTCTCTACCTCTCAATGCAACAGAAACAAACAACACTGGCAATAGGACTTGTAGCAATAGGACAAGGGGTCACGGTTTTAAGCTAAAAGATGGTAGATTCAGGCTAGATACGTAAGGAAGAAACGTTTACGATGAGGGTGGTGAGACACTGGCACAGGTGGCCCAGAGAGGTGCCAGATGCCCCATCCCTGGAAACATTCACGGCCAGGTTGGACCAGGAGAGCTCTGAGCAACCTGATCTGGTTGAAGTTGTCCCTGGCTCATGGACTAGATGGCCTTTAAAGGGCCCTTCCAACCCAAACCATTCTATGAACACCATAAACGGATAAAAAGGAAAAAAATTGCTGTTCAAAGCAACACAGAAGTTGGAAGCAACAAAACGCCAGTATTACCTGGCCTTTTTGCCTCGCCGCTATTAACTACAATTAATATTAGCGATCCTCATTGCATCCCTGCAAACACAGGGCTACAAAGCGGATGGAGCTTCCTCTAACACGAGCTCGGATCTGGCCAGAGATTCTCACAGCTGTGCAAAGACTCACAGATGATGATGACAGCCAGACAAAGATGTCTGGGCATGATAACATGTTGTATACGATGAGGCCGTAGTTAAATATCAATGAATAACATTTTTGTGCTATTGAAGACATGAACAATGAAGCTAACACTTGCTAGAAGAAAAAAGAAGAATCTGATAAATGAAAAGAACAGAAAGCATCCAGAAACGTACTCCAAAGTACTGGAGTGGAAAGGAAATGATCCCAAGGAACCATTGTGTCCTTCAAAGGGGGAAGATTCCTCGGGAATATTTGTTGGTAAAAACATCCCAGCAGCTCAAAGTCATCTGGTGACAGACAACTATGTGCCCCCAAAAGAAACCCTGTGTATGGAAGGGCTTTTTCCTTCTGCTGTCTTGCTGAGGAGTCTTGGCTTAAGCAGACTCTCATCTTTTTACCTCTCTACTGGATGCAAATATCCGACTATCCCATTCAGCTATGTCAGACTGGAAAAATCACATGTAGGTCACTTGGGGACAGAACCAGCTTCTCTGGATAAAACCATGCCCAAAAGCAGAAACACGTTGGGAGCAGGTCCACATTTCACAGCAAGATGAAGCCATTTCCAATGACACATCACTTGCAAAAGTGGCTTTCTCCTCTGACTCCGCTCACAAGAGGCAGTGGGGAATATGACGTGCTGCCATGCTGGGAACTGGACTCTGGCAGCTGCCTGGCAGGAGCTGGGAGTACTGCCAGACACGTAATATACTGGGAAGGAGCCACCTACCCAACATAAGCAGGACTTTCTGCAGCTCTCCTTGCCTCGCAGAGAAGTACAACTGTTTTGGATGGAACCGTAACTTCTTGGGTCTGCAGGAGTGGGGAAAAGAGGCGTAATTAATACTCACTAAAAAACACTCCTGGCATTTCACCCCATCCCACTGCTACCCTACGTGTGTGACAAAGTCTGTTCCTATTGTACAGCTCCAGAGCGCCAGCAACACGTAAGAACAAGTGCCCAGAAGGAGGTCTTAAAACTTCCAGTTCCAACCACAGACAGCCTTGCTGTACTGAGGGCCGTATCTATTCAGTGCTGCTCATTAACAAATTCTGGGTCTTACTACCGTAAACGGGAACTCCTGGTAGTTACAGCTGTGGTTGGAGGGTCAGTGAAAAACTAAATCCTCCAGTCAAATCAGTGAGACATTTAGAGGTGTAAGCTGTTCTCCTGAATCAGTAACCTGTTGGGGGTGACAAACGACTGAAGTGAACAAAAATGGTCTGAGCGGGGCCAAAATATCTCCTTCTCTGGAGATATTCAAAACCCGCCTGGACGCACTCCTGTGCAACCTGCTCTAGGCTAACCTGCTTTAGCAGGGGGGTTGGACTAGATGATCTCTAGAGGTCCCTTCCAACCCCTACCATTCTATGATTCTATGATTCTATGAAAATCAAAAAGCTAAATTTCAGTTTTCTCTAGGTTAAGCAACTTTGCTGGGAACTGGAGAGACCCAGGGGTCTTTTTCTTACTTTTCAGAGTCCAGGGCAATCAGGGCACTTTCCAGAGTTTCTTTAACTGGTCCCTGGGTCAGGCTAGTAGTAGGCTTTGGAAAAACTGACGACCCAGGCATGTCAAACCCTTCAGCAGCCGAACTTTCTGGCTTGTCTTCCTCTGACAACCGCGTCCCAGTGCCACTGAAGAGACAGCCAAAGCACAACTATTAAATATACACAGCAGTGTGTACCTTATGCCAAAGAAGGAAAGGGAATGGATTTTAAATACAGATAAGCGTAAGTGAAATCGAAACACAAACCAATATATTTCACAGCCTTTTCGGTAAGAACTCGCCCCAGAAAGGAGTTGCACTGCCCTATGATTACATTTCGACGTACTCCGTGCTACAGGAAACCCAGGAACATGGAGCAAGTCATAAACACCACCAGAACAAGATCAGACTGGACAGGAAGTCGGAGCACTGTCCAATGCAGCGATGGCTCCATTTGTGTTTTCCTCTGCGTTTTCATCCTCTCTTTACACTTGTGCCCATTGGTGCAAGTCAGGAGCTACAGCTAGGTACTGCATGAATTTCCCTGTCACTTAGCAGACCTGGCAACACCAAGTCATTCCTCTTATTGTTCCATTCCTAACAAAAAGGGGAAGGAACGGTTTTAACTCCTGAACCCCTCCTATCTTCACAGCCTCTGACCCAGCTCACCCTGTGGCTGCTGTGCCCTTCTCCGACACAGCAAGCGACACAAAACACACGTGCAGATTCCTGCAGCTGAGTTTGGCTTGTCAGAGCAGAACCAGAAAGCACTTTGCCCCATCAGGAGGAACACAAGCATTCAAATGCAAAGCAACGGTCTGGCACGAGGTTTGAGATCACCACGTGCTCCCAAGCTCACCTGCCCGTCGTGGTGTCGGCCCTTCCCTCCACAGCCACTGGTTTCTGCTGCTCGTAGGTGAGCGACACCGTCGAGGTCGTGTCCGCTTTTGCTATTGTCACCTCCTTTGCCTTGGAGGCCTCTTCCCCGCAGTGTGGGCAGTAGCTCATGTCGTTGACCTGGGAGGCACAGTTCTTGTGGAAACGGTGGGAGATGCTGCTCTCCGGCTGACACTCCATAAAAGTGCCCTGAAAAAACCACATAGAAGCATTTCACACCTTGGTCACTACATGCCTTACCCCTTCTACATGCTTCATCCGCAGATCTCAAATACTTCATTCATCACCATTCTTGTCCCTGGTGCTTCCAATACAGTAAGCAAGCACTGCCACTTCTTTAGAAGAGAACAAAAGCAAGGTAGCAGGGAAAAAACTCACTTGGTTAGGGACTGCAAAGCAAGTTTTTTAATTGTGCTTGGGAAGCAGAACCAAGGTCCCAATTTCCAGCTCTTTTCTCTAACGCTTGAAGTGCCAGTGTACTGTAAGGATGCCCCCAAAACTGGAAAAGAAAACTTCAGACCTGTGTGCTGAGCCAGCAGTAAAACTACCTAACAAAGCTGCGCGCAAACCGTTCAAGGACCTACACGAATATAATTAAATCAGCTATTAACCCCAGTGTAACCTAAAGTAAGCGACCTCTGCTTGGACCAGCTCCGTATGCTGTTTAACCCCAAAACTGCGGCTGACTGCTCACTCAACAAACTTGGGCAACTTTTCTTCAAATTATTTTCCCTTTCCAGCAAAGTCCTTCGAACTGAACTGAAGGTACCCCGGAACTCATTGCCCTGTGATATCAGTGCTACGTGAAGCCCTACTGTGCTCTGTGTGATTAGTGACGGACAGCACAGACGAACACTCCGAGGTTCGTCTGTGTGAACTACGACATGTCACTGAGAGATGTACGAGCACGTAAGGCAAGGCTAGTTCAAACCCACTCTTCTCAATTCACGGTCCTCCCAAGCAATCTGGTTAACTCTATTTCAGCTTTGCAAAACGCCTTTAAGGGTTTTGAGGATTTTGTCTTTTAAATGATCTTTGACTCAGCATGAAAACCCAGGATGGCTCCATTTATTACAATAATGCTTGAGACTACTGTAGCATCTTTCATTGAGTCATCTTGAAGAACACTAGCATCAGACAATTAAGCCTCCTCATCACCCCGTGAGGCCCTCAATTGATGTTTTTCAGCTTTACCAACAGGGAAACTAGGACGCTGATGACTTAAAGGACTGGACCAACGCTATTAAAAGCCTTGGTGGCAGAGGTGGAAGAAGCAGCGGCAGATCTCAAACACTGCCTTGTTCCAGGGCCATCACTCAGGTTCCCCATCTAAACCATCACGAGCAGGCAGGGAGACACAGATGTGTGTACACAGATTCTTTTACAAACCAAGCGAATACAATTTTTGATGCGATTGATCTGTACAGAGAAAGGAAAAAAAACCACCCTTGTTCCAAAGAAACTCCTAAGGCAAGACTTGAACCATGTGAAATCCCAGTAAAAACCCTTCAGCAACATCCCTTGGGGTCTCCAGGAAGATAAAGGCGACGATTGCAGCTACCCTCACACACATTCCTGTTGAAAACACCACCTGACGTGCTGTGGAACGAGGTGGAGCTGATGCCAGGAAGTCAGTAAACCCCTTTAGGTACCATCTCCACCTTCAGCTGTTCCAGCTACTGCGACAGGTACCCCCTTCCCTAGATTGAGAGCACGGACTTACTGCAGTGCAAAAGTATCCACAGCCAGGGCAACACTGGTGTTTCACCATCCTCCCTCTATGGTCCTCACACAGCACCAAAAGCTGGACTTTGTTAGACGGGCGCATCAGTTCATACTTAACCACACTGTTTGTGCATCGGCCCAGCTGGAACAGGAGAAATTAAAGGAAATGAAATTACTGGAGACCAAAACACTCTCTGTGCTTGTGCGGAGGAAGATTTTGCACACTGCCTTGATGAGCCCTGGCTTTTTCACAGTAATTCAGATGTGTGCCAGATAGCATTAGCAGTGCAGCAGGAAGCTGTGAAAGCTGCTCTCACAGGAAGAAATGCATCATTTACTAACTAACATGCATGTGGACCCCGAGCCATTTGTTCCTTGCAAGAAAAAAAAATCCTAACTGGAAATACGCAACAGCCAAGCAGTGGCAGAAGGGGCAGTCCCCTGGGCCTGACTCACACAACATACGCTCTCCTTTGGCCAGGAAGAGCGGGTGTCGGTGACCAAGAGAACAAGACCATACGCACTAAATCTTGTTACTGCTCAAAAGTATAAGTCACAGGAAGATAAAGGGAAAAATAATTGCTCCTCATTGCCAGCGAAGTTATCGTCTGTACTGGTTCCAGCACTGGCCCCTGCCCAGACCACAGGGATGAACAGCCAGGCTTTCACGAGAGCTCAGCTGAAGTCACATTTTGAGCATGTTTTCTGAAGGATTTCATCAATGTACAGCTCTGGGCTTAAAAAGCTGTCTTCTCGTGCACCACCTTGTTCTGCCAATGATGGCAGGCTCCATAACTGGGGTTCACTTTTCCCAATCAGTGTTACTTGCTCTGCTGCACCAGAAGGATCAGCGCTTCCTTCTGCTGCCCCCGTTCATACATGTACAACATTTTCACATCCCAGTTGCCACCTGCCAGCATCACACAATGCTGTTTGGGTTCTGTAAGTTCCTCTTTATAATAACCTTGCTTTCCCCAGATGCTTGGCAAAGGACGTTTATAAACCAGAAATATAAATGTGAAGGGCTGCTAAAAAGAACCGTCCCTACCGAAATCTGTGCATGGTTTACTGCGAACTGCCACCATGAGCAGAGGAGTCAGTGAAGAACATGGTGCCTGCTGATCACCAACAGACTGTCCCCCTCTGGTCTAGCTGAGGTCTGATTTGCTGCTTTCTCCTCAACAAAACTAGACTTCCTCTCTAATTTTTTTGAATTCCACTTCTCCTGCAAAACCAATAGCCCCACGAAAAGAGAGAACTCATTTTAACTTAGGCTCATCATTCACCCCTAGCATCTCTGATTCGACTTACCCAAACTCCAGCTGCAAAGCCTACCTGTGGTTGTGACACCTTGGCTAGACTGACCACCGTTAACACACAGACCCTGGGGGCTGCGGGGCTGGCAGGAGAGGACCGTTGCATTGATTTTTACTTATGAGCTGAGGAAATTTGATTAACACGTGAAAAGCTGCACTGTCCGTGTGAGGAAGTCCCTGCATTACTATGTCACACTACATTGTTTGTTAGAAACTCTAAAAAAGTACAAAGTGATTAATTGCTATTTTCCAACCATTAGAGAGTGCAGCAGGGTCCTCGTAACTATTTATAACATTCTCCAAGGACATGACAGTCTGGAGAACCCACTATTCACACATATAGTGTTCTCATAACATCTATGAGTCACTTATCCTATTATGAAAAAGCATCCAACATAAAGCATGGCCTTTGCTATTCCTCTCTGATTTATCCAGGGACAGAACTGTCAAACCACCGTAACACATGAGAAGAAACTCCTTCACATACCTTTTGTTTATTCAGAAACCCTGGGGTCCCCCTCTCTCCTGTAAGTCTCCAGGGCACTCTCACTTTAATGAATCTATTTTGCCATGCTTTGGAAATTCCTTTCTCTATAGGTACCAGCACATACTAACAGAAGCAGAGCTGGGCTGCAAATCTGATTATCCCTTTCTCCCTCCATCCACCCTTCTCCTAGGATCCTACAGAAGAACCAGGGATACTCTCACTCCTTGTCCTACTACCAGCAAGTATCAGAGTGCTGCAGTGCTACTGCAGCTCAGTCGAAGCTTAAAAGAAACCCAAGTGCCTCCCACTAAAAGAAGGATCTACCGAGGGTGTTCCTGTCCTGAGTCTCACTTCCCAGACTCTGGGAGGGAAGTCGTTTCTGCCACTTACTTCCACACTTCTGGAACCAGCAGAGCCCAGCTGTGATTGACTGAAAGGCATCAAGTGCAATTGTTTTCAGTCAGCCAGACCTGGAGGCCGCGCAGAACTGCCAGGACATAGGAAGCTTTGTAACAGAAGCCTCTTGAGGCAGGAGGAGAGAGGAAGGCTGGGGCAGACTGAGCCGGCGGAGGGCATGCCAAGTTCTCGAAACTCAAGAGCTGGCTACAGAAAGGTTTGCATCAGCTCCTTTCATAGTCAAGGGAAACCAGCTCCAAGCTTCCTCTGATTGGATTTTCTCACTTTGATGCACGCTAATGTATTTTGGCCCACTTGGCCTGAAGTGCGCCTGTTACATCAACTTGATCCAGCCGCACAGGCCAAGACAAGCAGGAGAGATCCACCCAGCGCCTCTCCAACTGCAGACTGCACCACCTCCTCCCTTCCCAGTGGCTTCAACCCGATCGCATGATACACGTAGAGCGCTGGAGCCCTCAGCGAGCGAGATGTTTGCCCTGCCATCCCCGCACACCACTGGGTTCCCAGTCTAGTAGGCTGCAGAGCCCCTGCGTGACCCGACACACGTTCCCAGCGCAGCTTTTTATTCTTTATGTCTTTGTCCTCAGCAGAAGAGTCTGTGAGAAGCTGAAAGACAGGCTCCTACCTCGTTATCCACACTCTCCGTAGCCATGCACTGGTTGTTGGCTAGCGTGGTGATCTCTCTGCTTTTGGGGGTTTCCATTCGACAGCTACAGAGGGGGACTTCCTGGAGACCATCTACTTCCATTGCTTCAGGACCATTGGAAAGACCTGGAGTAGAGAAGACCAGTAAATCATCTCTGAAACTCTGCCAGGAGAAAGGATGCAGTCCATCAACACCACCCATGTCCTGTGGCATCTTCCCATTCCATGGCCTGAGATGCTTTCAAGGTATTATCTAAACCCTGAAAAAAAGACACCTTTCTTACACTAGCTGGAGTTTGCAAAAGCATCCTGTACTTTTCTAAGCCCAGCCACACTACAGATGACTGTGCTGAAATAAAGAATTTTAAGTTAAGAACAGTTTACTCTGAGAAAACCTCCACAAGGAAAAGCAACAAGGAGGTACAGATTTTTATCAGCTTGTCTCCCCTCCCCACCTGCCCAAAACACTGTGCTCTAGCACCAGCAAATCTGTAGGAAACCACCCGGGGTTGGAAATTTGAATAGTTAGTGGAGTGATAAATAGAGAAGATCAGGAAAGCACAAAATTCTATTTGCAGAGGCTTATTACACAGATGGGAAAACAAAATTCCTGGGACTATTTGGTCGCAGCCAACCAAGAATTATTTATTTTGGAAAGAGAACAAACCAGGGAAAAGAAAGCAGCAAGATGCTCAGATGTTCTTGCCTTCTCCTCATGTCTTTCTCACAGATTTTGAACCTTTTCAAAGCTATTTAAAGGTGGATAATGGCTTTGAGGGGGCTCACTGCCAGGTATGGGGGCACGGTGTGAATGTTCTTGTGGCTCCTCTGGATTCAACTCAATCACTACGCCACCCATGATTGCAAAACACTGGCCTAACAACAAAGGGGCTGCTCTTAGTCCTACGTTCCTATTCTAATCCTACATAGTCGTCCCATCTCTTCGCAACGTTTTCATTACAGAAGCAAACCCTCAAACATTTGCCTTTGGAATGGTTCACCCTCAATTGCCCCAAGCCTTCCCCACCCAATTGTGCAATGGAATTGAGTCTCGGTGAAAAGGAAGCACGCTGCTATTTTTTGACGCGAAGTTTCAAAGATTAACTTCATTCCTGAGGGAGATTCCTCTTTAGCTGCCCTGGCAATGGCAGCTCTCCCCGCCACAGCATCCTGACCATGGCTACGACCCTATCAGCCGAGCACAAGCCCCTTTCATCTTGTAAGGGGGTTCCTTTAGCCAACAAGTTGCAAGACCAAGCCTAGAGAAGGGATGGGATATTTCAAGACGTACAGGCAGAGAGAAAGTCCTTATAATTTTCACGTAAAATCCTGTCAAGATCTTTAAGGTTTAAGAGCTTTTTCTGGGACCACAAATCACAAAGCTCATTCCTCGCCTTCTGAGCTGTCACTTTCATAACCTTTTTGACATCCAGAGGCTCTGGTGAAAGCATCCTTCGTCCACCCTGACTCTCCCTTGGTGGTGAGCACTCCCACCACTCTTTGATGCGCCTCTATCAAAAGAGCCAGACAACCTTTGAAAGTGAAAGAGCGGCAGGGAACAAANGCCTTCTGAGCTGTCACTTTCATAACCTTTTTGACATCCAGAGGCTCTGGTGAAAGCATCCTTCGTCCACCCTGACTCTCCCTTGGTGGTGAGCACTCCCACCACTCTTTGATGCGCCTCTATCAAAAGAGCCAGACAACCTTTGAAAGTGAAAGAGCGGCGGGGAACAAACAGACGGATCCAGGTCAGCCAGGAGGCGCTGGATCTGCGGCAAGTTCAGCACTGGGAACAGCAGCTGGTGGCGAGCACCCAGGAACCAGCGNAGAGCCAGACAACCTTTGAAAGTGAAAGAGCGGCAGGGAACAAACAGACGGATCCAGGTCAGCCAGGAGGCGCTGGATCCGCGGCAAGTTCAGCACTGGGAACAGCAGCTGGTGGAGAGCACCCAGGAACCAGCACTAGTCCCTTCTCTTCCCGGGGCTGAACAAGAGGATCCTGGGGGGCACTGGGGAGATCCTAAATCAGCATCCTTCGAGGAAGGGAGGATTGCTGCCGAGCGGCGGGCTGGGACAGCACCTTGGATGCCTTGCTGGGCGTCTTCCCGAGCCCCTGTGCTCCACCCGCGATGGGCACCCCATTCCCATCCCCATCCCCATCCCCAGCGCTGAGGGGTCTGGCAGCGGGCGGGCGCTCTGTGGCCGGGCCCACCCCGCAGCCGCCAGGGGGCAGCCGGGCCCCCGCACGCCGCCCCCGCCAAACAAAGGCTCGGCCAGGGGCACCCGGCCAGCGGCACCCACTCGCCCCCAGCGACACCCGCTCACCCCCCGCCGGCACCCACTCACCCCCCGCCGGCGAGGAGAGGAGCCCCTTCACCCGCAGATCCAGGGAATCCAGGGACACCTCCATGTACTCCATGCTGTTCTCCTGGCCGGGGCCCTCTCTGCCTCCCAAAGATGGTTTATAGGCATCGGCACCTAGATGGAAACACACGCGGATTTACACAGCTAAAAAGTAATAATAGTAATAAATAAATAAATCGCATTCAAGCACGTGCAGGTGAAAGGGCCATATTTAAGCGAGCAGGCTGTACGCAGGCTCCTCAGAGAGGCCATGAGAACAGATGCGCGCAGAATTACGAAAAATGCAACATCTGGGCGTATATGGCACGATTGATCTCTGATTTCCTTCCCTGTCTGATCAGACAGATTTTCCACTTCCACTCAGGTAGGTAACCACAACAACAAAAAAAGAATAACTGAGGCAAGTTCTGCCTCTGAAAGGCATGTCTGCCGTACTGCATCAGCAGCAGAAGCTTCAATGGCCCAAGGAAGGGATGAAAGCACGGCTGAGCGCAGCCTCCTGTCTCCGACCTGCTGCAACGGGCTCCAGGTACACTCTGGCCAGGCAGAGCGAACCCGCTAATCATGTGCATCGAGAAGGGGATGAGACAGGTGCCATTCAGCTTAATGGGAGGGGAAAAACATAAAAGTCAAGTTCTGGCTCTGAGTGAGCAAAGCTGCTGCTGGGAAGAGATTGCATGGGGAACCCTCACTGGGAAGAGATTGCGTGGGGACCCATCAGCGCCTTCGTGGGAACTGTCAATCTCTTCACACTCCCTTCGCTTCGCTTTCTCTCCTGGTTTGCTTCTCCTACTCCCGCTTGGCCAAGAGACTTTCNTGGGAAGAGATTGCGTGGGGACCCATCAGCGCCTTCGTGGGAACTGTCAATCTCTTCACACTCCCTTCGCTTCGCTTTCTCTCCTGGTTTGCTTCTCCTACTCCGGCTTGGCCAAGAGACTTTCGTTAGCCTGGAAGACTGGCTGCCACCAGCAGAAGGGGCAGAAAATCAGTCTGCGTCTGAAATGAAGCATTAGCTCTGAAAGGGATCGATTGCCCCTACTTCATCTTGAGAAAGGGGCTGCCTCGGGAAGAAGAGGAGGAGGCCAGACGAGTGACAAACCCCAGGCATAGACCAGAGGCTGAAACATGGTCATTCAGCTCAGAAGTAGCTACAGATCTGCTGGTAAAAAAATGGCCTGTTTGCAAAGAATTAGTAAGCACAGAAGAATAAACCCTTTGATGGCAATGGATGTGTGAAACAGTAATAACATAGGTGAAGGCACAGCTTCACTTCAGAGACCATTCACTATTTTTCACCCATGTTGTTACCTTTCCTGAAGAAGTATCGTATCCAGCCTGCGCTCCTGGATCTCCCCACCCCACAGCTTTCAGAAGACAAAGGCCACTGAAACCTTCTGTTGAGTGCTGACCAACTCAGGTCAAACAAGAATGACCACCTGCACGATGTCCACACCATGAGATGGGCCCGAGGTAGCTCATTACAAACGCTGTGGTGCTTCCAGAATAAGCAAAGACAACCTGCACATTCCATTCAGCTGGACAAACACCCATACAATAGCAACTGACCATCGCTCCAGGGTGGTTCCTTCTTTCCCTTCTGCATCACACACACTCCCTGAGCTCATGGGACATGAGTCCGCATGGACTTAAGTCCATGAGCTCCTTTTTGGATACTCTAAAATAAAGGGAGTTCATGAACACAAAAATATTCCCCCAGCATGCCAAGGATAAAGCCAGCTCTTATGTATTCTGCCGTCAAGGTGTGCACACCAGCAGCTACTGTCAGTGAGATGCAAGTTCACACCCTGGTTTATCATTCAGCCCATCCCTGTAAAGGAAGAGCGAGCTCTACAGACAGCTACTGCCTCATGGGCCTCAGGTCCCCACCCCTCCACCTGGAAGGCTAATTTCTGTGCAGTTAAGGAACAAAACACAATTAGTTACCTAGCACACTGGCTTGTTTCTTTTTATTCCTCCGTCTCCTCTTGCGGGTGGGTTTCAGCCATGGACTGTCCGTCTTTCCTTTCCTCTTCAGCAGCTTCTTCTTGATGCTGGACTCTGAGCTCTGAATAACCAGAGAGGCCACGTGCATGTAAGGCATGTTGGCATCAGCGTCCCAGCAGTCCTTTGCACCCATGCAAAAGCACCTTCTCGCAGCTTGAGTTACGCGAAAAGGCCTTAAGGACTGGGGGTTTGAACCAAGTGGTGCTATAAGATGTCTTTATAGTGCCAAAAAGGAAACACAAGCACACGTGTGGGTGTATTTCCTGTCATTTCAATAGTGCATGCTTCACTTTCTCTTCCATGTAGGCTCTTACACCACACTCATTGCAGTAGTAGCCGAGCACCTCTGCACAGCAATGCAAGTATGCAGGCACACGTGCACTTTTAGCTTCTCCCCAGAAAAAAAGTGGTTTTGTCAAACTGAAATATTCACATTGCTCCACTGTCATGCTAGAAAATGCCAACAAAAACCTGCCTTGCACCTGAAGAGCCACCTTACCGGGCTGGGACGGACCCAGGGGAATTGAACCCTACAGTAGCAGATCAGCCCCCTCCCTGATCAACCTAGAGGGTAGCACAGACTAATCACGTAGCAAATATTCAGACACATATATGAATCTAAACAGGGTTTGGGGTCTGGTTTAAAAAAATAAAGTTGCCTGGGGTGGGTTTTCAAAGTCAACATCGAAATGGGCAATCAGGCACCCCAACCCTGTAAGGCAATGCGTCAATCATAAAATTCATGTTCAAACTGAAACTAGCAGCTCCTGATGCTTATCCATCTCCCACCAAAGCCTACGAAAAACCTCCTGCTACCATTAACATCGGCTGGATCAGGCCCTACCTTCATAGGAAGCTGATGCTGCACCATACCCTGTTATCTCACAGTGAGCGAAGCCAGGCAAAGGTGGTGCTGGGCCCTGGCTCTCTAGGGCAGCTCTGCAGCGTGTCTATGCTGCCCCTGACAAATGTCCCTGAGCGTGGGCTCAGTTGTGCCCTGCCACGTGGCTCATACCAATTGCATCACACTGCTTGTGGAGGAGAGGTTTGCATTTGAGCCAGTCCCTGTCTGGGGAAACCGACTGACTCATCAGATATGAGCAGAGCAAAAACCACCGTCTAGGATGTCAAGATATGACTTGGGAGTTTGGACTTGACTGCAAGCTCAACCCTTGGTTTGAGCTAATGCTACAGACTGGCCTCAGCTACTTAAAGAAAGAGGCAGCCTATCCAGGCCCTGCTGCTTGGTCCTCTCTGGCTCCTGTAGTGTCAGAGCACAAGGAACAAGATCCTAAAGAGCTTCAATGATTCACTTGGTATAGTCATTTCTACTTTCAGCTCAAAACATCAAGAAAATGAAGCCAAGAATTCTCTCAAGGTGACTGAAGAGTTAGGGTGCCTTAAATGCTGGCTCCTCAACTTGAGATGCTGTGGAAAGGGAGCAAAATTTTTAAGTAAAGGGGAGGGTGGGGGACAGAGACAATCAATGAACAACAGCTTAAATTAAAAAAAAAAATCAGGTTCTCTTCACCAGCCATCTAAAAATAAAAAGAAAAATCACCAGCAGCTGGTGAAAGTCTTGCCCTTAGAACTACACAGATAACCTCCTAGGGAGAGTGCGTGTCTGTCCGTGTGCTATTAGTACATCTCCCTGATAAGAGCTGTTCATCTGGTACCCTGAGGTGGCGTGTCACATCGATGTGAGCTTAGGCTGGGCCAATGGATTTGTGAGCAACTCCACCTGAGCTCCAAAAAGCCTGCAGAGCTTCAAGTTGTTAAGCAAACATTGCTGGCTCCTATCACTTGTCAAGCCTGCACCTGAAGAATTTAAGCACCCTTAAATATTTCTACTAACATTCAAAACATTAAAAACAGTCAACATCTTGTTGAAAACAACAGACAAAAGCTCATTAATTAGCATCAGAAAGAAATTAATTGTATCGCAGATCAGGGTTAAGCACCTTGTGGAAAACAATACTCTGTGTGTGGGCGGTTTCAGAGAGTGAGTTTTGTCAGCAACGTGAAACTAGTGGGCTTCACTCTCTGCTCGCTCTCTTTCTGGCAGCAGTGCAAAGAGGAAATTATTACCAACAGGACAAAGGCTGAAGGACACACTTAGCAGCCAGGCTTACCAAGTCGGACTCATCTCCATCTTCCTCCTCCTCCACAGACTCTCCAGACTCTTGTTCCTCCTCAGAATCGCCATCATCAATCTGCAGCCACCATTTGCCCAAGAATAGAAAGAGTCAGTCAGGTTAGGTCTCTCAAAGCAGGGCATCCCCATTGTCCTGCTGTGCCTTCCACCCAGCAGAGCACCCCCGCATCATTCTGCTGCGCCCAGCACCCAGCCCCTGCCTGCACATGAACTAACAGAATTTCCTCTCCAGGACAAGAACTCCGAGGCTGTTAATGCACGTCATCGCACATCCACAGGGATGGTGCAAGGAAAAAAAAAAATTCGACTCCAGAAGAAAGTTTTCCAACCAAATCTAAACTTCCTTGATTATCTAAAACCAGCCTCGTGTCTACACCATGTATCATGATTTGGGAAAAAATGAACTAAATCAATTTTAGTGCTTTACCAGTCTGTTACAAGCAAGATTAGGAAGACATCCCTTACTGGCTCGGTGAATCCTGTAACTAAATGTGGCAGGAGTTCTGTATGTACAGTGGACCACAGACTTACGTAGCGAGGCTGAAACTGGGCGATAGGTGGGAAGACTCTCATAGGTACAATGAGGAGCAGGAGACAGTCATCAAAAAGCCTCACTACCACTGCTGCACTTTCTGCCATCTTGCAGGCTAAGGAAATCTAGAAATTGCCTCAACTCGTGCCACTCCTATCCCATCTCGCTCCTTCAAGTCCCGCACAGGGCATGTGAATACCTTTCTGGCGTTGTCTGCATCGGATGCGCTGTCTTTAGAGGTCCTGTTATCATCTGCAGGAAACACAGCTGCCTGTTCTGCTCCATGATCATCCTCCTCTTCCAACTCGTCAGAGTCTTCCTCTTCAGAGTCTACATCTATGCTTTCCCCGTTCACGTGAGGGCTGGCATCACCCACATCCTTTTCACTCTGAAAGTCGCCCAAGCACGTAAGCCACAAAGACAACATCAATTCATAGGACAGAGCAGCCAAATCCATCCCAGACCACCTCTTTGCTAGGAGCCTTAAAGCTGCCAGGGGAAAGCTGGCTGTAAGTCCCTCCAGAGCTCTTCAATGCTGCCAGCAAAGGCAGCCTGAGAGCCTGCCATGTGTCACCAAACCCTGTCGATCTGGGGACTGAGGAGTCACGAGGAATCATTCCTGACTCAGGTGGAGGTACAAGACATTAAGGGGAGGAGGGCTGCTGGGCAGAAGCCTTCAGACAGACTCCTTTAGCTTAATTCAAACATGGAAGGGCAGCTCCACCAAGGATGCAAGAAAGTTTCCAGGGAATGGAAAGGGAAGTTTAATCACAGAAGGATTTTCACTCCACTCCATGAAAGCCTAGCACTGATCTCCTTGAACTCAAAGACGAAAACTTCAGAGCATGGGTTGCAGCAAAAGCTGAATTTGATCAGGAGTGAGTCCCCGTCTAACACTTTATACGTAACCAGTAGTTTTGCTGTACAGCCTTAAGCAGCAACACTAGACAGTTACCTTGAAGACACAAAACCAAAAAGGTTACCACATGGATATGCTTGAAATCTCTCCAGTTCCACAGGACTCACGGGACAGAAGGGGAACATTCACTGGAAAACGCTTATTTAAGGGCTGGTATCTCAACAGCCACTCTGAAAATTTTCAAAGCTGCTACAGGCAAGATGCTGTCGCCAGAGAGATGCAGACTCAGAATGGAAGATGCTGACTGCGAAAAGCAGTTCCTGCGCCTATACATGGGGTTGCTGTGTCAGGACACGGGACGTATATGGTGACAGCAAACATGTCCAGTGGGCTCAGTGCTCCTCTTACCTTGGCACCCGCAGAGGAATGAGTTATGCTCTTAAACATCTCAATCATTGTTCTCTGTTTTAACACTTTGGTCTTTTTCTTGGGAACCAGGCTATAGGTTCCCATTCTCCGTTTTTTCTTCCGAGATACTGCAGCAGCTGGAAAAGAGAAGCAAAAGAAACTCGAAGTTTGCTCAGGAATGAAAAGAAGAAGGGATAGAGAGCAGAGGTAGTACTGGGGGGGAAATTACATTGGAGAGTATGATCTGAGAAAAAGGCCTCCCACTCCAACGGATTTATTTACGAGTCAACCAAAACATGACACACACACATGCAAACACACAAATTGCTGTCTCCTAATGTTGCAAACCCACCCAAACTCTGAGTATCCGCTTCACACTCCTTCTGGCCCCTACATCACCATACCCAATATCAAATTCTTAAATTAAGTCTACGTTTGGCAGTATTGTTGATGCCGTAGGAGGCTGAATAGAATCCAACTTGCTCAAATAGATACTGCAAGGCTAATAATACCAACTTACAATGAAAGCAATCGTACAATAACTTAAGAACACACAGTAAAGAGCTCTTGCCATTGAACCTCATTTCACACCTACTATGGAAGTAAGTTTGATTCCTTTCACTGCTTTGATCAGGTCTTAATTTGTTGAGTCTCCCTCCTGGCCTTCTAATCAAATCAGTCACCACACCTCATGGTGTAACGCTGCCTTTGGTGAATACACACTAGAGGGATGTTTAGTGCAGGCTCTTCTAAGACTATCGTACAGCAGGGAACAGCCAGCTTCAGCACCAGTATTATTGTTTGCAGCTGTACAGCTTGTTCCTTGAAAGCATTTCTTCATCTCCCACTACGATCAAATTTCACCAAAAATCTTGAAGAGACCTCTCCAAAAGTCTGTTAACCCTATTAGATTTATTTACAAGGATGTAGTTTATGGTAACCAGTTGTTGCAGTGATATACAAAGTTCCTCAGAACTGACAGAAACATCTTCAGAGTATCACATAGGAAGATGGGATGAAAGTGTCTCTTCTAATACAAGTTTTAGTAGAAGAGTGATCCTTGGTGCGGTGGTGCCTGATGGAGCACAGCTACCTGTCCATGCTGCCTGGGAGGGACCTGCACCCCGTGAAACAAGGCGGTGCAAGGACTACACGGCAGGTGTTTCCTGCAGAGCAGAAAACTGGTGGACTTCACTTGGGAGGCGACTTTAACAGGGAACTGCAAGCATATTCCCTGTACGTCAACCAGAGGGAGTCCAGAGGACACAAGCACCATGCCTGCAGTGCAACGGCCAGTTGCAGAGAAGTGGCCAGATGAAACAAGCATCTGTCAAGCGAGGTCTATGGCAGCAGTCCTACTAATACCAGCAGGAAAGGAAACCCTGAAGGGGTTCAGTGGGGAAAAAGTCCTGCCTCATTTCCCACTCAACCACACATACGCACGCATCTGGGAGGTGGTGCTACTACGGATTTTAACTCTGTCTTTTTTACCTGTCTGCGACTTCGTGGTGGCCACATAGCTCTGGTTCTGAGGTAGTGACTGGTGAAGGCCCGGGAGAGAGGGCAAGGGCAACGGCTTCCCAAACTCCAGGACAGTTTTGTTGCCTTCCTCCTTGGATTCTTTTTGATCTCTGCTGTCTCTCCCATCTTTGGGGTCTTTACTTGCATGCTGGAAAACAAAACACAGTTAAATTGAGTCTCTCCATTAAAAAAAGAATAAAAATCAGAAAATAAATTTAATTCATTTCTCTCAAGCATAATTACTTTCAGTTGAAGACAGGACCACACATTCAAAGTAAAAGCACACAGCCCCTCCTCTAGTACATAACGTTACTTTGCCTAAAGACTGCAAAACACTCCCAGCCTGCTACTCCTTCACTTGCTGAAGGCTGCTGCCTTTGAGGTGAAAGTCTGCCTCGCAGAGGCAGAGTGGCAGATCCAAAGCAACTGCAGATAACGAAACACATCAGACACTATTTACACAGGCATTTGTTGGCTCTGGAGAAGGCGAACAAACGCAACAAATACACCTATTCCCTGAAACAAGGCCCAAGTGCAGCTGTCACATCAAGCATGCACGAGAACAGTGTTGCAGAGACATTTTGGAAGAGCAGGCAGCAACGGGAAAGGACCCTTCCTTTGGGAACGCCATTCGGCACAACCAAGTCTTAGCAAAGGCTCCCACCTCTAGCCTAGCACACAACAAAACACGGGCAAAGAAGGTATTTGCTTGACATTGCAGGTTCATCTACGGTGCTACCACTGCCGCAGCAAAGACCTGTCCAAGCTTACTTTAAACCAGCTAGCGCAGGTACTCCCGATCTAGCTGTTGCGACACCAAACACAGGGCAGGCTACAAGCTCCTACTGAAAACCAACGGAATTTTGTAGCTGCTCCTGCACTCCCTGTCGCTGGAGCCAGGCTCCCAGGCACCGAGGCAGCTCGCACTTGCCCTGATTCGAGCTTGTACTCAATGCAAAGTCTCATCCAGCACCTTTGGTCATGAACGCAGAGTTCCCACAGCTCCGTGCAGCAACCACTGTAGGAAGGAACACAGTGAGGTAAATGCTGCCACTCTGATTTGACATTTCACACTGGATTCGCCCCATTATGTGATGACCTAGCTGCATCCACACCTCTTCATACATCTGTCCGCTCAACTGTCAAGTAGGAGGCAGGTTTGGCAGAGATGCTCCAGAAAACCAAGAGCACAGTTAGCAGATCACAAGCTCTGTGGTGGCAATGTTTTAGTGCTGCTCCACTTGCAGGAAAACACTTCTTATGGGACTTCTGAAGCAACAGCTGAAATACCAGAACAGAAAGAGGAATCCAGGCAAAAGAAAAAAAAAGGAATAAAGAGTAGTAAGCAACAAAACCACTCTTTAAAGTCCAGGTTCACACAGGCACTCTTAGACACTGCTTTCAAGCAATGTGACCTTGTGAACAAATGGGGAAGCGCCTGACTGTCCTAATTACAGCTCTGCCATGTGCGCACTGCTGGCAGAAAGCAAGGGTTCTCACAGACAGAAAAGCCGTAATGATAATCAAAAATGACCTGCATGAAAAGGCCATCAAATTGCCAATGATTCCTGCATCAAGCCCGTAACTTATGGCTGAATTGCTACATCTTTTCTTAAAAGGCATCTAGTCTTGGATTAACGATTTCAAAGATGACAAATCTACCATATCCTTTGATATGTTGTTCCAATGCTTAATTGCTCTCACTGTCATATAATTAAATGCATTACGCTTTTTCAACTGAATTAAAAAGCCCTGCATCATCAGAAACTCTCACTCCAAGTAGACACTTATGGACTATGACCAACTTTTTTTTTTTTTTTAATTTCTCTTCAATAAGTTTAATACAAGGAGCAAATTAAGTGTCCAAAAGATCATTTTCTGGACACTGGATCACTCCTGTGACTGCGCCCAGTTGTTCTACCCCTTAAAAAAATGTACGTCAGGAGTGCTGGGCACAGTATGCCAATAATAGTCTCAACAATACTATTTATACCTCTTAAAAGTCCCTAGTTTATAGATCTAAAGGTTAACAGTAACTCTTGGCTACAGGATTATTCTGAGAATTCCCAGGTCCCCTGGAACATCCACTGCTTTCCATTTTTATCTTAATATTAGAAAAATGAGCTTGGGAGAGGCAGATCTGACGCAGAGCTGCCTGCAACAAGTGTACATAAGGGCTGCATTTTTTGTCCTTTAAGTGCAGGTTCTTGCCACCGGTCTCTGATAAAACGTGCTTTTCTCCCAAACGTCAAGAATTCACATTCAGACCACACCAGACTGTTTGGAAGAACATAATCAAATTTTAAATGAAAAAGTAGTACGTTATTAGTGTGGGGTTTTTCTCTCCCCCTGTAATTACGATACGGAAATAAATTTAAAATCTTCAGTAGGGCTGCATGACAACTGGTAAATGTGACTTTTTCATGGCAATTCCTGTAAAACAGTTTTTTAAATCAAAGTAAGCCTTGTGAGATCTGGATTATTACTTGGAGGCATATGCAGCAACGTTAAAGAACAAGAATTCCCGCAGAGTGGTGACCAGATCTCTCGGGAAGCCTGATGGCATGGGAAGCCGAGCAGGCCAGAAGTAAAACATATGTATCTCTCATACACGTGTGTGTGTGTATATATATATATAAAAAATGCTAAATCTAGGGATTGTAATAATCAGCAAAGATTCAAAAGCACTTATACTCAGTTTTCTCACCATCTTTCTTCATTCTTAGCTAGACAAAAGTTAGATCTTTGCTGTTCTTATTCAATTTTATTCTTCCAGCAAGCAGAGTGTTCAGTGGATGAAACTTTATTATAATTTTCCCATTTCTAATGTCTCTGAATTCTGCGAGTTCCTTAACTCGAGCCTGTAGGTAGAGCCCATCCTGGTGTCCTACGCCGAGCTTTTATGCTTTGCTCTATCTGCTCCAAATTTAAACACTCCCAGAAAAGAGGCTTTGCTAATCTAACACATTGGTCTGCTGAGGAAGTTCTTCTTCCTTAAAATCCCACCACGCTGGCTAAGAGCTGGTTCAAACATACCCAGGCCGTTCCTCACAAAGATATTCTGCACCATTCACTGCCCAGGTTACAACCGGCACTCGCACCTCTCCGCAGTGGGCGCGTTCAAATAAAAGAAGAAAAAGAAAAAGAAAAAAAAATAAAGGCAAAATGCAGACTGTGCATTTTGGAGTGGGACGAGTGGGTGCCAGGCTATCTGGGGCACAACAGACTCCTATCAAAGCAAAACGGGAACAATAAATTAGTGATGCACTTAAACGCAACGCTCACAGATCCACCTGCAAGCCGCCAGCACCACCAGAGGAGTTCTCACAAACACTGCACATCCGTTTCATTCCAGTGAGTTTCCCGACAAAAGCGAAAGGCCATCCAAGGAAAACCTCAGGCAAAGGTTTCTCCTGCAGAACAGGCAGGGCGGGCAGAGGACCTACCTCCAGCTCTGCCACCCCATGCCCAGCCGGGAGCTGGCAGGGCCCAGCTCC
>VZSC01006062.1:118973-142907 GCA_013398225.1 Steatornis caripensis | reverse complement strand
AAAGCCACTCCTGTGGGCTGGGCGGTCACTGGCACAGCTGACTGCAGTTAATGCTCCTGTCAGGTGCCACTTCCTTCCACTTTCATGATGGAAGGGTTCCTCCTGCCCTCCCCGTTCCGAGCATGAGGCACAGGACCAAGCAGGTATCTACAAAACTGCCTGCAGCTCAGGATCGATCCAAGCGAACTCCTGCTTCTTGGCTTACGGCCTCTCTTACTTTCCCCCAGCAGAGGACACTCGTGCTGGCAAAGCACAAAGCGGGTTGCAAATAGCAGGCGCTTCAACGAACCCAATGGAGCCGATTGCTGGTCAGCATCTACTCATCCAGTTTGCTGTGACAAATCCTAACACGTTCCTGCTTCGTTTCCTGAAGGTCCAGGGTCCCCTGCTAAGGGTGGAAAATGCCAGACTGGCAATGTTGGAGCAGAAGCAACGAGGCCGGGAAAGCGATGCACAGCTTCAGTGATCTGTTGGGCACGGACCGATCTGCTAAGAATACTAACGAGGGCACTCACGCTTTGAGCTGCCCGCATTTTTAACTAACTCCTACACTCAGAAACTGGATGAAGATCATCCTCCTTCACTTAAACCAACAAATATTCAAGAGAGCAGAGGTGCTTTCATCCAACACCTACACCGGCTCCACTGCAAACAACAAAATTAGAGGTGAGAAGCGCTGTTCCTGACCCTAAATAAACTCCATTGCTGTGTGTTACCCTGTCCAAAACAGCCATGGTCTTTTTCTTTTTCCCCAACTACACTCAGATTTTTAACAGCCAAGCACATTTCTGTTTCCATCTACACATTTAGGTAAGTTCAGTGAGGAGAATGCCATGCAAAGGCAATTCCAAGACGCAGAGGCAACCTGTGCTCCCGTGTTGTGCCACCACCACGTGTGGACCACTGGAGGCCAAGAAAGGACCAGAAGTGATAGAGAAAGAAACTGCATTGCTAGTGTCTTAATTTCTCTCAGCTTCTCACGTGGCATCAGCTCATCCTATGCAAAAGGCTGTGAAACCACTGTTTCAGGTTGGGCATTGCAAGCAATAGTCAAGAAGCTGAAGATAGCTATTCCAAGGCTCAGGCCAACATTTCCAGGGATGCTTGTATCTAGAAACAGCAAAAATGGACCACAGCTACGTCCGACATCATTGTGAGAAAAATAACCCAAGCAAACTGCTTAGATTAGGACAAGAACACAGTATTTTATGTGTTTATAAAAATTAAACTGATTTTCTACATTTTAATAAGATCAACCACGTTTCTATTATTGGCACAGAAGTCCCTTACAGTAGCAGGGAGAAGTTACTAAAAATGGCAAAAGACAGAATATCCTCCTTTTTTTTTTTTAATTCCAAAAGCAAATATATAGAACCAACAAACCTTACTAATTAAACCCAGTGTTGGTTTGGCAGACCGCACGTGGCATTCTTCCCACAGCCCAGGAATGAAGAGGTCTTTCCGTTATCAAAGCAAGCAAGGCAGCAACAACTGAAGAGAAACCAGACCAGAACTCCATCCGTGTGTTGGTGCAGGGACAGCGGCAAGGGTCCTGCTTCGGAGCAGGGCAGCTTTGAAGAGCGCCGCAGAAGGACTGCTGTTCGCTCTCGACACCTGAAACCATCTCCAGCTTAGACATACGAGCTGGTTTATGTCTTTTCTCTTAAGGACTTTCATCCCCGACACAGTACGAGCTTGAAACCAAAGCCAACTAGCCAGGAGGACTAAACTAACCGCCACTGCCACCGGGCAACACGGCAGCTGTCACAGAGCAACGCTCTTCTCTCCATCCATCAGTCGGATGCGGAGGGGTAACGAGATTTGTACCAAGGCGCTGCCTTTGAACAGCACAAAGCAGCAGCTCCCGGGGGTATCTGCCTCTAACAACTGGTGAATGATATTTAAGCAAGAAATACCCATCTGCTATAAAAAATTTATCACAAGCAGATGACAGTGCCTGTAGGAGCTGTAGTGGGACTAACTCTCCCTTTCCTCCGCTGGTGCAGAATTATAGTTTTCACTACTGAATTTCACCGCAGCTGCCAGGGGATCCCGACCCCAGCCTAAGCCTTACCTTGGTGCAACAAAAAGAAACCAGCAGGGCTTTGGTCTTAATCTAGATCAGACAAGCTGCAAGGCTGATCCACCTATTAATGCCTTTTTATCTGCAGATTAACACGTGCCCATACAGTAGAACAATTCCGGTGTGACTTGATTACAATTGCACCGATTTGTGTGCAGTCACGTATCTGCATATGGGCTTAGGCTGCTGCCAGGCAGACTGTGCTAAACCAAGCTACAAACCTGCATTTAATGAGTTTCAGAACCAGCGTCCTTCAGAGGTGGGAACGCTGCCAGGTCAGGGGACACCCCACTCCTCTCCCCTGTTCCCTCCTAGATCGAGCAGCTCCAGGGGAAGGGAGTGTCACACATTAGTCAAAATAAAACAGGGTAGCTCAAACCAGTTTCGATAGGAAGCCTCCTGACAGAAACAGGTCTGCCGGGGACCTGGGACTGGCACGGTTATTTCTGCAGGCTGCGGTCGGCAGCCGGGGCAGCCACCTTCAGCCAGCGCAGCCACGTCAGCAGCACAAGCCCAACCACTTAAATACGAAATTAAAAGTACAGCACAATATGCATTCACTTTCTACCTCCCTTTGCAGTATACCCTCTATATAAGAAGTCCAACTGTAGTCTACGGCCTCATCACTCCTGAAGGAGATTTCCCACAGGGGATATTTAACTGTGGCCAAGCTCGCACACATGGACTTCACACTTTTAGTCCGCCCGTGCATACCTGGGTATCCCTCTGGAGAGGGCCCTTGATGGGTGCACCTTTTAGCTTCAGACAAGCTGACAGCAGCACGTGCAATCAGATGGAGAGCTCTATTTCACTGTACCCGGTACTCTTCTTTTTAATCCCTGCCACCTGCCCCGCCAAGGAGACAATATCCCCATCCCGACCTCCCCTTTGATTTGAGTTTCCTTAACAGTAGAGGGCCTGAGCCTGCTGAGCAATCCCAGACGCTTGCAAACCACCAACTGCCACCTGCCTGGCCGCGAGAGATGAACACAAGGTGTTCCTAGGGCAGGAGCTCCTGCAGAGCAACCCACAGACCATGTCAGCACGCCGCCGCAGCACTGCTGGCCACTGACAGAGAAAATAAATAATGCTGTACAGCAACAGCAACACCTGTGTGCACACAGAAAGCAAGCAGCTTACCGGTCCTGGGATCAGACTTTTAGTGGCAACACTGCTTAAAGGTATAGTTCGATGAATATTGGTAGAAACACCAACACAAACAAAGCGTCTTCTGCTCCAAGCTCCTTCTTTCTGCCCAGGCTTTGTCTCCATCAGTTAAAACTGGTACCCTACTTTTTGGGCTCACACTGTGAAGCAGTCTGAGATACTAATTTTACAGATTTTTGCACTGTTTCTTCTGACAGTTTCGTTCCCCTGACCCAGTCCTCTGCACAGCACAAAAAAATACCACCAGAGACACACAGCTCAAACTACAGCCTCGTGGTCACCCAGTAATGAACAGAAACATAACCTGGGATTCCCAATTCAGCCATCTGCTCCTCCTATCTCAAGAGACAGCTCTGAGTTGCTTTCATTACCTATCATCCTTTATCCCTTCCAGACATGTCTTAGTGATGTTAAGCTCAGAAATAGGAGTTTCTGAGCACAAGGGGCCTTCCCCAAGCTCAGGACACACACACGCATTTGCCTTTCAGTCTGTTGCTGGGTCCTGGAAACTTCTGGGTTCTTAATAGGGTTGTAAATGGATTAAGAAGGAAAGTAAGAAATTCTTCTAAAGGTGCAGCGTTTTGGTTACTGCACTAATCAGAACGGGAGCAGAAATCATGCTGTCAACAACTCTTCGGAGGTCTCTGTTCTAAAACCACCTTAACATGCGACAACATCAATTAAAATTGTCACCTGTTTCAGATTCAGCTTCGATCCCAATTCAGGAAGCAACTCCTAAACAGAGAAAAAGCCAGTTAAATTTGTGAGAAAATTATTTTCTTCCTTTCAGAGGCCAATCCACATGTGCAGGAAAAAGCTGACAACTACCGGATTACAGAAAGTAATTTTTTGGCCCCAGTGGGTTTCTGCTGTAGCTGGGGTGAACAAACGTTTACACTTTGCAGGCAACAAAATACTTTCTTCCCCTCCTCCTCCTAGGCGGCACATGTCTGCAAGAACAGACAAGAAAATAATAATGCTCTAAAAAATATTAGCAAAGAAAACTACTGTGTCCTGTAACACCAGCTTCTGGGTGACTTCCACAATTTATTTCCTGGAATACAGCACCTGCTACGATGGTGTTTTTGAAGGGGAAAAGGTGTGAATGTGGAGGCTGGTGCATGAAAAGTTACTGCAACTGTGCTGGGCTCAACAAAGAAATAATCAGGATAGAAAAATGACAACTAGCAAGGACTCCGCTAGTCAAAAGCAAATAGCATGTAAATTCCATGGACAATGGGGAAAAATTAGGTAGTAATTATCAGGAAGGCTGAACAAAACAGATGTTTCATTGTCTTGCAGAAATGAGATGAGATCTTGGGCTCACATTCACATGCAGAGGCTTGAGCGGAGGCTTGAGGAGAATGTGTGAACAGCCTCTTCTTACCAACCTTCTTGTGAATTTTGTTCCTCTCCCTATTTTAAGCCCAAGGGAAAAAAGGCCAGAGGTGCTGAGGACAGGCTACGCACTTCCTAGAGTGGCCCAACAACTGCAGGCTTTCGGTTTTGAAGCCACAGCTACTGTATGAGCAATTAACGATCAAGTGCACCATCACACAGCTCGTGTAATGGAGCGTTCACAAACGTTACACGCAGCTTTCTAGAGACAAACCTTGCAGCCCAAGGGGTTGTGTAAAAATATTCTTTTGATGTATTATAAAATATGAATGAGGAAAACACTCCCTCCTAACCTAGCAGTTGTCTTTTAGAAGGGAATTGCCTCTTTCAATTGCTCAGCCCCAAGGGATCTCTCTCTGTCAAATTCCACAAGGGTCCCGGGGTTTGCCTGGCCTAATTCAAGCACAGAACAGGCTGCTGGAGGAAAGATGCAAGGCAGTTTCGGTTGCAAAGCCCTGTTTGGGTAAGGGACAGCCTTATGCGAGATTTTCATCAGGCTACATGTACTGCGTCTGGGCTTCCCCGCTTGCTAGCCAGAAGGCACAGCAGGGGTGCAAGAGGGAGAGAATTCAAATGCAACCAGGGGAAGACAGAGGGGAAATACGCGGTTTGGGAGAATGGTTGGGAAATCATGGCAGGCGTGGTTTCTGCCCTACTGTTGAGGCTGGGTGCCCACAAG
This sequence comes from Steatornis caripensis, assembly GCA_013398225.1. Taxonomy (NCBI): domain Eukaryota; kingdom Metazoa; phylum Chordata; class Aves; order Caprimulgiformes; family Steatornithidae; genus Steatornis; species Steatornis caripensis. The sequence continues at coordinate 137,580 of VZSC01006062.1, read as the reverse complement.
GTTTGTAATCTTGATGTGCTCTTTGGACTCCCACCTGCTTCCGGAGGCGCAGGTGGTGCCGCAGCCAAGGGCACCTTTCCCCATCTGTGGCTGGCTAGGTGCCACCCATGTTTTTTATTTTTATTTTTTTTCTCTCTTCCCCTGCTCCAGACCACAGCAATTCATAGCTTTGAGACCTTCACATCATGTTATTGCTGTGCTGCAACACGTGGGTGACATCTGAGGATCACTTTGCATTTGCTGGTCTGTAATACGCTGGTAGCTAACAGCAATCCATTNTTTTTATTTTTTTTCTCTCTTCCCCTGCTCCAGACCACAGCAATTCATAGCTTTGAGACCTTCACATCATGTTATTGCTGTGCTGCAACACGTGGGTGACATCTGAGGATCACTTTGCATTTGCTGGTCTGTAATATGCTGGTAGCTAACAGCAATCCATTGCACCAACCTTTACAAAGCTGCAGCAGCTTCCCATTTATTTCTGGGTATGACTCACATTGCCAAGCAGCGCTCACAATCCTCTCCTTGACCTAGGTGCGGGATACTTAAAGGCCACTCTCTCTCCATCGCTAGACATAGCACAATGAGAGGATCTAGCCCGTTGCAGCTACACAAAGCGTCACAGGGCTGGAGGTCAAGCGCTCGTAGTGCAGATCTGTCTGTTCCAGTATCTATTCCCTACCTTTGGCAAAAGAACCAAAAAAAAAGAATCAAAGGAACCAAACTTGGCCAACAACAAAGAAGGGCCCATTGCTGTTCACCCCACTATAATATGAACACACCAGATGACATCATATCTCCTTTTGCCTCCTGAAAAAAGGCAGAGCTCTGTTTTGCTAAGCGATGGTAAATCCACCCCTAAGGATTCTGGAGGGAAGGTTTCTGAACAAGTTGCATTTCTGCAGACAACGTACAGAGAGACAGAGTGAGAAAACATCTGGTTTACTACTTTAATGATACGGCAATGCAATCAAGTTGCCTAACGTATCAGCTTCTCAACAGCTTCCAAGCTTCGGAGAAGCCTCAAGTTAACATGCTATGCTTAATTTCCTTTGGGTCGAACTTGTAAGAAATCTAATTTGTTTCATAAGCAGGTCTGGATTTCAGCAGACGGCTGATGAGCAAAACAGCCAAGAGAGAAAGGCCATTTAGTGTCTCGCATAGATCTGTTGGAGACGGTAATGGATCAATTACGTATTTAGAAAGAGTGGGGGAAAAGAGCTGATGGTGGCCACGTGACTCTATTTTAACATCTCTGTCTCTCTGTAAGAAGAGAAAATACAATAAAATATATACTTCAAAAAAAAAAAAAAATCAATCCACTCAGTGGGACACCTCTGAATGATGCGTGCTCCCGTGCAGCAAGGTATCGCTCTCACGCACGCAAAGAAAGCCAAGAGCAAGCGCAGCAGCACTGACTGCTGGGCATATACATTACCAGGCTAGGGGTGGGTTTAGGCATTGTCTTCCGTGCTCTGTGGACCTTGACTTCAGCGTTAGCAGCGGTGGCTTTTTTAGCATCCATGTCCTTACTGCCCTCCCCGAGCTTGGCTGGCATCGTGGCTTGCATCTGAGAAAAGGAGCCCATAGTTCTGCCTTTGCTTGCTCCTCCTGGAAGGGTTTTTGCAGCATGGCCGGTGAGAGAAGCAAAGGTGCTGGTAGTCCTTAGAGGTTGCTCCTGTGCCATCTGCTTTGTTAGAATATATCCATTGCTCCCTGTTACAGAAGTCTGTGTGAAGTCATTAGCTTTCATATGGTTTTGCTTCCCAGTCTCGCCATCTCGTTCAGAAATGCCATTTTCTGCTATCCTATTTAATTTAGTACTAGAGTCCTGCTGGCTCACTTTCGTATTGTCCTGAGTGTTTTTAGCTGGGTTTGGGTGGCTACCAGCTTCGCTGTGCTCACAGGAACCGTTGGTTTCACCGTCTACTGCCATTTTTGGTTCCCCCGCTTGCTTTTCTGTAGCACTTTCATCTGCAGCCATGGCATTAAACCCTGGAGAAAGAGGGAGGAGAAGGAGGAAGAGAGGAGAAAGAAAAGGGTCACAAGCGGTATCAAAACTCCATAGAGAAGGTACAGCTACTTACAGCAGGTAACGAAGAGCAAACCTTTCCTCCAGAAAACTGCTTGCTCGCTCTCTATACGTACATCTCTCTCCATGTAGGCTGCTTACTCACCTACCCAACTGGCTGGCCTGGATCCTCAGACGGTGAAAACTGGGGTGGGTGGCTCAGCTGAAAGCAGTGCACTCATTCTCACTTGCCTCAGCTGCAGATGTAGCCATTTATTCCCAACTATGTATTTTTCAAGGCAAATATTATCTTTAGCTTCTCCAATAACTATATTTATTGGACCGTATGTCAACGCCTCGCATGTCAAACAAAATGCTGCCCAATCTTGCATCCAGATCTCTGGCAAAGCTCTTCACAATGCCAGACTGACACAAGAAAAGCTTGCTGGTAGGGCCGTATGGGCGAGCTTTTGTGGCACAGACACAGGCTCAGCAGCCAAATGTCCACATCCGGGCTCTGCCACTACACAGAACATCACAAGGAATCGCTCTGTGGCAATCACAGCTCTCCTGGCAACGTTGTCCAGTGGAGATCAGCTCTTTCGCTGGGACGAAGCAGCACAGGAGAAGGATTCATGGTGTCATTTCAGAGGCAATAGCCAGAGTAAACACAGGTGTGAAGCAAATCAAATGCTGGTTTAGAGTAAAATAATTACATGATTCAAACGCAGCAAGATTTTTGCAGACTGACTAAAAGCTCACGCACAGACTAAACAGGAGTGTCCACGTAAGAAGTTTCTTCTTCCTCCCTTCCAAATGTTTCCATGCTTCCCCCATCAATCAATTTGTCCCATCACAGATTTCAGACCTGAGCTGAAGAAAATCCCAGTATGAACGCCATACACTTGCAGATAGGTTTCCAACATGACAAACTAGCAGCTCCCCAGGCAACCAGGAGTGGTAACAATTCACTGGCACATTCAGTAAAATGATTAAATCAACTTGCTGTTAGGGATTCCTTGTATTGTTTTCCTCCCAGAGGCCAGAAGAACTAGTGAAAGCTTTGTCTGAGTGGGCTGTCAAAGCAGATAGGACTGATTTACAACCGGCTCAAATCAACACAATTTTTTGATTACAGTATTCAGAAGCACCCAGAGTCAAACCAGAGGACAACTCTGCAAGCCAGACCAGCACACTGGCTATCAGCATCTCACTTCACACTGCCCTGGAAACCCAAACACTCAGGGAAAACAATATTCTGAGTGTCTCTGCTGACCTGGCAAAAACCTGTCTCAAGGCTAAAGCATGAAGAGGAACCAAGATCCTGCATACCAAGTTCAGCCCGACACACCTGGGCTGAGCTCTGCAGGTCTTTGCTGCGTGCCCCTGAGCACTCACAGCTCAGTGCCAACACCAGCTGGGCTGGATGAGTGCAGAGGAGCAGCGCTGCACAGCTCGCCAGAACAGCTCTTCCCAGAAAGCACGAAATTCTCTTCCCAGCTAGTGGCAACAGGGAAAAAAATACCCCCCCAACTACCTGAGGGCCTACCCACCCCCTTTTTAACGCATTCATTCGGTTCATCTCCTTACCACTGGGCTGACCTAAAAGATCGATTTTGATACCGATTTCTGCACAAACAGCATTTGCAGATCTAGTCTCTAAACCCAATGCATGCTGGTACGTACAACAACCGTATCACTCCCCAAAATTCCTGGGGTTCGGTGCTCATCTGCAATTTAAAGACAAACATTTCCTGCATCCAACTGCTCTTAGAACTGGTCAATACACTCAGACCACCCAATCCAGCCTCCGGCTTGAAGCACGGTCAACGCTGAATTCAAACCGGGTCAGTCGGGGCTCTGCCCAGGTGGGTTTCAAAGACCTGCCACAGTGCTCAACTTGCTCCAGCTTAGTCCTAACCATAAATTACAAGAGGGACAGTCCTAGTCCTGCCCTGTGTTTCCAAATGAAAGCCACTGGTGTTGGGCACTAAGCATCTTACTGGAAAGTATCTTCAGAACCTGATGACGAGTGGTAACTCTTCCCTGGGGTTCAACTCTGTCCATTCTTCCTGATAAGACACCTGCATTAAGCAGTCCATTCCCCGCAAATGAAGGCAGCTCAGCCTGAAATTGCCTCCCACGTGGGCTCTGCCAGCTCAGAGACTCCAAAACAAGCTCCAAAACCTCCAATAAGAGCTCACCGGTGCTCACTGGAGCACATGAGGGGTGCAGAGGCACAAACCCCACCTCCAGCAGGCAGTAATTGAGTGGCTCTCCAGGCAGGACTGGAAGTCATCAACTCCATCTGCTGCCCTCTCACGCCACCCAGACCACCTTCTGTGTACTGAAAGCTCTGATAAGACGCACAAGGGTTTGTTTTGGATAGCAACTACTCTGGGAGAAGATAAAGCCTTAGTTTTTTCACAGTTGTTTAACTATTTGAAAAGTGTTGGGCAGTAGGAGCCAACATCTACGCCCTTATTCTTTCAATCCTTGTTTCTCTTTCTGCATTTGGTGTCTTTAAAAGACTGTGCTGTGGCCATTTAAACAATTATTTCAGCAAAGTCAGTGCCAGAAGAAAACGAAAAATGAGCTCCCTAACCACAGATGGCAGTTTCTAGTGCTCAGCACTAGGCACCTGGCCGAATGAAGTCTTCGATATTTGTTGATTTAAATAGCGTGCACTCCCACCAGAGCAGTCAAATAACTTCAGTGGCTGACTATTAGATAAACTGAATAAGCAAAGGGCGAGAATTGCTCTACCTGCCATGAAGGCAACCAAAACAACGTAAATTAGAGCACTGCCCTAGGGGAAAGAATAACTGCATTACTCCAGAAAGCATCATGGACTTTATGAAAGATCCANGATAAACTTTTAAAAGCGAGAAATGCACCTGCTTATAACACTTGTGTTACAACAGTTCCCTCCCCTCTTCCTCATCAAAGTCAGAATAAAAGAAAATTGCAAAGCAGAGGGAAGCCCAGCTGACGGAAAAGGATGACAAAGGGATGGGGGCCAAAACCGTACAGACTAGGGAGAATTGGTAGCTGGAGATGCTGTATCCATTGGAAAGGAAAGCACTACCTCTATAAACGAGTACCAGGTTTCCAAATCTGTATGTCTCGAGATTTGACAAAACAAAGATATGAAATTTCATAGTCCCTGAAGTTGAACAGGACCGGAGAACTTGACAGCAGTTGTCAGGGGTATGGTTTTGATTTAACAGGATTACGCACCCACTCTGCCCTGCTGTAAATGACCGCACACGTTGCAGGGTAAAGCAAGGTCCTACAGCTTCCAGCTCCAGCCCTGACCATCAGTCAGCGGGCCGAGCGAAATGCATCACGGGGTGTCGCAATTCGGTGCCTAACGGACACGCATCCACATGACAAAAGCTTCTATGGCAACTGTCATCACACGGCTCGCTGCCTGGTAAGAACAAGCAGAGGCCAAGGACTGAAGGACAATCACAGAGGGACTTCGTCCCTCTGCAGCCTCCACCAGGCCTGAGACACCATGGGCAAGGCTGTCCTGAGCTGCTGGGAGGGCCTTCTTTGGGGAAAGATCACCTCCATCCTCCTGCTCCCTTTTCTGGGAGCAGTAAAACAAATTCATAAATACTTCGGAATAGCACTGTTTTTTTACAAACTGAGCTCCTGTACAGCACAGGGGTCCTGCAAGAAGCACCACAGCCAACCACCGACCGCAGGAGCTCGCTATCCCAGGGTCCTGCCTGAACATCGAATTAGAGACCCCCAGGAAGAACTAGTCTATGTCAGGAGCTACACTGCTTAATGAGATGTGGTAACTCAAGTAAAGTAGTCTGGTTTTTACAACCAAAATACCTGGTCTGGTANCCCCGTTCTTATTAAGTGAGCAAAATGCGATCTGACTGACTGTGGAAGTGCCATCAATCCCCTATAAACGAGTACCAGGTTTCCAAATCTGTATGTCTCGAGATTTGACAAAACAAAGATATGAAATTTCATAGTCCCTGAAGTTGAACAGGACCGGAGAACTTGACAGCAGTTGTCAGGGGTATGGTTTTGATTTAACAGGATTACGCACCCACTCTGCCCTGCTGTAAATGACCGCACACGTTGCAGGGTAAAGCAAGGTCCTACAGCTTCCAGCTCCAGCCCTGACCATCAGTCAGCGGGCCGAGCGAAATGCATCACGGGGTGTCGCAATTCGGTGCCTAACGGACACGCATCCACATGACAAAAGCTTCTACGGCAACTGTCATCACACGGCTCACTGGCTGGTAAGAACAAGCAGAGGCCAAGGACTGAAGGACAATCACAGAGGGACTTCGTCCCTCTCCAGCCTCCACCAGGCCTGGGACACCATGGGCAAGGCTGTCCTGAGCTGCTGGAAGGGCCTTCTTTGGGGAAAGATCACCTCCATCCTCCTGCTCCCTTTTCTGGGAGCAGTAAAACAAATTCATAAATACTTCGGAATAGCACTGTTTTTTTACAAACTGAGCTCCTGTACAGCACAGGGGTCCTGCAAGAAGCACCACAGCCAACCACCGACCGCAGGAGCTCGCTATCCCAGGGTCCTGCCTGAACATCGAATTAGAGACCCCCAGGAAGAACTAGTCTATGTCAGGAGCTACACTGCTTAATGAGATGTGGTAACTCAAGTAAAGTAGTCTGGTTTTTACAACCAAAATACCTGGTCTGGTAATAGGAAAATAGAAGTTGCCATCCCACTTGCCATGATGCTCTGCCTCTAACTCGGCGCTCCATCCTCGCATATCAGGACATGTCTGCAAGTCTGACCACATTCAACAAGTCCTACACGCATGCTTACAGTACTTCACATTTACAAGCATTGCTGGATAGACTTAATTCAATATATATTTACACTTTTGCTGAAATACGGCCTACAGATGGGGATAGGAACACAAACTAGAGACAGCAGGAACCTCACAATGGGGAAATACTGAACAAAACAGCTCACACAAGCTCTTCAACAGCACCAGACAGCTAAAGAAACACTTGTTCCTGGCGCAACCTTTTCATCCTTACTTTTCCGTTATTTAAAAAACAGAAGTTTCACTGCAAGCCTGCTAAAATCTTAATACACCTCACGGCAACAAGTTGTCTTCTTGAAAACACTGTACAACAGCTTTCCCACTCTTGAGCTGCGAGGGGATAAAAGCCTGAAACCAGTGTTTCTCTAACACTTTACAACTAGACGGTATTCATTCCTTCTAAACAGAGCAAAACTAAGTTTCCTTCGTATTCACTTTTCAAGTCTCTCATTGTTCCTTAATCTACAACCATTATTTCTTTAATTAAAAAAAAAAGAAAGGTAGAAACATATAGCCTATGTCCACTGAAGTGTAACCTCATTTACTACAAGCATCCTAGTACTTTCAGAGGTCCCTTACGCGTCCCCTATGCCACACGCAGCAGTAACAGCTTGTCACATTGACCACAACACTGCTACATCCCGATCCAAGCGTTCAGTATTAATTTAAAATCCAGCAACGTGTAGGACAGGGAACTTGCCCGAGAGACTTATTTTCTGTTGTTACGGTGCCCACTCTCCCAGGCAGGTAGCTGATAGCAAGTTGAAACCAACTTCAGTAAAGGCGTACCTTCTAGGAGATGGCTACATTTTAGTAACACAAGGAGTTTAATACTTACAAAATTACGCAGATACATTATCCCTGTGACTCCACGTGGCAAAGAATACCCAGTAATATATTGAAATCACTTCTCTGAATTAACAACTCGCTGAGAGCGATGCAGAGTTCCCACCCCTCTCACCTCTCCCCAGGCTCAAGCAGACCCTCTTTAATCTTAAGCTCTCTTCTTAATATCAAACCCAGTCACTTAACATTGAACTAAAATTACCATGAAGAGAACAGAATCTTAAGAAAGAAGGGAAGAAGCTAAGCCAGACAGGGAGAGAACTCCTCATCTCATTTTAGGTGTCTAAAAGGCATCTCAAACTCCAGGGTGCCCCTAAGCCACCACTGCAACCAACAGAAAGAAGACAACACCTCAAAAAAGCACAGTGTGACTTCAGACATGTAACTTTGGATACACTAATAACCTCCTCAACATGCCTACCATGTGTAGAGGCTGAACTAGTTCAGAATTAGAATGATAACTTCAAAAAAAACCCCCTAAATTAGGCAAAACGAAACCCACCTCTGCTCTCCCAGCCCAGGCTCCTGCAGTGCTGGTTCCTCTCCACTGCCTTTGCCTGTTGGGATTCCAGCCCTTCCAGGAGTACCAGACCTGGCTCCAGTCCTGCCCCGGAGCTCAGTTCAGCGTGCCAAAACCTGCCCTGTGGGCTGAGCCTGGCTAACAGATGCGCTACAGTCCCCACCGGCCATCCCGGCCAGAGCCAGAGGGAACCGAACCGCCTTTGCAGAGACCGAAGGGGATGAGTAGCCACCAGAAACTTTCCACATGCAGGCGGCCAGATGATCAGCTCAAAACTCTGTACTACTTTGAGAATACTCTGGAAAAAATAAAAAATATATTTTTTAAATTCAGATCTTGCGGCTCAGTGAGACAAAATAAGAAAAATATGCAAGGATTATGAGCCCTTATCTTCCAGGTAAAATGCAATCATCACTAGGTCTGAGGAAAAAAAAAGAAAAAAGAAAAAAATCTGCAAACAAATGTGCTGTTATCTGATCTGGAACTTCTGCACGTTTTTCTGAACATCTTGGTGCCGAGCACTGGTAGAGGCAAGACATCCCACTGCCCATGTCTTGCACAATATTTTCCATGCATTTCGAGTGTCCCCAGCACAGAGCAGCTCCGCGTCTGCAGCTGAGCCATGAGGCTCCAGCTGCTGCAAGAGAAACATCAAACTCTGAAATAAGCAAAGACAGAGCTTAAATGAAAAGCTCACGATTTTCAATGGCAATACAAGTAAGTACTGCATACATTTACAGTTATATACACACACATTTCACAGACTTTTTTTTTACCGTAAGCACTTTGCAGATCATCTTTAAAACACCACCGACACCACAGCCATTTATTCAAAACCCAACTGTCCCGCTGGATAAACTTTTAAAAGCGAGAAATGCACCTGCTTATAACACTTGTGTTACAACAGTTCCCTCCCCTCTTCCTCATCAAAGTCAGAATAAAAGAAAATTGCAAAGCAGAGGGAAGCCCAGCTGACGGAAAAGGATGACAAAGGGATGGGGGCCAAAACCGTACAGACTAGGGAGAATTGGTAGCTGGAGATGCTGTATCCATTGGAAAGGAAAGCACTACCTCTCTTGTTGAGGCCAAAAAGAACATTTTGAAGCCAACAAATGAAGATAACTAAGTGTTTCAGGACAAAGTTTGTCTCTGGGGACAGTTATTGATGGGCTAGTCTTCACCCCATCCTTTCAAATCCATGAAGGTGGGTGATCCCCATCCAAGAGTCTGGCCCTGTACTTCCCAACACCCGGTGCCCTGGAGCACTGCCTCCCCACGGCAGGGGCATCACTTCCCACTGCCCGTCAGACACGTCAAGAGTCAAAACAGGAAAAGAAGGAAAAAAAGAAAAGAAAAAACAGGAACAACTTCTGCTGTGAATGCTCAATACTGAGATTACACAGCTCGGGTAAACGGCATCGAGCATCCCGCCAGTGGGCTGCCTGTTAACACTGGCTGTGACTTAAAGCAGTTTAACGGCCCACGTGCAATAAATTCACTCCTTTGCCGTGGGATCAGGTCCCCTTTACAGCGCTGGCCACGGAGCCCTGAGCCTGTCTGTGTCCAAGGGATGCTCCTGCTCTGGCGCGGCTGGGCTCTGAGCACATTTCTTCTGCCACCACAGCCTGCCTGCCATGGGGCGCAGTCTCCCCAGAGCAGGGGTCTCGAACACAGGGAGCACCTGGGGGCACATCTGGGTGAACATCTAAAATACCTAAGCATCGTTTTGCTCTGCCTGGTCTCCTGGCTGTTAGTCTCAGCAGAAGATCCCAACGCTGAGCACGGCGACGAAATTATTCTTCTTCTCCTTTTAAAGCAGCCATCTCTGCACCTGGGAATGCAAAGGTTGCAGCTGCTGAGCGGAAAGCAACACTTTCCTCGCCTGTGGCAGCTTCCTATCTGCAGGAAGAGGGAAAAAAAGAAATAAAAAAAAGGTAGAAGAAAGGCCCCTCCAGGAATTTTAAACCCTGCGACTCTCTAAAAGCAGTTTTAAGTTTCTTTGAGAGCAAAGTGAGTGTGCATGTCTCATTCAGCACCACGCTCCAGCACCACGGCTCTTGTACAATGGCTGCCTCGGGTGAAGTCTCAGAAATGCCGAGGCTAATGGAAAACTTTGTTACTGACTCCTCGCTCCTTCATGCTGCTGCTTTAGTAGGACTTTCCATCTCTGGGGCTGAGGAATCAGAAAAGGAGCTGTCTGCCTTGAAAGGTCAGGTAAGATGCAGCACAGAGTCAGAAGCTATGTATGTTAGGAGGAGAAGTGAAATCACTTCCAATTCTTGCAAATAAACCACTTTTTAATTAGTTTCTCTCTGAGTCAGACTCAAGACAATACAGCCTAATAAAACAGGAGAGCAATTTTTTTCCACTCATCTCTTCCATCTCCCTGCCCCTTTCCCCTTCCTGTCAGAGGGAAAGATGGACCTAAACTCACACCCACGTGTAAAACTGAACTGGAACATTTCCCCACAAACAACAAAAGTCTCATCTACAGCTTTTTTTAATTTGTATTGAGCAATTTTACACAGAAGGGGACGCTGAGTCTAGGGAGCAACTTAACACTGGGCTTCACGCAGGCTTGGACTCAACCCCAGGACTGGAAATTGAAGTGCTGGGAGCACACAAAGATCTCATTCCTACAAATGTGTGTTTAGTGTACAGTTCAATTATTTCTCTTTATCAGTGCTAGGATGAAGCCAGAAGAGGACATCCCAGCTGGTAACAACAGTGCGTTTCTGCAACACCTTCTACTCAAGGAACAAAGAACAAAACACCACAACTGCCCGCCCAAGGACCCCGTACCTCCAGGCTGCTCCCCGACAGCACCCACCCAGCTCCCTGCCCCAGCACGACAGCACCAACAACTCGTCCCCTGGAGCAGCAGCTACCGAGCTGTCACAAATGACAGCTGGCACGCTGAGGACAACCAAGAAAGGGGATGCACTGCCTCAAAACAGCAGACTATAAACTGGGGCAAGCACAGCTATGGCCCCACAAGAGTATGAGCCTTCCCTGCAACAGGAGATCTTCATGGAGATCTCCAACACGATGAAGTTCACGTGGAGTGGAGGAGCCAGACAGCAGTCGCAGGCACCACCACAGAGGTGCCAATGTGCCTTGTTTGGGGGACAGACACCTAAATCTCATTCAAGGCTGCAAGCTATCTGAATTTCTGGGCTCATCCTGGACACAGAGAAAGCAGAACTTTGTACGTACAGGTGTAACTTGTAGAAGGTGTAACTTGCCATTCAGAGAGGCAGCAGTGGAGCTATGGCACACACTAACACTGTTCGAATAGGGATCTGATACTGATCTCAGTATCAGTACCCTTCTGAGTCAAGGGGAGTGGGGAAAACATGTAATTCACACTAAGTTTTTAGCCCAAACAGCACCTTTAGTCAGTCTTTGGATCTTCAAGCCTCTGAAAGTTTTAGATCCCAGGTTCAATATTCACAGATAACCTGCCAAGGGGATTTTCCCAAACGGAACAAAATCCAGAACAGAAGTAGTCTTGCATTGGAGGCCATGGCTCCCACCAAACATACCATCAGTCTGCTGCAGCAGCTCAGCCTAAACTAGAACCCTCTAGAAACATGGGCAGATTAGTGTGCATTCCCATTCCCACACATCATAGAATCACAAAATTATTTGGGTTGGAAGGGCCCTTTAAAGGTCACTAGTCCACCTGCCCTGCCATGAGCAGGGACATCTTCAACCAGATCAGGTTGCTCAGAGCCTCCCCGTCCAACCTGGCCTTGAATGTTTCCAGGGATGGGGCATCTGGCACCTCTCTGGGCCACCTGTGCCAGTGTCTCACCACCCTCGTCACAAATGTTTCTTCCTTATGTCTCTAGCCTGAATCTACCATCTTTTAGCTTAAAACCATTACCCCTAGTCGCATTGCTACAGGCCCTACTAAAAACTTTATCCTCATCTTTCTTAGAAGCCCCCTTTAAGTACTGAAAGGCCACAATAAGGTCTTCCCGAAGCCTTCTCTTCTCCAGGCTGAACAACCCCAAGTCCTCAGCCTTTCTTCATCTTTGTGGCCCTGCTCTGGACATGTCCTTCCTGTGCTGAGGGCTCCAGAGCTGAACACAGCACTGCAGGTGGGGTCTCACGCGAGTGGAGTAGAGGCAGAGAATCACCTCCCTCAACTGCTGGCCGTGCTTCTTCTGATGCAGCCTTCAGGGATGTGAGCACACATTGCCGGCTCATGTCCAGCTTCTCATCCACCAGTACCCCCAAGTTCTTCTTTGCAGGGCTGCTCTCAATCCCCTCATCCCTCAGCCTGTATTGATAGCGGGGGTTGCCCCAACTCAGGTGCAGGATCTTGCACTTGGCCTTGTTGAACCTCATAAGGTTCACACGGTCCCACTTCTCCAGCTTGTCCAGGTCCCTCTGGATGGCATCCCGTCCCTCAGGCATGTCAGCTGCACCACTCAGCTTGGTGTCATCTGCAGCCCTGCTGAGGGTGCACTCAATCCCACTGTCTGTGTTCCTGATGAAGGTATTCAACAGTACTGGTCCCATGCTCCTCACTAAAGAGAAACAACTGTTCAAGCAAACTTAAAGAAAGACATCTCAGACTTCAGGGTGCTTTTCCCATCCACGTATCCCAGCTCCACATGTTGCCACTCATCCCTGAGTCAGGAAACAGGGCTCAAAGAAACTATTTCACACCATCTTACAAGCTTGCTGTAATGATTTCACGTTCACGCAACACTCAAAACCGCAAATTCTTTGCCAGCACTAAACACTGTTATTAACAGAATTTAGGGACATTAACTAACTGAACTCCCTTGACGATCACAGCTGGGTAACGAAGGTCAGCGAAGAACAATGCATATAGCACAACGACCACGCAAACCATTGTCTTTTACACATGTGGTTTTCTTGGGAAGAGGAGGATACAATTCAAATGTTACCACAAGAACGGAGACTATGCAGTTCACATTTTAGGACCCTTCTTTCCCCAGGAACAGAGATGGACAATAAGCTGAAGCGGCTGAAAGCTGAGCACCTCGCGAAGCCTCTAGACTGCTCCTGCACAGGGAGGGTTCTCAGCCTCCTTCTGATATGCAGCGTTTGCTGTTAGTCAAAATAAGTCAAGACATACAAGGCACAAAAATGTCCCCCTTCCCATCTTAATTCTGGATTTTTACCTCCATAGACTCTCAACACTTACCTCGAGACCAACCAAGAGTTAAATACCCTAGCTTTGTACTCCTGAGCCAAGCAAGGCAAGGGATCAAAGCGAGAGTCCCCTCCCAGAGTAACATGACCTCCCACCAATATCTCAGACTTCATCTCTGGCCCATCCAGACCAGGGGTTCATATGCAACTGGTGTCAGCGGCAGCACTCACGTGCTCCCAGTTAATATGCAAGCACCATGGCCACATCTGACACAGCACTCAGTATCTTGCCTGTTCTGAGCTTTACTTTCTAACTAGAGCAGCTTGACAAAACATTATGTTGGACAGAAGAGAAAGGAAAAGCGATGCTGTACTCACACACATCTGAATTAAGTCCAAAATATTGTTTCTAGCTAAGACTAAGGATTTTGATGGGGCCAGTTCAGTGCTTTTCTAATGCTCTATTACGGAGAGGAGAACAAAAATGCACCAAAGCGCTGCAGAGCTACGAGAAGTAACTAGTCAAGAAATAATAAAGCCATGGAAAGAAAGGAGGGTGCGTTTTTTTCCTAATCCCACTGACACGTTTATTAGGCCCTCAGATTTGTGTGCATGCAACTCACAGACAACCACACAGGAAAGACTTCGTCAAATTAACATGTGTGCTGCATCCTGCAAAGTAAAAGTAAGTAGAAACAGTACAGAACCCACAAAGCATCCCACAATGGCACGAAGTGTGGAGCGCCTAACCCCACCGGCCATCCTGCAGTGATCAGTGCCTCTTGGGGAGTAACAGAGAAACTCACAGGAAATAGAAAGTTAACTTTAATAGAGGGAGGAAAAAGGCTAGGTCATCATTTGGCAGGGATCAGAGTTCAGTTAAAACCAGCCACACAGAGTACGTTCAAAGTAACTGCTTTGCATTTCACAGCCACACCAAAGCAGAACTGAAAATGAGATATCATTCTTTAGGTGGGCGGAGATGGATGGACAGAAAAGCAAATTTGCATCTTCTCGGGAAGAGCCCTGCTCCGAATAAACACAGGAGGAGAAGGGAGCCACTCTGTTCGTGCGAGCACACCTGAGACCCTCAGGGGACTGGGCACATGTCCAAGCCCCCAGTTTTGTTCTCACCACGTGCGGACCTCATGAGCAAGGTCTGGCCCTCAGTCGAGACAGGTGCTCACCTTCCTCTTTGTTGTTGGTGATATCTTTCAGCAGCTCAGTCTTCATGCAGGCGTCTTTCCTTGTCTCTCCCTTACTCAGCACTGATCGCTAGGGGTGGGAAGAGAAGGGATGGGGGAGGGAGGAAAAAAAAAGAAATATCATGGTTTAGCTCAATGTTCATACACAAGTTGCATTTAAAACAAGAGACAATCACGGACACTTCCTGTTTACATCGGGGCAAACCTCATTCCGCAATGTAACGCTGCCAGGAAACTGCCACCAAGGCACAGGTCAAAGATAAAAAACGGCAAGGCTTGTCCCAGCTGACAGCCCGTCTCAGCCGAGAAGCAAGGGGCTTTGAGCTGTGCGCCCAGGGCCGAGACCTCACAGATCTTCGGTTAAGATGCAGCCAGTTTTTCTGAGCGTAACATGCTTGGGAATCCAGCTGAGTATGTCTGCACAGGCACGGATTAAAACGGTCACGAAAGGCATCTCAAGGAGGTGACCCCTATTCCCCCCAAACTTCTTGGGTTTTGGCTGCGGGGAGGCAGATCTATCAAACTTCTCATTACACATCACTTACCGACATTTACAGCCCAAGTATGCTTTTGGTGGTTTTGGGTTTTTTGTAATTAATTCAAATGTAACTTATAAAATGCAAACCATCAGTGAGCTACAGCTAACTCATCATTCATAACATTCATGTTTACTAAAGTTAATGAGGTCTATTTTTAATCGTATAGAAAGTAATTTTTCTTTTTTCCCCCTCTCTTTTTTCAAATTTTTTTGAAAAAAGGGAACACCTGCTCATCTCCTCTGCCTTTCACATGCCTGGAGTCACGTTGCTCGATCAGGTTTGCAGCCTTAATACCTTCTCTTTCTCTTTTTTTTTTTCCCCAAAGCGACGAGACAAAAAAAAAATAGCTACCAAAATGAAACAGAAGGAAAAAGGTATTGAAAAACCCCAAGCACACACACAAGAGAAGGGTTCCTTTGACACAGCTCTGCATCTAAGGAGACAAGTTAGTCTGAAAGGTAAAGATGGCGACTGCCTTGCAAAGCTGCCGTGTGAGCCGGGAGGCAGCGACGTCCGCCTTTGGGGCCAGGGCCAGGCCGGCTGAAGGGTTCACCGCATGCTGCCTGCGTCGCAGGAGAAGAATAAACCCAGGTCAAGCCAGCTGTTGTAGGCCAGCACGGAGAGCAGATGGTGCCTGCAGCCACGCAAATCACAAGGTTTAAAGCGCACTGAGCGATAAAGAAAAAAAACAACCTGCCCATCTCCCATAAAGCAAGCAAAAGAGATAAGACGCACACACGAAGCCCGGAGTATCAGCTCCAAAAACATTCCCAGCAGCAGCTCGCCCTTCCCCACATCAGTTTCTGTCCAAAGCTAGCAGGGAAAATGAGCTTTGGTGTTGCTTTTGCTATTACCAGCCACCCTGTCATTTTTGTTTCCATGTGAACTCAGCTGCAATGCCAGGTGCCAGCAGGTACTGCAACGTGAGGTCCTCCTTCCCCTAGCTCTCAGCAGCCCCCTGCCCCGGGCAGAGCAGGGAAGGCTCATCCAGCATCAGGTCCCTGCCCCTAGGCCACCACGGTGCCTACAGGACCATCCTGTCCTGCACCTGAATGCCATCACCTGCAAAGCAACACAGAGCTGCTGGGACTAAGGAAACTCGAGGGACACGGGCTGGACGCAGGGTGCTTGGGAAAGCCTCCACTGCCTGCCATATCCGCCTGCACGCAGCTAAGGGCACCTTCAAGGAGGAACAAGGTTGTTGTGGGTGGCTGCCTGCCCCTGAGCACAAGCAAACACGGCCACGTCTGGATGCCCTCAGCAAGAGGGAACTTATGCCCCAAGCATACCACCTTCAGGTTTTCAGACACGCACACCACAAAGCAAACCATCAGTGTTTGAAATCTCAGCCCAGCCAACGGATCCGATAGCCTGAAACAGAACGTACCTCCAGCAGACACCGGCCAACAGCTTCCACCAAGAAATGATCATACAAACACAGCCCAAAGTTTGAACACAGATCAGCTTTTTTCTTTAATTTATTTGCTAAGCCAGTAATAGATACCCTCTCTGCAGACATCTGCTTGTAAACCCTACCTCTCCTCTACCCGGACTTCTTGTAAACTGGGAATAACTTCATTTTTATCATGGAATTACGCTGCTGCAAGACTAATGCAAAGAGAACTGCAGAGAGTCAGGGCTCAAGTGCAGCCCCACAACTCCCATCATGGGAAGCGGCACCCAGGCCCTCACCACAGACACCAGCAGCAGATAAAGAGCCTCAGTCTGTCTAACATTGACTAGCTTGTTTTCTCAACCTTTGTTGCAACAAGGAAAGGTCTTGGTATTCCTGCTATTAAACTGACTCATACTGGAAGCCCTAGCATTTCCAGTAGGCCATTTTTACCCATTCAGTTCTGAGTTCTTCTTTATTTTATAAGCAGCAACCCCACTCCACAAATCATCCACGCTCTGCCTTCCACAGAGGTGTTGCTGCTGCTCCTCAGCCCATGATGCTTGAAGAAAAGCCTCTGTAGGAGCTCTGGAGTCAATCAGACCTCGGCAGCTAACCACCACCCTCCCTCCTTGCTGCAATTACCAGGAGCTCAGGGCTGCCCTGTGTCCTGCGGCTGGAGCTCTTGGCATGGCAAGAGAGGCCAGAGAGAAACTATCGCTTTTTTACTGTGAGAGTAACAAAAAGTGGGGTGCCAAGGCAAGGCTAACCGAGGTGGCACCTCACGGGCTCTCCTGGTTCCTATCTCAGAGACACGTCCCTCACTAGCGGCAGCGGTGGCTTTTACAACTTCCATGCCTTGCTCTGAAACAAACAAAGACTCAGCATCAATGTCGAAAATAAAATAATAATAATTTAAAAAAAAGCCAACTGTGAATTGTGAAGTGTTTTGATCAAAAGCTACAGGAAACCCCTGCGAAGCACTCAAAGCCTCTTCCCCCCAGGCCAGCGCTCTCCCCTCCTTGCTCCATCACCACCTGGCACCCAGCACCAACGGGCACCCACCGGGCACCCACCACCAGCCGGGCAGCGCTGCCCATTCATTCCCACCAGCCCACAGCTCCACCCAGCCAACTTAGCAGCAACTTCACCGCAAGTGTCAATACCTCCATTTTTGTGTGTGTGTTGGCTTTTTTTTTTCCCCCTCCCCTCCCTTAAATTCAGAGCAAACTTCCCTTTCTGCTCACACTCCCCATGCCCCAATCCGTCGGCTCCCGATTGGCAGGGAAATCCTATATCCACCCTCCCCGCCGAGAAATGTCTGCTCTTGCAGCAGTCCCAACAAAAGCCAACTGCCAAGCACAAGCTGCTTCACAATAAAAGTCTCACTCGCTCCATTTTTTTTTTCCCCTCCTTCCCCCCTTTCCCGCAGCCGTTCGCCTCCATTCCCTCACCGATCCCAGACTGATTATTAACCTTCCATGGCTGGAGAGCCTCCATAAAGAGTACACACCACCAGTAATGAAGCATGATCCTCTCTCCCCTTTCCTTTTCAGGTTTCAAGGGGAAGCAAAAAATTATTGCATCTTAAGAAAGACTGATTAGGTCTTTGAAAGGGCTTTAAAAGCCATGAGGATCCAAGCAGAGGAGCTGGTGCTGGTTTAGTTTTTCCTCTCCACTTCTGTTTAGAAGAAAACAGGCTTCCTCTCCTCTGCAAGGTCTTTGGAGGCGATGGAAGACGGGGCACGCTGGCCAAGGAAAGGCTCTGCAGCACTTCCAAACAGACCACAGCTAGAAACTACAGTGGTGCCTTTAAAACAAAAAAAAAAAAAAAAAAGCCCACCAAAAAAAGGAAGGGAAAAAGAGCAAAGCTGGGAAACAGAGAAAGAGCTTTCTCAGCCTCCTCCTTGGCATTTTCATCCGCCATCAAGAGCCCTTCGCAAAGGTCCAAACAGGTTTTATAGGCAAAAGACAATACACGCACAGCAGAACTCCAACATATCGCAGCTTACCAAGCCCAAGAGATCAGGGAGTTACATCATGACCCAGAGCTCTCTCCAGGCAGACCAGGAAGGAGCGGAGGTTGATGTGCTAAGATGTCTACCTTCACCAGGGTCTTTTTTTTTTTTTTTTTTTT
>VZSC01006062.1:64171-118840 GCA_013398225.1 Steatornis caripensis | reverse complement strand
CATTCCCCAGGGTCTTTTTTTTTTTTTTTTGTCTTAAAAATCAAGCGTCTAGGAACCTGAGGCTTTGCAGCAGCGTTATTCTGATTGGAGCCATGCAGCTAAACCAGACTGATCTGAAAAAGGGCTGGGAGCACGAGGGCTCCTCTGAAACTCTGCTCACTCCCATCTGGAGCAGCAGCTGCACCAACACATCAGCCTGCAGACCCAGCAGGACCGATCCTGCCCAGCCTGCAAAGCCTCCAGCCGGGAGGTCCACACGCAGTGGACACCAACTCCTCGGAGGTGACACCACCGGTGCTCGCCACGAGCAGTTGGGGCACACACCCCAACGCCAGCTCTGTGGCAGAGCCGGGGCTCAGAAAAAGCTCTCACCTGCCCTTCAGCAGGGCAGGGTTTCACCTCCCATGCAAGAGAGCGGCCAGGTTTGCAATAGCAATGCTATATGCAATAGCAAATGCTATAGCAAGGCTGAGAGGCAAAGCTCTCAATAAATGATGAAACCCCAGCAGCAGCAGATTCTCCTTCACTCATATTTGTCCTCCCTTTTTCTCCTAAAAAAAAAAAAAAAAAACCAAAAAAACCCCAACAGAACACAACCCAAACCAACTTGCTCGTAATAACCTTTGCCTTAAAGAGAAGGCAAACATTTTGCAGGTAATTACATAGGAAGTAATGACTAAGAAAAGGCTTGTAGAAAGAGAGTGTTTCTTTTGTAGGGCATGTGAAGGCTGCTCCTTTCAGATCTCGGCGCTGCTCAGGTCCTGCTGTGCACAGGCAAGGTCTGGGATCACTGCTCGTGAGGACACTGACCACGGGCCTGTCATTAGAAGCAGCAGAAGCATTTGATCTGGAGAAGGAAGGAAACACAACCGCCAGCGTACCTGGCCTACAAAGCAGTCATCAGTCTCAAAGCTCCTTTTTTTTAGGTTAAGGCCACTTCCTTATAAGCCTCGTGCAATCATGTGAACATGGAATTTTATCTACAGCTCACAACAAGCACTGCCCTCAGCCTGAAGTTTGTCCCAAATCAAATTCTTTGCAATTCTTTTGTCTCCTGAATTCCTTTCATCCAGACTCTTCCTAAAAGAAAAGAAATATTTCCCTACCTACCCCCATGTCCTCTCTCCTATTCCAGCCACACAAATCAACTCCCAAAACAGGGGGAAGGGTAGAAACAGGCGCAAGTCCCTGCATGCAGCAACTGGGAACAAGGAGACACGTGCATGAAACACAACAGGACTTAACGTGACTTCTCATAAGACAACGCGGTCCACAATGGTGTGCAGGCTTCAGGCAAGGGGGGTCTTTGCAGAGCCCGTGCCTCTCCTGTAAAGGGGAGACCGATCTATCAGACAACAGCCCTAGCGTGGATGCAGCTACACTTCCTCACCACCTCCACGCTGGGAAGCATCGCACCCATGTAGCTGTGTCCCAGCGGAGTTAAAGCCAGTGCAACTTGTATGTGCAGGCAAGTGTAAATCCAGAGCAGACAAAGGCATCTCCTCCTTCCACGGGCTGAGGTTAGCAAGGAGTACAGCTGCTGCATGCCTTCTCCTAGCACCCAGGAGGGGAGGTGGGGAAGAAAACCCTGAAGAGGAGACCAAGACTCATCACGAGCTCTAGCAAAAGCAAACCAGCCATTTCAGAAACACCCAGTCCCCTGGAAGCCTTAGCCAGGATAAAACCGTAGCACCAACAAGAGCCTGGAGCGAGCAGGTTGCAGCAGCCCAGCGCAGGGGAGCTGGAAGGCAGCTCACCCCTGTCGACAGGGCTCAGGCACCTCTTCAGCCTCCACCATCCTCTTCCTCCCACCCGCAAACCACCACAGCCGGCGGAGCAGCTCTGTCTCCCCCTGCCCGTCCCAACGGCGCCTGGCAGAAGGGCTCGTCAGGGCGGTGGAGGAGGGAAAGCCCCGTGTGGGCTTCCCTTGGGGCCTGGAGGACCTCGCTGAGCTGCCCACACCACCTCCGCCTGGGTCACCTCCAGCCATCCAGAGACCAGCAGCAAGACAGCGACGCCTGCGAGCCGGAAAAGCGGTCAGGGAGAAGGGGAGGGGGAAAAAAAAAAAAGACAAAAATAATAATAATAATAATAGTAATAACAAAACTTGCACCCTCGGGCCTGTCCCTCTAATAACTACAGCAAAACCTCACCAAGGCTTTACTCTCCTGGAGGGTGAGAAAGCGACACAGCGCTGCCCAGCACCCGAAGTCCTAGAGGTGGGAGATCCTCACACCCTCTCCTCCATGGCCTACGGGCTTCGTCCCCGGCGTGGGGCCTTTTTTTTCTGCTCTGTCATTAAGAGTGGAGCCTGGTCTTTTCCTTCAATCCCAAGAATTGCACTGAATTAGATCATCTTCCTCGGCTCACCTCCCCCTACAGGCAGCTCCCGAGCATGCTCAGCTCGGCCTGGCGCTGCCATTTCATAACGGCATTGTTTACAGACACAGGCTGACCTGCCATTTTTTGACAGGAGGAGAGGAGCGGGCGTTTGCCTCCCCGCCCGTCCGTGACCCCCCCAGCTCCTCACCCCAAAAATCCGCTTTGGAGAAGGGGAAATTGCAAAAGCGTGGAAAGTAGCAGGCTGTGGGTGGTGGTTTTGTTTTGGGGGTTGTTTTTTTGGGTTGGGTTTTTTTTTTTTCCTTTTCCCTCCTTGATTTAGGTCAAAATCCACCTGCTTTGGATGGAGAAGTTAACCCCTCTGGGGTTTGGGGACGAGAGGTCTCGCAGAGCTCGATGTAAAATGCCAGCCATGATTTTTAGCTTCTTCGAATCACAACCGTGCTTCGATGTCACCTAAAAATATAATACCCAGCCCAGTCTGCCATCCTCTGTCAAGCCTTCCTCTGCGAGAGAAAGGGTTGGAAAGATGGTATTTCCCTTGAATAAACAAGCTGGCTTACTCCCAGCACATACAGTTTTCTCCTTGAAATGCAAACCAGAGTGTGTTTGCAGGCACACAGGAAAATGAGGAGAGGAGGAGGGGAAAAGTTCCTCATTTAACACCAAGAGCTCCATGAAAAGCCTTGCAAGGTTGCTCCGAGCCCCTCTCCGTTCCAGTCCTCTCCCTGGCCGTGCTGATCATACTTTACAGGTGAAAGCAGCTCTGACTGATGACAGAGAGAAAATGCCAGAAGAGCTGGAGGTTTCCTCATCCTTGGAACAAGGACAAGTTGTGAAAAGCTTCCTTTGCAAGAGGCACTGTGCTGCTCCGACACAGTATGGCAGCATTGCAGGGAAGACGCTTGCACGTCAGATCTTCTTAACCCCCACCGCCTCGACCCTTCTCCACCACATCCAGCAGCCTTCCCCCTCCTGATGGGGACTGAAGGGAAAAGATAAATAAATTACCTGGTCTGGGGGAAGCAAGCTGTTATGTTGGAGCCCAGGATTATTTTTTAAAAAAACTTCGTCTATATTTTTCCCCCTTATTGACTTTTCCTTTTTAAGGATACTTTCCAATTAGCTCATACAGCGTGTGAGCTTTGCTCCTGCTGCTTTCCTGACTACTGTAAATCCTGGCAGGCGGTGCTGCCCATCCTCCTCCTCTGCCCCCCTCCAGGACCAACGCCACCGTACAGCAACGCCAGACATTTCCTCCTCCACCCAAGAGACCCAGGAGCTCACATAGGCACGGGGAGGGACCAAGGGCAACACGAGGGGACATAAGGGTCTCCTCTGCAAAGAGTGGTGAGTGTCAGAACTCTTTAAATTTACAGGAGTCAAAAAGAACTGGCTGAAAATCGTAGTTAAGGGTTATAAATTCAAGATTCGCTTCCAAATTACTGATATTGCATGTCACTGCAGGAACATATGGTCCTCCGAGCCTCATGAGCGAGGAGGAGGGTGCGTGCACTGCCAGAGCCCCGAGCCTTTCGGCTAAACCAAAAGCAAGGCACCTCTCCTGCTGCGGCAATTCCTCGACCGCTCTCGGCTCCAGGAGCGAGAAGGGGAGAAGGAAAAACTTCAGGGAAAAGCAGGAAAAGGACAACAAAGAGGAGCAGCAGGAATCAAGCCAGCCCTCCCCCAAACCAGCTGGCCAGGAGGGTGAAGCTCCTTAAAACTCCTTGTTTACCTGAATAAAATAGCTCCCTGCCATTGCACGAGATGCACGTGATCCTCTTTCGTTAGGAGACGGCACCACGTGGGAGAGGTCAGGGGAGTCGGGCTCCAGCGCTGAGAGAAGGAGCCCCAGGACGACTGCCACAACCACAGCATGAGCCCCCAGATCCTGGGCCTGATCCTGCCCGCCCACACCTCTGCTGCCAGTCCCAGGGTTTGTCTAACAGGGGCTGATCAGCAGAAAATATGCCCCATGTGTGCTGCACAGCCCAGTTCTGTACAAACGTCTTCTTGGGAAGAGCCGATGCTGGCACTTAAAAGTCAGTTAAATGCATGAAGAGGAAAAAAACCCAAGCCCCCAGTTTGGGGCTCTTAACCCTTGCTGGAAAGCAGCACAAAGTCCAGACCTTGCGTTTCTGTCTTCCCTCCAAAGTAGGTCAGGCTTTTCAGCATCTCTCTGCAGATGCTTTCAAAGGGCATGAGCCGGCAGGGATGGAGCATTAGGTGTTTTCGGCCAGCTGTCACACCAGTGTCGTCGTGGTCACCACTACACAGGAGCACATGTTGCACACCTCTGCATTATTTGCCTGTCTTCTCAGCCTTCATCAAACCCAAAGCACATGTTTTCCCCTTGATGGGAGCTGATCAGGCAGCACGTTAAGGCCTCTGCTCTTCACTGTTAAAAAGAAATCTCGTCTCTCTTTGTGACTTCTTCTGATGCCTTTTCCTTTAGGACACATCTTCTAGATGACGAATAATGAGCGTATTTATAGTCCGGTGGAGACACGATAGATACCACAGACTGTCCTGTAAGCTCTCTAATCTTTTAAATGCCATCTTCACGTCTGACTCCGTAAGGGAAAATTCAGTATTGTGTCTGCGTGGTGGCTTCAGGGGTCTCCCTCGAGCCCAGCAAGCTGGGGCTGGTGTTTTGCACGCTGGCAGGGATGCCCAGACCCCCCACGGCTCTGGGACCTTCAGTGTTCGCCCCAAGCCCCACCGAGGTCTGTGGCAGCCAACAGAGCTGTCTGCATGTAACACAGATGACAGCAAGAAAACCCAAGAGCATGGCAGGGCCAGGGGTCTGAATTTTAGGCAACTTTTAAATTAAGTTGCAGACATGGGCCTCCTGCCATGAAATAAACCACGGATGTTTCGTTTTAATCAGCTGTTCCCTTGGATTGCAAGCTGCTATTAAATTAAAAAAAAAACAAGAAAAAAAAAAGACGGGAGGAAGCCACCCCAAAATAAAAGGGATTGTTCCTTCCTGGTAAAATAACATTTGCCCTTGCCTCCACCCAAAGAAGTGAGCTATAGGCTTGCTTGATGCAAGCAAAGGCTGTCAAAAGAGACCTATCAAGGCCGTCCCATGTGGCCACAGGCCCTCTCCTTCCCTTTAGAAATTCAGTCTTCGAGCAGCTCGGACACCCCAGGGTTTGCTTTTCTTGCTTACAAGAGCTGCAAGCAGGGAGGGCTCCTGGGAGAACCAATTTTTCCAGAAACTTCACACTTTAAAAAATAAAACAAAATAAAAAACAGCACAACACCTCCCCCCAAACCCAACCCCAAACAAGCTTCCCCAACCCAGAAGACAATAAAAGACCACCCGGACCCTGAGGAAACAAAGCCCAAGCCTCCGGGGCACCAGGCGACCTCGGATGCCGAAGTACCTGCAAGCCCAAGGCACAGCACAAGGCAACAATGATCGCAGCACAGACGGAGCCTGGCCAGCCTCCTCCAGCCAGCCCCCAGCGCGCCCCGCCTGCCCTCCCGCGCACGGGGCGGGAAAATAAATGTCTATAGAAACAAATAAATGAATAAACCCCAGCCATGATTCCCCGAACTGTCTTCCTCCTCTCTGAGGCTTCTCCTTCCCCAGCGGGAGACAGCCTGCCTGCGGCCAGGGCCGGAGGCGAGCGAGGCATGGGAGGTGGACCCTGCTGTACCTGCGGACATCTGTTGTCTTCTTCTGGTGAAGACTCAAAGAGTTGCATATTCCAGATCCTCATGAGCAGTGATTCAGTTTCTGCTCATGTGATAAAAGCTCCCTCTACAGAGTGAGCATGCCCAGAGGAGACCATTTCACTGCTCCCTCCAAGCTGCAGCCATTTCACAGAGAACCTGCCGGCTCCAGGGCGTCCATTGGAGCGCGATTATCCCGGGCATCCCGGGGACGCACCGGTAATGCAGATCATCTGTCAACTTTCTGACAGGGTGCCAGGCCTCAAAACTGATCGCTCGCCTGAAAAAAAAAAAAGCCTTTTAAACCATAGAACGAGGTGTTCTGTCTCAGTGGCCTTCAAGAGTAGCCCTTGCCCGCAGGAAAAGGAGAGGCAGGAGGGACAGGGAGGGATGCTGCGCGGCTTGGGGACACTCCCATGCCGATTTTGTTCTGCTTAACGAAGCGCCCGACCTCTGAGCGCTGGGCTGAAGGCACACGGGTTAAACTGGTTCAGTGTGCAGTGTCCAACTGCAAGTGCGTTCGAGAGCCGATCTGCTGAGGTGAAGGGCAGCTATTTGTCACTTTGGGGATTATTAATAAGACAACCTGACCTGGTACAACCAACCTTAAAAGGGTATCACAAACACAGTCATTAAAAAGAGGGGAGGGAAAAATGTAATGAAGGGGGAGACCCCTAATGAAGTGATAGTGTGCTACTGGGTGCGGGAGCTCTGAGCTCAGCCTACGTCAAACCATAGGATACAGCTGGCCCAGCCAGCAAGATAAAAGAAGACATTTTAGCTTCAAAATAAAAGTAGTTTGTCTCTGTTCCACTTAACAATTAAGCATAAACTCTTGGCAACCTTTGTATCTGCTCAAGCTCCCAGTAAAACTGCCGGAGCAACTCACATGAACATCTGTAAGCAGAGATCGGCTGGAAGGGATTCAAGCACAAGACTGGCATTTATCGGAGGCAGGAGCAGGAGGCCGCCAGAGCTGGGTGCCGTGCGGGAGAACCTCCCACCCGAGCAGGGGGAGGACGGCCGGCAACCCCGGGGAAGAGGCCAGAAGGAAGAGGAAACTCAGACATGGACTGTGGCACCACCCGCTTGTTCTTGGCCAAAGAAAAAGCAGTTTTCCGAAAAACAGGAGCACAGAAGATAGTTCTCTTTAAGGGTGGAAATTAAAATGAAGACGAGCTGAGTGCAGTGTGTTACAGTGGGCTGGGGGGGGGGCAGGGAGCAGCCTGCACTGTAAGGAGAAACAAAGCCATTGAAATTCATAGCGAGGTCTTGAGAAGCCCAAGGATTTTGTTTGCCTTACACCTTGCACCAAAAGCAGGCATGCAAATTCAGGCCTTCAGCACAAGCACGAAGCCTTCTCCTGCTCCGCTCTACCCATCCCCTCCTCTCTGCTGAGCATCGCAGGAGCGGGTCCTGCCATTGTGTTACCGCAGGCTGGAAACATCAGCAAGCCGCGTTTTCTCCAGCCCAAGCAGAGACTTCACTGCCATGTCCAGGCACATTTGCAAAGCAGCAATAGTTAAAGCAGCAGAAGAGCCTGCTACGGATCTGCCTCGGCTACAAGGACGTTATTTTTCTCTCCTCACTCTGGAGAAGTTTCACTGCTAAACAGTTAAAACACAGAAGGCTAAATTGAGATGACTGAAATTCATAGGGAAGGAATATTTGAGGTGACAGTATAAAGCAAGGATATCTCTTTCACCCACTGGGTTTTTGTTTTATGTAAATCTGAAGTTTCAGTGTACACAAAATGAGATTTTCCTGGCCTTTCTATCAGTCGCTGAGAGGTGTAGAGGTAACTCATTTAAGATGATCTTGAAAATCCCCAAACAAAAGCAACAAAAACCGACTGCACAGACAGAAGTTGTATTATCCACCGCATCAAAAGATTACTGTAGTTCAAACCAAAGATGGCTTTAAAACAGTTGACGCGTTGCCCTTGTAGCATGAAATTACCAAGCTTTCATTAGAAACACAGAAATAGAAACGAAGATACTAACAAAAGCAGTGTCAATGAACTACCACGGTCAACATCCCCTTTCAGAGACAAAGTAATGACGGAGAACCACGCTGCAGCCTCAGCCTTCCCGCGTACGCAGAAGGGCAGCACTCCCCACTGCAGCTCAACACTAGAAATGTTTTTACTGCTGAGGTTAAATATACACTGAGAGCAGAAGCTACCAGAGACGCTTTTCACATCCCACAGTCATCCTTGAAAGCCCTAAACACCATTTCAAAAAAAAGCAAAGCTGATCAGCGTGTTGCAGATGCTTCAACAACCAACTCGAGCGAAGCAATCGATCGGCATCGTACCAGCATCTCTGCACAGCACCGTGTTCGCAGGGGATGCTTCTGCGTTGATCAGCAAGACCTTAAATTTATGCCATCCAAAAGGCAAAAGAAGCTTCCACACCACGATGGTATTGCTCAGCCTGGCACTGCCACTCCTGTGCCCAGGCAGGGTCCGTCGGCTGTCAGAGCGGTGCCTTCTGCCCCAGGACCCCCAGCTCCCCGATTTTGCAGAGGCCAAGCGCTGCACAGGCAAAGGCTCTTTTCTAACCAGCTGGTTAGAGATCCATCTCCAGGCTGGCTGAGGAAGTGGTTTTTCTAATTATGTAGGGTAAGAACAAGCCCATGCCCCAAGAAGCTTTCCCCTTTATTTTTTCCAAGTACTCTCCAGCAATCTCCCCACCAAGCCAGTACAAGACAGCATAGCATTCCCCTTTCAAAACATCTTCTACTAGCTATAAAACTACAAGGTAATTTTACACCAAGGCTCTCTGGCCTCCGTTCCCAAATTCAAGGCTCAAATATCCTTTTCAGAAATCTCACATTTTCAGGAGGAAGGCAGCAGCACAACCACCTCCCTCCACAAAGGACACTGGGTTCCTCAGGGCTTTTGCTTAATTACACCATTATGGATGGCATTTTCACAGCTCTCTTGCAGAGGAAGCGCAAGTGGGAGGCAAGGGGAGATTTGTCTTTCTATAGGAAGAACAGTAAGTAGCTCTGCAAAATACAGGGGGGTTTCCTTATTTCCGTCAGGCTCCTTTTCTTCCAGGCCCTTGAGTTGCTCAAATCTGAAGCTCCCTTTCAGCCTCCTCAGAAACGATCCCAAAAGCACAACAAGCTAAAGGGACTTTTGGTAGAAGACGAGTGTTTCTGCTGGAATCCTGATTTGCTTCTACACTGCTACGAACCGCTCCCCAGCTCCACCACAAGCTGTTAAAATGCCTCTTCCCTCCTCAGCCATTACGTACAGCGTTTCCCAAGCAGAATGCCCATTCCCAGGACACTCCAAGTGTCCTCAGCATGTTCCGAGGGAGCCCAAATGTCCACCTCCAGGCTCAGGTAACAGCCTTGAAGGTGCAGGCAGTTATTAATGCAAGTTTCTGGAACCACAGCTTTCTCCACCTTTCAAAATAGGGGNATGCCTCTTCCCTCCTCAGCCATTACGTACAGCGTTTCCCAAGCAGAATGCCCATTCCCAGGACACTCCAAGTGTCCTCAGCATGTTCCGAGGGAGCCCAAATGTCCACCTCCAGGCTCAGGTAACAGCCTTGAAGGTGCAGGCAGTTATCAATGCAAGTTTCTGGAATCACAGCTTTCTCCACCTTTCAAAATAGTTTTTTTTTTTTCCCAAAAGTTCCTAAGCCATCTCTCTCCCTCCCCCTCTTTCCCCAGCAAAGTTGAAAATGCTTTTACTTAATAGGAAACATGAAATGTTCCCTGGGACACCGCGTTGAGTACATCACACACACCAAGAAGAAAAAAAAAAAAAAAACAGAGGGAAAAGAAAAAAAAAGATGCTTTTGCAACAGATGTTGAGATGCAAGCTCTCTGGGAGATGTTTCTATGTTTTGATAAGAATATGTGTTGAGTATTTCATTTACAGGGCAATCCTAGAACTTTATTTAGAAGCATATTGGCCAGACAGCTGTAATTTAGAACATACTGTATTCCTAAGAGTTCCCAATTATAAACTCCTTCAGCTTTAACTTACAGTAACCACGGCTCCTTCTATTTTGGACATCTAAAAACACTATCTCTCTCCTTCATTCAGCTATCGCATATCAAGAGCTTCTACCATACAAACACAGCCTTGCTCGAGAAGGGTCCTAAATACAGCATCCCTCGCATATCCCATCTCAGGAACCGCGAGCAAGCTCATTGCTTTAACCACACTCACCGTTTGCTCCAGACAAACGTTTTACTGTTTCATCTGGGGGACAGTAGATGGGGTGGGAATCAGACCCATGTCAGTGCAAAGCCATCCTGCTTATTAGTAGTCTTCTGCCAGCAAAGCCGGCTGTAAAAATGGCTGCTCACATTCGATCTCGCTTCTGCTGCAACAGTTTGCCTTAACACTGGAGCTCGGGTGTAGATCCTGCCGGTGAGCCTCACGTGTTCAATGTGTCCCTGTTCTTTGACCTCACACCTGAGGTTTTTTTAAGGATTAGGGCATTCACGTGAAAATAAGCAAGTTCTTCACTGCAGGAGAATCAGTGCTTCATGATGCTTTTATATCTCTCCCCAAATCATGAACTCGGCTATGAAGTACTCAGCTGATGGCTCTACAAGCAATTCCGCTGACATTATAGATTTCTGCAAGGAACAGGAGGAGCAGATGAACTCTTTTAAAACAAAGCTCCTGCCTTCATGCAAATATCACTAGTTAAGAAGAGCAGAGAAATAAAGCAAGCCTGATGTGTATACAGAACTGGCTCTAAAGAGGCTGCTTTTCAGCAACTGCCATAAGGTGGCAGTGGGTCTTTAAGGCTACCTTACACCTTTCACGCAAGCACAATAGGAAATTATCACACGAGTGGTTTTTTCCAGCATCTGAAACTGTTTTAAGTCAAATTTCCTCATAGAGCCAGAGCATACGCGAAAACTTGAGGTTGAGATCACCTCAACACCAGAGTGGCACAAGGAGAAAAAGCCACCAGGCTCAATTCTGAAAAGCCATAAACACAGCCCCCATCTGAGCCAAAGAAAATCAAAACCTTTTCCTTTCAGTGTACAATTACAGTGCCGTTTATTTTACATAAACGCTTTTCTTTGTGCATTCATCCAACCATAAACAAGCCATCGTCCATTAAAGAGTGAGAGAAGTTCTGCATGGCCAGCAAGCTGGGGCTGCAGCAGACTTTGATGCAGGGAACGTAAAAGCCACAGCAGCAAGCACACTGCACCAACTTAGTGCAGGGCTGACATATCAAACGGGCTCAGAAAACGCAGTGGAAGCATTGGGTACGCAAGAAATGCAGACATGGCAATAACTAGGCAAGTCACTTTAAGTAATAAAGTGACTCATCATGCGGATTGACCCAACTGTGCGAGATCGTCACCTGGGACAGAGCAATAAAATAAAAATCTGTGATTTGCTCTTCACCATTCACCCTCTGAACTGTGCTATGAAAAGCAGCCAGAGTTGCCCTGAAGAGGCAAGAGCCGGTCTATTTTATGGCACACAGGCTAAACATAGACCATGATCGCAGAGATTTCTGTTAATAAAGTTAAACACAGTAACTTCGGAATACCAACGTACTCACAGTGCCCCAAGTAGAGCAAACCTCTTACCTTTACTTACAGCCAGGCTGAAACAAGTGTGGACGCCCAGTAAGACATGTCCCATGGGAGACTGGGTCTGCGAGGGCTGAGGCTCGTGGCCGACATCCCCCGTCCCGGCTCCACACAAAGTCAGATCTTCCCTACACCTCACTAATACAAACATCAAGAGCCAATGTAAATGTTTTATTGGCACTTTACCGCGCAGCTCACTTGTACAACAACTGGAGTCAGTCGGCTCATGCAGCACATACCTGCTGGTGCTTACACATTCCTTGTAAAAAGCTGGCAACTACAGACGAAATCCGAAAGCCCAACCTAGCACAACTCAGAGAGTCCCCTTCCTTCCCCCAAACCCACTCGCCAACACGTTAAACCCCTGCAAGAAGCACAGAAAAGCTCTCAGCGAAAGGAACAAACATCTATATTCCCTCCTCAGCTTGTCAGTTCAGAGGACCTGATGTGGCAAGGTTTGTTTGTAATCCTTGGAATGCAAAATAAGCCCGAAAAGGGGAGTTTGAGTTTCACATTCTTTCGCCCTCCCACAATCACAGACGGCTCTAGATTTAAACTGTGGAGCAGGTCTGCGCCCTGCAAGGCTTCCCATTAATAATAATTAGCGACCAAGCCACACAGCCCACGACTCAGACGCGATCACGTGCCTTCCAATATGAAGGCACAACCCAGGGATTCCCCGCAGCCCCCGCTGCCAGCCCCTGCCTGCTGTCGCTTCATGTCACCGCCCTAACATCAGACAGGTCCGTTCTTTATATAGGTTCGCCAGTCGAAAAGGTCAGTATTTTAAAACCCCTCCCCGCTGATCCACAGGAAGCAGTTTGAAGCCATCTCGTGTCAGTGGTTAACTATGCTGCTTTTGAATCAATTCCAACAGTTTTTACTTCGTCCGGTCTCCTCGCTCCCCCGGCCCGGGGGCACAGGAAGGGAATCGATCGGCCAGATTTGCCCTACCTCCGTCCTGTCTGCGGGGAGCTGCTGGGTCCTTCCAGATCCTGACTCCAGGCCTATCACTCCTCCAGCCACAAATCCATCTCACTCTATGGGTGCAGCCTCCACCCCGGAGCATGCTCAGTACCGGCTGATCTTCAGCCATTTCAGAGCTTTAATGAAATGTAAGCATAAGGAAGTGTCATTAAAAAAAAAAAAAAAAAAAAAGTCCAGGATTCATCCCGATCCGGCCAACCTTTCTGTTTCCATCCTCTGTCAAGGAGGTGAAGCTCTCCCTGCGGGGACCGCAGACATTTTTAGGCAGCAAGCATCTCGTTTTAGAACAAAAGCAAGGAAAACCCTGTCTCAGGCAAGCCTTGTGCAAAAAGGAGCATTTCCTAGTGACACTCAAACCAGCAGATTTTTCACTCTGGGTCTTCCACAAATTACAATATTTTCATGAAATGCCATTAATATTATTTTTCCCCCCCAAAGGGCTTCAACCGAGGCTTTTAGCTCACAATGTAAATAGTGTTTCCCATCCTTCTTAAAGCTAAACCTACCCCGGTCTACCCTCTTATCACCTTGAAGATTATTTTAACTCCATTTGCAAGAAAGTTAAAAAGCAGCATGAAAGAGTCTACGGTACAACACACTTCATGCTACGTTTTCCTAAGGACCTGCATTTTAAGAGAGGTTTGTTTTTCACGAGTCAGCCCTGAAGTTACTCCATCGTTACCTTCTCTCCTCAATGCAGTAAGACTGTTTGTAAGAAGAATTAATAGAGGGAGGATTGGGTTTTTATCCTTTCCAGTTTTCCAAACAACAAAATATGCCGAGATACACAACGCTGAAGTCCACCGGGCATTCTCACTGCCGGAGGATCACAGCCCTGCAGACTCCGAGCAATTTGCACATGGAAAGTGACTGGTTCTTAAAGACTTGTATTTCCCTATATATCCTTTGCACAACCCCTACAGATCCCTACCAGCTCACAGAACTACTCCAGAAAGTAAAGGCAGTTGTTGCAGAAGTAAAGCTTTGCAGGTCAGGGCAAAAAATTGGTTATTTAATCCCAAGAAAGTTTTAATGTATACCCTATTCCTCACATTGGGCCCAAGCCAAAAAACAACAACTCTGGATGTTCAAATCCGTTAATCGTGTGCGCGCTCTGCAGATCCATGCTCGTTTCCCGTGCATGCATGGCTAATATTTCTGCCATGTATGTACAGTGCCTGCTTCAATGCTGATGTTTTGATTCTTCAAAGGTATTTAAAAAACAAAAAATAAATCAAGTTACTTTGTCAACACAGGATTTCAGAAGAAATCAGGGTGACGGCTGAATGCCAAAGCCCAGCTTTTTTCCTGAACCGAACTTCCAAGGTAACCACAAAAATACTAAGAGACTTTCTGTACAACACAATAAGCCAAGTTAAAGTCAAGATTTTCATCAGTCCACAGCACATTCACGTCAGATGCACTACATAAACAACTCTTAACGTTGCGCTCTCATCTATTCCCAGATAAATTCAGCCCAGTCCTCAACACCAAGCTACAGCTTTTTAGTAAATTATTTGGGACAGTATTCACATTTGACTTCTGAACGCCAGGCAGCCTTTCACGCCACGCGCTGGCGAGTTGCATTTTACTAAAACATTTAGGGCACAAAATGTTTGGTAAAGCGACCCAGGATAAACCATAATAATTTGGCACAGAGAGCCCGTGCTTAGCTCCCCTCAGACCTCTATTTCTGCTGAGGGATTTCACCGAAGCCGGGAGACCGGTGCCCTGCGGTAGCCGTTTGGCCCCAGGCTGCCCCTTCTCCGGGGACGTTCATTAGGGACCTCCGTTTTCAGCGCAGGATGCAATTCTCTCTACACCACATTAGGCAATTCCAAGATACTGCACAGTGCTTTCATTAAGCACAGACTGGTAAACCCTGCCGATAAAATCTATTCGCATCCTATCCCTTGCCTTTAAATTGGAGGTAGTTTAAAAATAATATTCAGACCATATAATCCAGAGGCATGTCTGCTGAATCTAGCAGTGTTTGCATCTAGCACAGCTCAAGCATGTCAAGTTTGTTTCCTTGGAAACAAAGACCAATTTGCAAGCATTGCTTTCTTCTTTTTTTTTTTTTTTTGAATGTAACAAAGACATACATACCCGCAGCTCTTGTTGATATAAAGGAATTAAAGCAGATTCACTTACCAACAAGGTTCGTAAGAGAATTATTAATATATTTCACTAATGAACAATTGGCTTGCTGCGCTAGCGGAAAAACACAGTTCATCACTATTTAAAAAATCCCTTTTCCCCTCAACAGATAACACACCAGAGGCATGGCATTTATATTGTTTCCTTGGGGACAGGTAGGGGGGAAAAAAGAAAGCAAAGCCAGAGTCATTTGCTTACCCTAGGCTAGGTACGCTGGTTCCAGTGGAGGAACAATCTAAGAGGGAAATCCTGTATTGCTCCTACCACATCACTCCAAAAGATACCCTAGTACTGCTCAAAATACACCTGCTTTCAACACAGACTGAAGAGTCAACACAAGCTTAATAAAAAAGAAAGTGATAACATCTTCTAGGTATGTTTTGCCAGTTTTAAGCCCAACTTTCTCCCATCAAGGGCACGCATTAGGGCTTAAGTGGGAAGCCAGCCTTTCTGTGCACCCGTACTCTTCTAGAGCCTGCTCACATCAAAGGTCCTCACGCTGAAGGCAGTAAATCCTACGGCGATGACACACAAGCTCTCTGTGCGGGCAAGAAAGAGGAGGGAGGGCAAAAAGTGTCAGAGCTGAGTTATCCAAAGCCTCATTTGCAAAGGCAGTCAGTACCCCCACCCTCCAGAGCCTTCGTCAGGAATTACAGGAGCTCAGCACCTTTCAAAAATCTGTCAGATATGGCGTAAAATGGACACACATAAGAACAGCAAATAAAACTATGGCTCCTTAAACATGCCCTACCGGAGGCTGACTCAGCACTTGCTTGGGCTGAGGCCAGGTTGAAGTCTCTACTTGAGATTACCTTCATATCCAAGGGAGCAGAGCCCAAAATTTCTCTTGTTCCTGTTAGCATCACCACATTAGAAAAAGCCAAGGGAGCCACACGACCAGAAGCCGGCAGGAGCAAGAAAAGTCTCCTTGCTGCACATAAAGGACAAAGCAATTCCCTGCCCCTGGAGAATCCCAGAGTCACTGCAAGAGCCGCCAGCGTCCAGCACTGAAGCTGATGTGAACCTTGAATGCTTCACGCTTCTGAAAGTCAGGCCTGGGACACCAGGTACTCCGAAGAGGTTCAGGGCTTGCAAATGCCACTTTGCTGGCAGAGCAGCCTTGCTGCCCTCTTGAACGCGCTCACAGCAGGACCAAAGCAGTCACCTGGACAGTAAACTGTAAAGAAAAAGCACCAAAAAAACCCACAAACCGTGCAAACGTCCAGCAGAACTGCCAGAGGGTCTCACCCTAGTGCTGGAAACAGAGAGCTTCAGTACACTGACTTCTCAAATGTGGCTGAAGAGCATTCAACACAATTAACACAGGTTTCCATTCCTGCTGCAATCAAGGAATCCTGGAAGCAAATCCACCAGCGTACAGTCCGCAACGGTGCGCACCCTTTACCAAGTATTGTAATTACATTGTTTTATTCCAACCAATGCCATGGTCTTAAGGAGCCTTGGAGACTGTTCTAGCCACTGTGAATTCTGAGGTAAGAACAAGGAAAACCACCCAGTTCTTCTTATCAAAAGCAGAGCGTATACTGAAAAAAGCATCTAAACATCACCACCTAGAAAAGAACCAGACAGATACGTTGTGATCTGTTAGATGTATTGCAACAATAAAAATACTTAGGACTTTTTATAAAGCAATTTATAATAAGAGATGGGAGTAGTAGGCAATGTTAATGTCTCCATTTTACGGATGGGAAAAATCGAGGATTGGAGAATTAACAGCCAAAAATTTCTGGCATGGTCCTTCATAAATGTGTGGAGCCGAGGAACAAGATACAGGAGACCTGAGATGTGAAGTCATGCTCTGCTGCTGATTTACTGAGTCACCTCTGCCAGCCAAGGTGGGGCAGCAAAGAATGCGTTGGGACAGCCCGTTTGGGATGATCGACTGTGAAGCTCAGTGAAGTTTGAGCACTTTAAGCTCCCGTGAAAAAAATGTCAGCCTCCATTATTTAAAAACAACGAAAAAAAAACCAAAACACATCAATGTACACAACAAACGTGTAAGTACTTTCTCCCTCTGTGTACTATTCCCTGTAACTAACATGTTTTTGGAGGGGAAGGGAAATATTTATCCAAAACAGTAAACTTGCAGTCACTAAGGAGCTTTTTATGCCCATTGCCAAGATTGAAAGCAGGAGGATGCCATGTGGGTGAATCTGTGACACCAGGACACAGTCCAGACTCGTACAAGGAGTCAGTCACATTTGAAACAACCAACAGGAGCAATAAAATCAGAAGTTACTTAGAAATTTTTTGTCAGATAACTGAGCTGCGAGTCAAAGCCCCTGGGGCAAGGCCAATGCACTCCCTTACGGTTTTTTAATGCAGTGCATTAAACACCTGGCAAACGCTTAGGTGAAAATACTGTATCGAAACAAAAGCAAATGTGGAAATAGAGTGAGATTACATCACTTGCTAAGAAATTAAACTATCGCTTCCCTTGCCCTTCTCCCTCCAGCCCAGCAGCCACTGCAGTGTGCTGCCTGCAGGTATCAGAGGAACAAAGAGCCCATGGATGCCGTGAGCACCACATACGTCTGGAGACTTCTGAACACAGATTGTAATTTGGGATGACAGTCATGGGATTTATTTTAATGCCCAAATCATTAAACGATCCTATTTGCTTGGGTTCCCAGAGCCACAATGCTAAAGATTTGCTGTATTACAGAGGGCAAATGCAAGGATGGTACTTAAAGCTCAAGTCTAAGACTGACGAGCTTACTCTGATGCTTTCCCACGTGAAAGCTCCATAGAAAAAAAAAACAAATTTCAAATCAAGAGTCACACGCTGATTTTGGGTGGCCAGCTCAAGCAGAGTTTTTCAAACCTGCTGAGAGCCTGCATCTCCTAGAGATGCGGAGATGCTACGGCACGATGCAAATGGTCAGTACACTTCAAAATTAATCACTGGTTTCACACCAAAAATTAAACCACTGTTTCAAAGAATTACTTCCCTCAAATTCTCGCACCTTCTGCCCCTCTCCATGTATAATACCCACTTACTTGCTTCACAAGGAGGCATAGAGCTTAATTTTGTTAACATCTTAAACTGAAGGACTCAAAATACAGCAAAATACTAGGAAAAAAAACCA
Source organism: Steatornis caripensis (assembly GCA_013398225.1). NCBI lineage: Eukaryota > Metazoa > Chordata > Aves > Caprimulgiformes > Steatornithidae > Steatornis > Steatornis caripensis. The sequence continues at coordinate 100,970 of VZSC01006062.1, read as the reverse complement.
ACAGAAAATGCTGCAATAATGTGCCCAGCTCTGAGAGACACGGACCAGAGAAGGGGGGAAAGACGAACGTTGCAGAACGTTTGTGACTGAGCACAGCAGCCCCTCTCCTCATTTGCCTCTCTTGGCCACAGCAACCAAAATCTGTTTTGGAGGCAAAGCACAGGAAGGCAGGAGTCTACCGGGGAGAAGTTTTGCACACTGAAAGAAGACCATTTGCACTATTTTCATTATAGAAGGAACAGGAAAGGGCTTCACCCTTCCAGTGCTCTGTACGGCGCCCAACCCTCCCTCCCTGTGCTGATCTCCTGAATTCAGTTGTGCATCGAAAGCATCCTGAACCTTTGGAAGCTTATCCTCCACTCTCGTGCAGCCTTACCCCACAGAAACGGCAAGCAGAAGTGGTTGGTTCTGGTTCGGTAATACGACCAAAAATAAAATAAAATAAAAGTGCACAGGCAATCGGAAAAAAACCTGAGTATTTTTCTTTTGTGACAGGAAGCCAAATGCCGGCCTTCGGCAGCCGTTGATCACTCTCGGGCTTCAATTAAACAAACTCAAGGACTGTCGAAGGCAGCTTCCTTTCCTCGAGCAGTTTTATAAGACATTTGCTTGGTGGCTGCAAGCTCTAGAGTTTCACATGCAACTTATTAGCAGCCAGATCACCCCTGTCACTGACTTCAAAACCCAGAACCAGAGCATTGCACCAAGGCAGCTCATTCCTGTGTGCCTTTGATTAATGACTCCTGCTGCACTTGCGGAACTAAATTTCGGCATTGTTTTACGCACAAGCCAAGAAAAAACAGCCAGGAGGCAGAATATGGCCCTCCAAGAAAGATTTCCAGGATTCCCTGCTAGTCAGCAGCTGACAGGGTACACCCACACACCATCGGCGGAGGGAGGGTGTTGCACAGCGTTACCATGGCACATTCCTGCACCTCACAGTCTGCGGGATGATCCTTCCCCAGACGGGCGAGAGTCAAGGGGAGAGCTGCTGCATCACCTGGCAAACATCACTTTGCTTTTTTATTGTCTCCTCAGCGCATTCAGCTCTTGCGACAGACTGATGTCGATGTGGGAGATGCGGCTCTGGTCTGGCAAAGTACCTGGGAGCTGCAGGTATGGGGCTTGCTCCCAACACGCGTCCTCCAAAAGAGTCCCTGCTGAAATGCATGGGACTGCTTCGAAATAAATGGGCCCTTTTTTAGGCTTAGTGATGTATTTGTTCAAAGCAAAAACCCCAAGAGGAAATAAAATCCCTTGTAATCTTTTGCGTGGATATGTACCCTGCACTGTTCTTCTGCCCGCTGTATAATTACAGTGCAGGCTTCAAGCAAGGTCCCAAGCCTGCCAGCGAGGGACCGTCCCAGCCAGGCCGGAGCACGGTCGGTCTGCAGCCTGCCTTGGAGACAGCTGTCCTGGCTTCTCCGTGCCAGATCAGGTGTAAGGTATCAGCAGACACCCGATACGAACACAAATGCTTCTAAGCCTTCACTGTGGGTAGACAATACTCTCATCCTAGCAGGAGGACTGCCCAGTGGCCTTTTTCCCCCCTTTAAGAAAGGCGGAGGGAAAGGCCCACTCAGATTGTGATAATAATGACGTTAGCCCAGGCGGTTATAATGGGAACATCCCTTGGGTGCTGCCATCATCACAGTAGTATTTTTGAGATTCCCCTTTTCCTGACAAGCCTCAGATGTTGGCGTGAAAACCTGCAAGGGTGGATATTTACAGGTCAATATGCTCTGACATGCCTGGAGCACCTTTTTTTTTCCCCGCTAAGTCCTTCTTCAGAAGGAACACAGTACAGGATCGGCTGTAAAGCAACCCAAAATGCCTCTCATTTCAAACTGCATTTAACACACTTCTTCCTCTCCGTACTGAAAAAAGCATTGCAGAAGTTCCTGTAAAGCCCTGCATATCCCACTTGCTAATCAAAACGTGCTCCATTCCCAAAGAGACTGACTAGAGTCACAAATCAAAGTTTGACTTTAAACTGTAAAAACTCCAGAAGAGGCCTCGTCCACTGCAATGCACAAGCAAACAAAAAAAAAAAAGAAGAGAAATGTAGTCCGTAAGTAACACCAGTACATACAAGTTTTCCCACAACAGCATTGTTCATAAACACCGGTCTAAATAAATGCCAGTCTCACGTGTTTATACAGCAAGAGTAACACCTGCAGGATGCTCGTAAACGGGACCTTCTGTTCAGATCTAAGTGATGGAGGAAGGACACTAAGGTACGTATATAAAGTAACAGAGTCCAATAATTTGGGGGATTCTTATCTATTTATTTTTACCAGGTTCTTATACCTCATTTCTATTCCCTGTAACACTGCCTTGTGCTCAGCAGTTAACTTCACCTTCAGGAGCCTGTCAATCTGCTTGGCAAAAAGGAAGGTTGCTGCCATCATTTTGTTTTAAAGAGCTACATCCCAATGGATCCAGCTGTGTTGATTTGCACAGCTGCACTACAACAAGCTCCTTACAGAATTAAGGTCAGCACAGCCCGTACCTCATCATAAAAATTCACCAAATATTTTGTCAGGTACATATAATGCCCTTTCAGAGGTGAAAGCCAGACTTCTCAGTAAGAAGAAAACTCCACCGAGCTCACGCCTTTCAGACTTGCAATGTCTATCAGTGACACGATTAATTTCTTTCTCTCCATGTAATTGATAATTAAACGCAGGATCTATCTTTACTGCAAAAGCCAATGCACGCCTGTGTTAAAAGGGCTACTTGCAGATAGGTTACATGAAGGTTAAAATTATATTACCTTGCCTTTGCTAGTAAGGATACATAGGACAAAATTTCAAATTAACTTCAACTAGCTATGGAGGTCAAAAAATCCTTTCTTTTGTCTTCACTGGGCTGCAGCGCTGAAACAATCCCCTGTCCTGATGCAAACATGGTGCTTTCGGCATTGCAAACAGTGCAAGACTGACACAGACATAAGACAGATGTGGGAAACGCGACTTACACAATTTCTTCGTTCATTAGCCAGGTACGGTTGTGCTCGACTTCTTCTCGCTTCAGCCATTCACAGGTTTCGTGGGAGACCTTCAAAATCAGAAGGTTTCTCAGCCTGGTAGGGCACTGCTTTCTCCAGCCTCTCCAACGATGGGAACCAGAGACCCTCTAAGATGCTCCCCGAGGAGAACGGAAGGGTCAGTCCTTCCTGTTCATCCTTCCATCCATACAGGCCTTGGGGGATATTTTTCTATCACTTTTTAGTCACTGGCATAAAAGGCAATTAAAGCAGATACTCTGCAGCCTGCTGCAGAGACAACGATCAGCGCTTGCCTCTCAATCCCTCTTTTTGTTTGCCGTCTTCACTTGTTTCCCATCTTCCTGCCTACAAATCCAGGTCCCTTTCCTATAACCTTGCTTCGGGATCAGAGTTTTTTCTGTTTGCAGTTGTTCACACGCACAGATGCCCAATCCTTCATGTTTCAAAGCTTCATCGTCCATGCCATTTTTTCCTCTTCCATTTTGAACTCTCTTCCTCTATTCTTAATTCCTGTATTTTCCTTCTGCTCTGTTTCTAACTTACTCTCTCCATCCCACTTCTGTCTTTCTAATCCTTTCTTACTATCCTCTTGGGACAGGTTTTGAAACAAAGATCCTGCTGCTGCTCACCTCGAGGCGCAGGCAGCAGCAGCGAGGCTTAACTGCTTTATTCTGCAGACTCTGAAAATGAGCAAGCCCACACGGAAACAACCAAATTCACTCCAAAGATAGAGACACACTCCACTGACCCAACAGATAGGAAGGTAATAGTCTCTGGTATCCCAATGTAACCTAAGGATAAAGCCGAATACTCTTCCCAGCTAACGCCTGACCAATGAAAAGTGATCACATGCAAAGTCTGAACACGCATGTGCACACATCCACATATGTGGAAATACAAGGAAGAGTTTTCTTGCTTCTCTGTCCTTTATTTAAGATTTTTCTACAAACTTGGCCTACCTCATCCTGCCCAGCTAACAATGCTGCTCTCTTAAATGCATATCAGATCCTGTCTGAAAATTCAGGTTTTAAACAGCTGCCCCTATCCCACCTGTAAGGTGAACTGTTAAGCAAGTGTTAGCGCAGCGAAAGTACGAACCCAGTACAACAACAAAGAGAAACATCCCTTTGCAAATAAAATGTCTGAGTGAAACAAGTCACAGAACTGAAGCCTCCCCTCGCACACCACAGCCCGCGGGGAGCCCCAGCTGCCTGTCCTGCCACAGTTTTTAGCCAAAGGCTCAGGCAATATCAGATCCTTCTCATGCAACACTCATAACCGCAAGCTTTACTGCTTAATCAAACCTCCCAAAGTTCATGCTTACTCTGAAAAAGTGAGGACCCCGTAGGTGAAGAAGGTCCACGCAGGGCAGCTGGCCCTGGCACCCTGGGGAAGGGGGTCTCGACGAGCCCTCCACAGCTAGCACAGTCATCGGGGCAAGAGCGTGCCCCTCAGCCTCTCCCACGTATCGTAGCCTTGACTCTGCAAGCTTCAAGGAGCTTTGGTCCAAGTTAGCAACACATTTTAAGCATTAAAAAAACCTGCTCTAAATAAGTGAAGCACCTGCTTGAAGTTAACTTGTGCTACGGGGTCCCTGCAGCGAAGCTGACAAAGCCAAGAGAGGGACAACGGGATGAGCCATCAAACAAGCAAGCCATGGTCGAGCCATCAGACCTTCTAAGGACTTTGTTGGGGCTTGGACCCTCCACAGGGTGCATTTCACAGCCGCGAAAACTAGCCAGAAGGGTTGATGCTGATTTCTCTTCTGACCCTGGACCTCTGCCTCCCCTCCCCAGCATGCCCGTTTGCTTTTGCAGAGGACGTTTACAGCAATGACCTTACTATGCCTTGTATTTTCACTTGATTTCTTCCATCATGAATCATTAACAATCCCCATTTATCATCATATAGTTAGTCTTTACATTAAAATAATAAAGTAAATTGCACTGAAGCTTCAGGCTTCTTTTTTTTTTAAAAAACCCAACAAAACATCCCACAGAGTAGTACACACTTTATACTAAAGAGGAAAAGAAAAAAAGCAAAGCATGGTTGAATTTTGAGCCTATCAACCTTCTACACTGCCCTTTTTATGTCTGACAACAAAGAGGCGTGAATGCTATCGAGTCACACACAGGTACTGGCTACACAATCCTGCTTTGTACTGCTTTCCAGCTAGGTGCTCGTTTTAATACAACACAAGCTGCCACGCAATTAAAGAGGCTCCAAAACAAAAGGCTGTAGAAAAAACTGCTAATATACCCGACTACCTTCATTTTTAACCTTAAACAATGGACAGGGCACCAATATAGAACTACTTTTGCAACGTGTCAAATTTAAAAACAAACAGGCCCCCGCACCCCGTTAAAAACCCGCCCAGCAGTGATATTTTCTACATACTATATATTATGAATGGGTCCCAAGGCACTGTAGGCTGCGAGCAGCGTTTCATGGCTCCCTTCGCCATCCCCTCCGACATTCACAACAGCGAAGCCCTTCCTCGGCACAGCTGCGTTTAAAGCAGGAGAAAGGGGCCTGCCTTACCACGAGGCAATTAACAACTGGAGAATTAATAACTAAATAAATAAATACTCAGCAAGATGAAGCGCCCTTGCAGCCCGTGGCCTTACCTGCTGGGAAGGCAGAGGCGCAGAGGGAGCCCGCCCAGCAGCAGCACCCTCTCGGCGCGGCCCTGTGCGGAGCACAGCTGGCAAGCGCAGAGGCGCCATGCTGCCCGAGCCTCCGGCACGGGGGATGAACCAGCTGGGAGACAACCCGCTGCTACGTGCCGCTCAGCCATTTTAGTTAAGAGGCATTTTGTCCAAGGCAATCTTTAGGAAACCCCGACAGAGCGAAGAATCAGCAGTAAAAACCTTTGAAGGAAAGCCTGGCGTGATGCATACCTCTCTGTTTGGCTGCGCTGGCTCTTTAGATTCCCGTCAAGGATTTCAGAGGCCTACACGGGCACGTCCACGCGCTCCGCACCACGGGAGGTGGCGAGGAGCATGCTCAAAGGGAGCAGCATCCTCCCCGCACGCCACAGCTCCAGCTCCATCCCATCGTGGCTGGAAGTGGAAGCGAGGAGCCGGGGTGCTGCGCCGCTCCTGGAGCCTGGCGAGGGGAAGGAGGGGAATCGAGGAGAGCAAGGGATAGTTTTTAAGAGCTCTCAATCATTCCTCGGAATAAAATTAAAAAAAAAATATTACTCATCGAGCTATTAAAATGTGCAAACATTTTGCTTGGTGTTCCGACTGCCACATCTAATATTTCAAACAACATCCAGGCCAATATTGTTGCTTAATTTAACATAACTGGATCCCGAATGCATTTCTGACAGATTAAACCACAGAAATATCCACATGTTTTAATGAGGATTTGGCACTACTCGGAGCCAAACAGATTTTAGCAATATTTTTGGACTACAGCTTCTTTCAGAAGAAAAGAAAGCCCACTAGTAATGGATCTGCATTCCCTGCATTTCAAGCTTTCTTGGATTTAAGCGCAAATTGAAAAACCTAAATATTTAGTGCCATTATAATTCGAGCAACATCTGGACAATTTTCCTTGCCTCATAAAAGATTTTAGCCAGCTTTGCAGAGGCTCATTGCATGTTGCTCAGGCAGAATGGCTCCTTTTACATTTGCATGCTTCACTCAGATTCTGTAGTTTCTATGCCAACAAGCATTTGTAACTCTTTAAAAAGCACATTTGGAAGGGGGAGGAGAAGGATGATTTGAAATGTGATAAAGATTTTTTTGTTTGGGAATTTTTTGTTGTTGTTGTTCCCTCAAATCTAAATCATCTATTCCTCATTTTTTTCCGAGCCCTGGAAACCTCAAAAAGGCCCAAGAAGCATCATCTCAGCCATGGCAACTCTTCCACCTGCTTCAAAACGCAGCACTAAGAGGAAAGTTTGTTCAGTCAATCTGATATATAAAAATATATATACACACACATACTTACTACATACTTACTACAGGGCCTGTGTGAGTTTCCAAATCCCAAGGAAAAGTAAACAGAGACAAGCAGCCACTACTGAACTGTCACTCAAAATCCAGCAGTTTGATTTTTAACCAGATTTTTGGAAGCGTCGCCTCCCCTTCCTCCCCACCCCCAGCCCTCACAGATGGCTCTAATTGTATAGTTAACACTTGAGCTCAGTGCCCTGACATTATAGGTGCACACAGACAAAGAAACCCACAACCACGAAAAAGCAAAACAAAACATTCAAAGCAAACAATACTACCGACCTTACAAAAATAAGAGAAAAGGCGATTTTTTTTTTTTTTTTACACAGATGCAGCCTACTAGACACGTGTTCGTTGTGAATTCCTCTTCCACCTGAAGTTCACACATGGGACCTAGCGATGACTTTGGAGCTACTTGGAGCTACCATCTCGGGAACGCGAGCTCATCAGGAACACGCCCAAGAGAAAAACCAGTCAGCCCAGGCCGCTTCGCAGCAAGGACGGTCGAACCAAGTTGTTCCCACCAAAAGGCAGGACTACGAGGGTGTTTCTTGGGGGAGCTGCTCACCAGGAGGAGCTGAAGAGGTAGCACCTACCATCGCCTGCTTCTCATTATTTTCTTGTCCATGAGCTCCGGAGGATGAAAGACCAGAACACACAGTGGTACTGCCAGCGCTAAGCATTCATTACAGGCTCATCGTTAACAATGAAGATCTATTAGCCCCTCAAATCCACCTCCTGTGCGTATGTAATATATAAGCTGATGTGCTGGGAGGGGAGAGGAAGGAAAGGCTGTTGATGCCATGCAATAATCAATCCTAACAACGAGACCAAGAGAAAATACTCTTGAGGACCCAAATATGAGAAACTTCTCTTACTTCAGCTAGACAGGAGATACAGAGAAAGGAAGACTGGATGCCCCCAGCCAAATCAAAACGTTTAATGCGTTGCTATTCTGGCAGGACACTGGTTCCTTCCCTCCCTGCACAATCATAGATGATGCAGTGCATCAGACAACTGATTTAATCAGCAACCCTGGATTTGTTTTCGCAAGCAGGGATCAGGATGAGATCCAGGAAGGGCAAAAACTCCCTCAGGGAACAGGAGACAAAAGGGCAAGATTATCAGTACAGTGGTGGAGACTAAAAAAAATTACTAGTTTTCAAAAGTGGTATCGTCTCACGGGACTAGTAACAGCCCCCAGCTAACAAACACGGTTGCTCCTGCAAAGAGCCATCAAAAGATCAGGAGAAGAGGCTACGTCTATAAAACTCTCCTCATTTCAAAAAGGCCTGTAGGTCACCGCCTAGCGCACAGAATGCCTGGAGCGTGAGGAAGGTGCCTTGCAAAATATAGCCACTAACATCCACGTTTCCAGTCTTTGCTGTGCTGTAGGAAGGGGCACAGACCCTTCCCTAGACCAGCTCCCATCCTCCGGCGTTCCCTGCCACGATTTCACAACCTTTGCCATTTCAAAAGCCCTTCTGGCAACCACACCAGCAAGCATAGAGCTATTTTATACAAGACTGCGTGACTGATAAATTCAGGCTTCTCCCTCCACATCATGCATACGTAGCTTACGCTGCCTACGGATCAGGACCATAACTGCTGTAAATTAGAGTGTTTTCACCCACTTCAATGAACTGTATGGGTTTGTACTAGCTGGAAATACAGCTCCATCTGTGATTTAAGAGACTGAGCCTAAAATACTGAAATCAACGGTGGCTTTCGACAGACAGGAGGTGGCCACCTGAGTGTTCTCTGTCTGGGATAACTTTTTTCATGCTATGCGCAACGAGCCAAGTACACCAACAGCAAGAAATAACAATCCATACCAGGTACAGAACGAACAAAACTGGGCGGTTTTACGCTGCAGCCTACACAGTGTGTAGGTTGTGTAGCACCCCCCTCCGGGATTTCTGAAAGGGGAGGAGAGAGAGCTCTCTCCTATTAAGAGCAGGGAGAGTGACTCAAAATCAATCTTTGGCAAAATCAAAGCCTGCCAGGACTCACGTTAATGAATTCCCCTGCCGGGTTTATGATGTTTAACAGAAAACAAAAGATTGTTGTACGCACGGCATAGCAGGTGAGACCTGAGGAGGATCTTCACACACCTGGTTTTATGTTCCCTAAGCTCACTCTAACCAGGACAGAGTCTNTCACGTTAATGAATTCCCCTGCCGGGTTTATGATGTTTAACAGAAAACAAAAGATTGTTGTACGCACGGCATAGCAGGTGAGACCTGAGGAGGATCTTCACACACCTGGTTTTATGTTCCCTAAGCTCACTCTAACCAGGAGAGAGTCTCCCTCTCTCCCCTGTGCTAAGGGACATTTGAGCGATGAACCGCTGTCTCACCTGGGTATGGTAGTCTCCTGGAGTTGGGTGGTATTAAGATACATCCATTGTTCTTCTGCTTGGGATGGCGGTACAAAACTCTGGCTGTAAATGCAACAGCTGATCACATGTGCTCTTCAGCTAATGGAAATACCCGGGGGCCACAGGTCCTTTGTGCCGAGCCTTCTCCCAGTGGGTCCCTTGTGGGATTACTGCAGCAGCCAAGTAAGACAAATTACTATTAGCTGGACTAAGTGCTACAGAAAGATCATGAAAATGAATTAACTCCTACCCTTCTCTTCCATGATGGATTACACTTCGCTCCTTTAGACCAATTTCACATAAGGGGAGAGGGAAACATACAACAGATATGAGGAATTTATTGCCACGTGGTTTCTTGTGTTGAAACACAGCACTGAAACTGTCCCCAACGCCTCTGGTCATACTGTGAGATGAGGAAAGAGCCAGGGCCACATCCAGGTCTGGTGCCAGCACCTTTTCCCTGAATAGAGTGGAGATGAGCTCCACCTCCACTGTCCCCAGCCCACACTTGGATGCGCAACACTTACGGGGACACGAATGACTGGGTAACAAGCCCTTTTCATTACGCAAGACTCTTGTTTTTAANAGATATGAGGAATTTATTGCCACGTGGTTTCTTGTGTTGAAACACAGCACTGAAACTGTCCCCAACGCCTCTGGTCATCCTGTGAGATGAGGAAAGAGCCAGGGCCACATCCAGGTCTGGTGCCAGCACCTTTTCCCTGAATACAGTGGAGTTGAGCTCCACCTCCACTGTCCCCAGCCCACATCTGGATGCGCAACACTTACGGGGACACGAATGACTGGGTAACAAGCCCTTTTCATTACGCAAGACTCTTGTTTTTAACACATAGTGCTTTTTCTCTTTGCCTGCCCTCAGCATAATCCCCCATTGGAAGCACAGCCATCCCCAGCTCCAAGTTTTTATGTATTTCTCCAGGCTTGTTGCAAAGAAACAGGAAAGCAAAGTGGAAGGCAGCTTCACCGCTCCCCTGATGCTCGTCTAGATCTGGAGCTGTGCCACTGCTTCCACACCGACTTCGCCAGTGTGCCTGGCTAGTCAGGAGCCCTGAATGCGTAGCCTGGTATGAAAAATAAATGTGTTAGCTGATAAAATATGAAACTCCCTTCCTCAACCAACGCACTCACAAAAGCTCTAATTTAGCTCTGAGATTCATCACTGAATATTACATCACTTTTGAGCCATTTAAGGAAGCATTCCAGTATTTTCCCAAATTAATCAGGTAACGTTTTTTCAGCCAGACAAAGTTAAATATAACCAAGAGCCAGGTAGGTGTCAGTGAAAAGCTCTGGCAGGGAAAATCTTGTCCCATCACACCTGTAAGGAAGTCAGCCCTTGCCCATTGCCAGGCACCAAAATGCAGCAGAACCACCTTTCCCACCAAACAAACACAACGAAGCCCAAAGGACAACGCTCCTCATTGATGTTAGATAATTTTAGGGCTTCAATTGCAGGCAGTCCATATTGCTAGCAAAATCCTACATAAGACTTTCACTATCTACCACAGCAGGCTTGACCCCATTTTCTTATGCAGAAGCAAAAAAACCTCCTCATAATCCTACAGAACGCAGAGCAAATAGCACTCTCTGGGACTACTTGAATACCACCCCATTAAAATACAAGCATGTTCCTACAGTAGCTCAATGATTTTAAACATTCACCATCTTTTTATTTCAGGTTTTAAGCACTTTGCCTGGCAACTGTCTGAAGGGCAAATCATTATGGAAATAGGAAGACAATTAATTTTCGTTTATTCTGGAAGCGAGGATTATTGGAATAAATAAAATAATCAGCTTAGACAAGAGCACAATTCAGAACTTATGAAAAACAGAGGACTTTTTTTTTTACATTTTTCTTTCCAAATTAAAGATTTTCTTGGGTGGAGTTTGCAAGGCAAGTAGAGAAGTTTTGGAGTTAAATAACCTTGGACTGCTGACTCACAAATAACTCCCTATATGCCATCAACAGGAGGAAGGCTGTCATTTCAGACACTCTTAGAGCCACTTTTTAAGATTTATTTAATATAGCAACTTAGAACACCCCCAAAAAAAAGATACAGAGGCTGCTTCTCAATCTCGTTTTGCACAGAGGTAAACCTGAAGCAGCCCTAGTCCGAGTGGGAAAGGCGTCACGGGGGTAAGAGCAGCCGCAGCACCGGGCTCTGACAACAGCAGGTCACTGCTTTTCAGGGTCCCCTCCCCATCCAAGGCTCTGCCCCAAGTAAGTCCATGTTGGGTCTGTTGAGAATAATGAATTTATCTGGATTTCAAGCACTGTAGAAGACATTGGAACCAGTTTCAAAACCAAGTAAAGGAAGGTTGTATGCTAATGCTTGCTGATGAATGCAAAGGAGAAGAGTGACTGCCTAATCAAAGGCACTGTTTGACGTCAGCCTGTAGCTCCGGATGCTCAGCATCGTGATTAATATGGTTAAAGGAGTATCTGATACACTGTGACACGCATGTATACCTACATATATGAAATAAGTTAAAGGTAAGGCGTTTAACTCCCAAACTCCAGTGGCAGAGGTCAAGAAGAGGAAAAGGAGAGCCTTCAAGTTCATATTAGCAAGAGATGGAGTTATTATTTACAGACAAAGTTTTGGGATATCTTGGTAAGAGCTGTTCAGTTATTTCTGAAGGACTCCTCTAATAAGCAGTGTGAGTTATAAAAATAGTATGGAAACTGTGGTTCAAGGTTGCTACAGCCTCAAACAAGAAACAGAGATAATTGATGGAGGCACAGATTCCTGGGAACACTAAGGACTGTAAAAGTACTGAGAAATCAAATTGATGATCTGGAAAATAAGATAGAGATTAAGAATGATCAGGTTAGTGGGGGCTGCTGAAAGAGCAGAAGCGGGAGAAATCAGACTTTTAGTTTGGAGTGCATTATTAAGGAGGTTAGGGATGAATTATTTCTACTGTTCGTATGGTGGCCTGGCGAGCCGTGTCCGCAGACAGGCCAGTTATGCAGTGCCCCGTGCCCCTCCCAGGGAAGGAGCTCGCTCGTGCATCAGGGAGCCCACGTGTTTAAGCCTACTCATAAATCTGAGCCTGGTTCCAGGATCTGGCACTGTCTCCCTCCACCGCTATGACACCAGAGGGAAATGCATGACTCAAAGCTGCTCCCTGTGCTTTCTCCAGCAATACAAACTCCAGGTGCCCGGACACAGCCACATCACAGCAGCTGGAGAAAGCACCACTAGAAAGAGCTCCCGCACGTACCGGCACCCCTGCCCTTCCCACAGGGAACGGCCATTTCTTCTGTTTGCTTCTCTAGCAGCAAATCACTATGGCAGCAAGTAGGTCACGGACTAGATGGCGCTGGAAGAATCACCTACGGTTCATTTCCTCCTTTTTTAGTCACTTCACCACCATCTCAAACCCAGCCTCCTCCAGCACAGCCCCATCCATCCTTCCCTCCTGGTCCTCTCCACCTCCGACTGCCATGCTCACAGCCCTGTGTCCTGCGTTTCTGCTCTCTCCTTGCTCTGTTTAATTCCATCTTTCCCCTGCAGTTGGATTCTATAATTTTCCAAGCATAACATATTGCATTGTATTGCTGCTCTAACACTCAGAAGCCCAAACGTGTCCTCCTCAATTCATTAAGCCTCATCCACCACAGGAATGTAGTTATTCTACTAATTTCACAGCCAGGTTAAAAAATGCAGCTCCTTCCCCTGTGCCTGTAACTTCACTTACTAATCCTGAGGGAGAAGGGAGTCCCCTTGGCCAGCTGCTGCTTTCAGGCTTGCTCCGGTCCCCTCTCAAACAGGGCTCCACCAGCCTCCCAGGAGCACAGGGCTCCCCCGGGGTTTGCTGGGGAGATGCCGCAAGGCCCTGCCCTGCTTTGCCTGGGATGTGCAGAAGACCTGGCAGCCCGGCAGGAGGGCTCGGGGCAGAGGGGGAGCGCTGCAAAAGGGCAAGAAGCAAGGCTGCAGCAGGGAGAAGCTAGTTCAGGGTGTTAAGGAAGCTGAAACGCAGCCGTAAGCTGGATTTCAAAATGGCCAGGAAGGCAGGAGAGCAGGAGGTAAAACTCCTCCTCTGATGTGAATCTTGGTAAGGCATGAAAGTGGAGAAATGCTGTGCGTTACAGAAAAGCCCTCCACACAACTTCACAGCAGAAAGAGGATTCATCACAGCAAATAATTACAAGGCTTATATCATAATATCTGGTTTTAAAGTCACTGCCAATTGACTGAAGGTTGGCTGAAGCAGTTAGAAGAGAGAGAAGCAAAGACGCCAGGCTTTGAAGTGGTCATCATCTGATTATTAAGGACTGGGACTTTGGTGCAATATTACCCAGCACAGTAACTGTCTCCTCCCTGTGATTGCTGGGGTTGCATTAGGTTTCTTTAGATACACCTGTAAGATTCAGTTCCATTTTGTTCTTTCTGTTTTGAATACAGTCCTTGACTGCCACGAGACCAAAGAGGTGAGCAAGTCCCAAATTCAGGTTTCAGTTCCTCCACTGAACAAAGTCATGCTGATGGAGAAAGACACAAAACTGGCCATACTGGCAGAATTTTTCACAGAAATCTAAAGAGAGCCTCTGAACTCAGGCAATGAATCCTCCTGAAAAGCCCAAGCTACCCATCTCAATAAAAGCACCCAGGAGTGACGCCAGGAGTCCCCTGTGCTGCATCCCCTGCACACATCACAATCCAGACAGCCCCATCCAGGCAGACCTGTGGGACACGTGAGTTAAACACCCAGGGTAACGTTTCCGGATGGGATGACACCTCCGCTCTCCCCAGATGACTCCAGCCCAAGCACTGGATGTTGCCTCCCCCACTGATGCCCCAGTTCCCCGCAGGCTACTGCTCCTACAGCCAGCACCGCCGAAGCAGACGTGCCCCGTCCCCTCAGTTGTGGGGGCTCGCAGCCTGCCTTGCAGCAGACATTGCACACATTTCAGCAGGCTGTGGGGTGCCCAGGCTGGAGTACCAACCTCCACTTGGTCTGGCCATACTGGAGGGCTGAGCGGCTCGCATGGGGACCGAGGTGCCCACTCTACAGGAACACCCCAGCAGGGACCTGCAGAGCTCTGCCCGGGGATCAGCAGAGCCCAAGAACACATCTGCAAACTTTAAACCAAACAGAAATTCAATTTGGATGTAGCTATTTATCCCTTTCAGTCTTATCAGTTCAGGGCTTGCTGGAGAAGAGCTGAACATCTCCACGGCACAGAAGAGCCCTGCACAGGAGGGAAGCAGCCATGGGCTGAGGCTCTCACAAAAGCTGCTCCGATCCAAAGGCACAAAGTCCCCAGGCCACCAAAGGCTTGGTAAGATTGAAGCACCGTGCTCCATGCTAGGGGCTCTCCTCAGCCAGTGAAAATAGTTCATTTCCCCCATTTTTCTCTAAAACAAGAAGAGAAGGAGGGCTTTGCACTGTCACCTTTGCCCTTTTACTGAGACTTTCCTCCGTTTTCTGGTGCCAGAGATGCCCGCCGTGGTACTGGAGACTGAAGGAAAAAGTTTAAAGCTAGCCCAAATCATCCATTTCCTGGATTCCATAAAAAAATCAGATGACTGATCCAGGCTCCGTAAAGTCACCCACTGCAAAAGGGAAAGAGCAATGACCTGCACTGGGGGAGAGCCAGGGACAAGCACCTTGTTTCAGCGTATGGACCAGTCCTGGTGCCACGGGACCCGTGGGTCCTGCACTGGTAAAGCAGCCCCTCACCTACACTCTGTAGGTTAAAGATGTATTTTTGTTACACTCTGATCACAAATTTTAAGGTTTATTTTAACTTTCTTGCTTTCACCTTTGCCTTTCAAAACCTATTTCCCAGCCCTTCAACCAAATGCACTTTAACTACAATTTGATTGTTTTCCTCTGAACTGAAAACTCCTTGTCGTGGTGACAGATACGTCACTGGCACAAAATAAAAATCTGAAATAGAAAACACTCATCCACCACTGAGAAACATGCAACACTGCTGGATCCTGACAGAACCACAGTCCTCCAAGAGACGAGCCTTTGTTCTTACAATTTCCAAAACAGTATTCTAAAAACAGTGTCCCTCCCTATATAGATTTCTATTGCTACATCTCTATCATTTTCCTTACACCCATCAAAACAAAGATATAATTAACCCATCCTCGATAGAAATTACAATGATTTTGAAACAGCAAGAAACAATCTATTTGCATTTGGTAGCTAATTATTCCCCCTACGCACACAGCCATCAATGTTCCCTAAAACCATCCACAGAACAGACAATCTGTGCTAGCCGGAGCTTCTGGAAAGGAGGGGAAAAGGAGGGACTAAGTGAAAAACCTCAATGTTGAGGTGGCAAAATTTTCTTCAAATACGCACGATCTCGAGCTCAGCCAAGTCTGTAATAGAACTGCCCTCTGAAGTCATCCGACAGCATTAGCATCCACCTATAGATCGCATGTAAGCTCACAGCTACCACAGGATGAATCTAGCGGGAGCCACTGACATTTGCAACATTATTGAATTATTACTCCCTTCTTCACACCACTCCAAGGAAATACGAAGCCATTTTCCAATACGCAACGCTGCAAACAGATCCTGCTGCTGTTGGACATAAATTTAACACTGGGTAACACCAGGACTACCATCATAGCCATGCAACACATGAATTTTCAATGGCATAGGCAGAGTTGCATTATTATTATTCACTCCTCAAAGGAGGAAGGGTGTGCCCTTCTTCCACTCGTACACAGTCCCGGTGACTTGCTGAGGAGTGAACTAACAACTCAACCTCGAGGAGAGCGATTTATTCCAGTTAGGTACATAACACTCAAAACGATGCCCTTCCCCACCACCCCCCCCAAGCCAGGCAAGTTTTGCTGACAGTTCACTTCCATTTCCTCATCATTCAGAAGGATTAGCTAGATGTTTTTAAGAGGTAAAGACACAAGCTGTGGTTAGTGAGCACTGCCTCTCCCAGCTCAAGCACTGCACTGAAGCAGCCCGAGAAAAATCAAGCCACCTAGGTATTTCTGCTTGACGTCCTGGGAGCCCCCAGGTTGGCCCTCCATCGCTTGTGCTGTAGGTATCTGGAGGAAGCTGATATAAGGCATCAAGGGCAGTAAATCACATCCTCCTTCACCCACGCTTTCTGGAGGCGAGTAGATAAAACGCTGTTCACTCACTAGGAACTAAGAGAGGTTTTCCTTCCTCCAGGATGCACCCGCAAAGCAGCGACTGGGAAGGAAGGAGCTCGGTTTCACCTTGACGCAATCCGTGTGCCTGCAACACTTACCTCGCTGGCAAGGCATTCTCTCCTCAACGTGCAAAAAGTGATCATCCTTTAAAGCAAAGCCAAAATATCTCAAAGATAGTTTTTTACCCCCCATCTGCCACAGGTTTGCAGCTCCTCAGGCATGGGGAGGAGGGAGAGCAAAATAATAAAAAAAAAAAAATTATAATTCTGCAGGCAATCGAAGCTAATCCCTTTACACATTTTCTTTCCAACAGAAGCATGATATATCGAGTCCCACTGGGTTCTGATCCCAGCTAAGCAGGACTAGGTGTTTTCAGCTCCCTTCTGCCAACACAGCTCAACGTGCAGCAGGCCTCACCTCGTATAATCATTTAACTCAACACGAAGTCACCCTGGTGCTCTACCCCAGCTCTAGAAAGTCGGTCCGTGCCTCAGTATGGCCTTGCACGGAAATAGGATTACTTTGGCCTGGAGGAAAAAAAGAAACCACAACATGAAGGTCACCCATAAAATCATTACACAGATCCCTCTTCCCCAGCTCTTAGAGAAAAACCTTTATCAAACCCTCAACCTTAAAGTAGAAACACAAAAAGATATGCACATTAATCCCATATACCTCCGTCAATTTTTTTCCTCGTGTCTTTAGAGCAGTTGTTTACTGCAGCCAACTGCAGAGAAATTACAGTAGCTTAACTCTCCAACTCCCTCTAAAGGATTAATCTTCCAGTGAGCATGCTCACGCGAGATCTTTTTTCAGCAGTTGCATCCATTTCATGAAATGAGGGCTGCTGCAGACATGAGGAAATGCCATTTCAGGACTACAGGCGAAGTTAAACAGCCCCCAAAATAAGGACTAATCCCTTCCTAGAGCTCTAGAAAGGATCTCTGCCCAACCCTCTACCTCCAGCGAGGTTAAAAGATTTCACGTTCATGTGCCCTTTCAGGAAGAGGGGGGGCTAGTAGTTTCCCTGCGACACACGTTTTAAATGTCTGATCTTGGCTTTTCTCTACAAGCTGGTGGACAGTTCATCCACGGAATCTTAAGTCAAAAATAGCCTCTTCTCACTGGCAGATTTTTCTCCTGTATCACTTGTTGGTTCATCTTTGCTTTTAAAAAAATCAGGAAGATAATTTGGGGGGTGTGGGGGGGAGGGGGAACATTCCAATAAAAAGGAACAGCTTTAAAAATCTAGTTCTCAACTCGGCAGCACAGTAGGTGACAGATCCTGAGACACATTTAACTCCGCAGATTAACGACCCATGCAAATGAGGATTTGCGAGTGGACAACAAATCCAGTATCTAAACAAGGCTGTTCAAGTAATCTTGACCATTCTCTCCCAGACCACTGAAGATTAAACTCCGCTCTATTTGAGGTATTTCTCCCTCACCCCAAACGCTGCACCTTGAATCAGAGCCTTCCTGGTGAAAGTAGAGCTCCAAAATTAAGGACAAATATTTACACTTGAGAAACAGATTCTTCCATTTTCATCTTCCCACATTACCAGGGTACTGCCGCTCCCCTTCCCATTTATCTATTTTATGTCCTGTTGCTTAATTGCTCTGTGTAGCCGATAGAGATCCAAGCCTCCCCCCTCCCCCACGAAAGGCTCTTATTACAAGTTTTAAACCCTGCTTGAGTCTAGGACAGTCAGACCAGACTGCAGCCCCTGAGCGCTGGGGAAAATCCAGAGTGGGCTACAGCCCAAGGTGTGAGATTGCGTCACTAATCCAGCCGCCAGACCTCACCACAGCCATTACAAAGACCTAAACAGTTATTTTTATTTTAAAAAAAAGTCTTGAATGCCTTTGATGCCGTGAAGCCCCTTTTATGTATTAAGCCCTACACATGAATCCACAAAAAAGGCAACATGTCATGATAGTGTTAAATAAGGGCTACGTCTGCTTTTTAAAATGAACACTCACCATAGCAACAGTCTCTGTAAGGAATGATAAAACGTATGGTGACACTGGATATTTTGTTCTGTTGTCACCTAAATAGAATCACCCACAGAAAGGAAATCTCTGTTACCATGCATTAAAATAGACGCTTTGTTTTATTTATAAAGCATCTAAACTGGTTGGTTCAGATGTGTCATAGCACAGGCTGTCCATCCCTCCCTGCTCTGTCCTTTGGGGACTTAATGAATGATGCCTGCACTCATCCTGCCCTCACCTCCCACTGATCTCAGATGGTGCTGAGCCTGCTCCAACTTCTCGGTGGAAGGTTTGGAGTGAGGGTGGGATCTGTCCCTGAAAATCCCTGCAAAGAACAATCCCAGACTGTATAGCAAGCTGATGTGAAAGCCTTGATGCAGGAAGATCATGTCCTGCGCTTCCTCCTCCATTGCAGGATTACACCCAAACATGAAGTTGGGATATCAGATATGGAGTTATCCTGACCTGTCATTCCCGATTTGGAAACCAGTCATACTCCTTGAGAGTTTAGACTTTGAAGATTGACTGCTATTGATTCTTCTTCAAGCAAACAGCCCAAGCTGGCAATCAGTCAATAATAAGCAATTACTCGACAGCCTCTTATCTCCAGATGCCAGCCCAGACAGCTCGATTCATAGAGGCAGCAGGTCAATAAATCATAGGTGTTCTCAAATTTTAAAATATCATCATTTAAAAACCCACCCACCTTCAACCTGCCTGAAAAGGCAGCCAGGACAGAGAGATTCCTGCAGAACAGTATGGTGGTGTATTACTAATTTACCAAACAGGAGACGTGGTGAAATCCACCTCTGACACTCCTCATTTGTCATGGGTAGCATGAAAGTTGCAGCTGGATGAAGATGATGAGAGAAAAAGGAGGAAGCAAAACCCTTCTACTTCAAAGAATTACTTGTAGGGAAGAAGTAGAGCAGGGCAGCCTTCCTTAAATGCTCACCGTTCCTGGCTGGCTCCCTTTGACCCACCTCGCTGTTCACTGGGAGCCTCAGAAATAGCAACAAAACTATGTTTAACAACACCGTGACAGCAAATTGATGGCACCTTTCTAATACCCCTGCTGTGACCTCTATACCCTGAGTGTACAATTAATCATTTCATCCTAGGAAATGCCCTTCTTTGCTCTTTCGTGGACTAAACAGGATACAAGTATGTGAGCCAAAGTCTCCTCTTGTGCATTTCAATGTGACCCAGAGGCGATGCTGTTAAATCCAGCGGTACCAACACAGTGCAACAGAGAAGAAAACCAGCCTTGCCGAAAACTCACGTAGGCATTTTATGCTCTCAGTGCAGACTCCCTTTAAAGACTCATTTGTATGAGAAGAGCTAAGAATTGCCTATATAATTTGCAGGAGACCCCGCAGCTGGAATGCAAGTCTAGTGCAGTGGCAACCTTCTATCTACTACTGCAGAACCTAGAAACTCTGGGACCTTCACTGTTTATCCATGGGTTCTACGATAAGTCATGGAAACAGCCTAAAAGCACCAAAAGAACAGAGCAATACTTAATCCATAATTCTGTTTCTGCTGCTAGAGGAGGTAGGTGGCCTACAGGCTGCTGTATGCTCCACATCAGGTGTTAACCACTGGCACAGAAGGAGGTCCGCAAGGTACCAACAAGCTGCACAAGCACAGTAAATCCAAGAACCTTGGAGCCCGTGAAGCTTTCCACTCGTGCTGTGGAAGTGTCCCACATTCATGAAGCTTAGGGCAGCTCCACCACCACACTGCAGTGCAGCTGTGGCCCCATCTAGGCAGGCTGCCAGGGGCCTAAACAATGCCAAATAAGAGAAGATGGCAACATGACTTGGGAATGCCCTACCAGCAGCTCCCACAGAACAGAGCACGGAGGCTTCTTGCTTCATTTGACACGGCCACTGGTCCCAGGAAGGAACGTATTTGTATCATGACGACCAGATCTTGCAGATGAGCATCTCCAGTCACACCAGCTTAAAAAAAACAAGATTTTGAGCCCAATATCTAAACAAAAAGGGGTGACTCACTGGAAGCAGGATCAGCCCCATGGCTGGTGCTCAGTCTCCATACTCCATTTGCCACAAAATGCAGGCATCTGAGGACAA
This sequence comes from Steatornis caripensis, assembly GCA_013398225.1. NCBI lineage: Eukaryota > Metazoa > Chordata > Aves > Caprimulgiformes > Steatornithidae > Steatornis > Steatornis caripensis. Next base: position 80,358 of record VZSC01006062.1, on the reverse strand, counting down.
GGTCTAAACGTCCTCAGTCTTCAACATCTCTCAGAGGTCTGGGAAGGAAGGTCAGGTGAAAGGCAGCAGATATGAATTACTCCACCAGTTGGGTCAGGCTTCTTGTGGAGGAGGTTTTCACCTCTAGCTACACACAGTGCACTTACTTCTTTGTTTCATCAGTGGCTGGGACAGCAGGAAGCTGTGGGAGTCTATACCCAAAATCTTAAAAGGATTTCTCCTCTTCTTACCCACAAAGCACCTACAGGTGGCTTGTACACTGTCAGTCTAGTCTGCAACATCGTGGCAAAGCATGGAAGAGCACTCAGGAGAAAAAAAAAGTGTTAATGCATAATACTGTATCACTATCACCATTTATAGTAAAGCCGCAAAATGCCAAACCAGCTGACAGGATCCCACAAACCACACTGCAGTGCAACAGCAGGCTCCTGAGTTTTGCAGCCTACCAGAATTATTTTCACACAATGCCTGCATTTTTCTGGTGTAAAATACGGTGCCCTTTTCTCTCCCCTTCCAAAGGGACAGATGAATGGCAGGGCAGCGCATCCACGCTGTAAGGACAGTCCAGTGGTAGCACAGCTCTAAAGAGGAACCTGCAAAACTGCTAGAGTTGCTGACCACTGAAATAGTTATTTCTCCACAAAGAAGAGCAACAATGCTGCCTGCTACTGGCCTGGCTTCAGTGGATGCACGCCTTAGTCTAGCCTGCGTTGTCCTACTCCGCAAAAGGAAAATAATACAGCAATGTTACAAACCCTAAACACGGCAGTAACACAAGACTATTTCTCATCGTTTGCGACAAAAGCAATGCCAGTTGCAAGATGACTAGATATCACAACCTGCCATTCACCTTTCCCATGTCAAGGTGTGACCATTTCATACAAAAGCTGATCACCTGTTGTGCTCCGATTCCTTCTTTTAAACCCTAGTGTTGTGTTAGCACCAGGATCCCGCTGCTTTGGGTCTGAAAGTGTTGCTAGAGCAACAAATGCTAGAAACTAGAGCAGAGAACAAAAGGGCTTGATGGCCCCACCAGGATGTTATCAAGGAGATACCAAGGATGTAAAAGGGGACCAAGAGATCTCCCTTAGAGCAGGGAACTGCCATCTCCAACACTTTTGGTGGGCAGAATGATAATTTAGCAAGTCCATCATCTCGGTAAGAAATTACAGCAGCTCAGCCCCATGTCTGCTTCTTATCAGGAGCCCCAAGATGGACCAAGGCATTGCTCCTCCTCCTGATCCATTATTTCATGCCAAGCACAAACATGCCATTGCGGTCTGAGACCTCATGGCTCACTTCGGTGCAGAGAGGCAGGAATCAGGGGACAGACTTTTCCATAAAGGCAAATTAAATCCCTGCTTGCATGTCTAGCAGGTTGCCTTTGTAGAAGGAGACATGGGCAGAGTACCTCTCACCGGACAAATACAATTTAGGTTAAATTCAAGAAGTCCATTGGGCAGGGTAGACAAAATTAAGTCTCTTAATGGGATCTCACTGCACCTTTCAGGGCTTATCAGAGCAGCCCACGTGGTAGCAATGAATATGGACGCTTTAGAAAATAATCCTCAAAGTAGACTTATTCAGGGACTTTTCTTTGTCCCTTCTAGCACCTTCAGCACAGAGATACCACACCATGCACATGTGCACAGTGCCCTAATTGTAAATATTACCCACTGGAGTGTGGGGAGGGAGAGGACACTAAACAGCAGGCTTCTGTGTGATTGCAACTCTGCCAGAATCCATCCATGGTGGTTTGTGTTTGCTGCATCGTCACACTGTCTGTAGCACCAGTTTCGATACTGGAGAACTTTCGAAACTGAAGAGGTCAGAAGATCCTTGTATTTCACAAGCACATGGATTCGTTTTCCCCCACACTGGTCTGACTAACTGATTTGTCTTTCAAGATAAACAAACACTGTTTAAGGGGGTCCTTTCTTCGTTTAGCAAAAATTGTCCCTCTGCACCTGTTGTTCCCATCACCCATACCAGTGGCTTTCAGCCTTTGGTCTGCCAACTACTTCCAGAAGGCTCTGAGAGGTAGCTAAGAAAAGCAAGCCACTTGCAGTAGTCATATTTGCTATAGAGACATTTACATCCTACTGGCAAGGCATTAAAAACCACTCAGACAAACTAAGAAGTATAAGAGAGGAAGTACTGGAGGCATCTGGCTTCAAGTATAAAAGCCAGAAAAAAACCCCATTTTTTTCCCCAAACTTTAAGGAAATGGGCAATGAAGCTGACAAAGACAAAATTTCTTGTGGTGGCTTATGAAAATGAGTATGATGGCTAGCAAAGGCAGTACCAGCTTCAAGGAAGGCTCAAACCCTGGCTCTGAGCTGGTCTTACCTCCGGCTTGCAACACCTGTACAGGTTACAAACCAAGCCGCGAAGAGGACGAACATTATTTATCCACCCTCTGGATTAAAATTCAAAGGTGGAGAAGTTACATGAACTGCTGAGGATCACAGCACCAAGAAACTGCCTTGCTCTGGGAACAGATGGCCAAGCCCCACGCTCTCAGCCTGCCATAACGCATGGTGAGGATCCAGACCTCAGGAAAACGGAAGGGTTTTGCTGCAACTTGATCCAAAGGCCCTGACAGCACAAGCCTGTGACTGGGACCTTCCAAAACAGCCAGGTATTGATGCTCGGATGTCTCCTCATGTGCCTGCTCACAACTCTGGAAGAATCACGGCCTCCTCCATGCTCTGAGCCTCCCTCTGTTTTGCTCAACAACATACCTTTCACATGGCATACAAAGCAAATGAGCAGTGGGATATGGTCCAGCCTCACCTTGACTGGCACATGTGTTTCAGCTCTTTGTTTGTTATGTTTCCAAAACAGCTTGTTCCTCATTTGACCCATTAAAAAAAACAGAAGAGAACCCCAAACACAGATAAATACAAACACATGGAATGACAAACACTGAAATAGTATCATGTAAAAAAAGGTAATTCATTCAAGGACCTGATTACTGCTCCATCCACAATTTTTACATCTCTTTATCTATGCCAGATACAGGCACCCCTCACAGCATGAACTGTTAAGACAATTCAAAGCATATTCAAAGTTATACCAACATAATTGCGCTCCTATCAACATGACATTGGTCAACACACTTACACGATGTGCGGCACAGCCACGCAGACACCAGCACGAATGTGCTTGTATGGACACGGCTAAGCCCTATGTCTTCACATGAGTTAGCTATACCAATACAGAAGTGCTAACTTTAACTGTCTGTTAATTGGGATTTGCAGAGATTCAGTCTGTAGATGCTGTATGTAAATGAGCTCTCACAGCACGGTCTGAATTCATAGTCATAGCTTTCAACATGCAAAGGAATTGCCATGATCATCCTGTCAACAGTTATTTCTACAAATCAAATGGCTCAAGGCTGAAAACCTGCAACTGCTGTTTAAAATATGTCACCATCATCTCCTGCTTCCTGGCTTCTCTGCTCTGCCGAGGAGGGCTGTGAGGAATGCACCTCTGCAGGAACCCTTAGCCAAGAAGTCTCTATGCCATGGGAGCAGCTTCACTCAGGAGGGCTTATTTTGCCAGCAAAAGTGCACCCGCGCTCCACCAGACACCTGCGTAGCCTTACCAAGGAAGCATTCCTAGATGTCTACCCACGCATATAGGGCTTAAACATGCAACCCTATATCCAAGGCACAGCCAGCATCCGAGCCATTATGCCACTGATGAACAGCTCTCCCTGTAACGCTAAATACTATGGCATATTAGTAATTATTGCTCAGATGCGTAAATGTTCGCAAGATCAAAACCTACCTGTCTAGCCGCATTACGGAATTACAGAGGGGAGCACTCAGCAGCACACAGTAGCACACAGTTGTGCTCCTCTTCTGCCTGATTTGGATCTGCAATGTACCCCTACAGGAGGCACCACGGGCTCATTCCCACATCAAATTGCGTTCATATAACTAACTTATGCCACAGGTTGACCACTTGGCACATTCATGGGGGCTGTCAGGACAGGAAAGGGTTTTTATCTGATTTGGGCACGACATCCCTGGAGAAGCTGATGCTGTCACATAAGCAACCCACAGGATCTAGGAGAAAAGAAGAGATTTTAACCACTCCTCCCACATGCTGACCAGCCCAGAAGGCAGCAACGCGCTGCAGCATTCTCGTGTCAAGGGAGACAGGTGTGCTTAATGCTACAGTGCAGCTGGTGAGTGAAGGGGAGGAGACACATCCCCAAGATAATGGCAGCATCTGCATGAAGATTAACTCTAAAACTAAGCTTGGGGAAACAGCCCCGGAATTCACAAGAAGCATAACAAAAATTTTGATTCAAGTATTCCTGTAGAAAGAAACGGGGAAATGACTGTATTCACATAAAACTCATTTGCAGAGGCGGCCGATGTCTAACAAGCCCCAGACAACTATGCCGAAAGAGCAATCTATTGAGACACACGTGGCTGAAAACCCAAAGAACAGGTAATGTCGTCTGGCAGAGGCAGGAAACCCTTTCCTCCCGCCTTTACTCCTCTTGTGATGAAACACACAGGGATATTTACAGTTAACAGAAACCACAGCCTACATTGGCCAAACCTTCACAAAGCTCTGATAATGCAGTGAAAAAACAATACTGGTTGATTTTCCTTCCATGCAATGTAAGTTCTAGTACTCAATATAACACACTCCTTCCCACTCTTGTGCCCAGAGCCAAACAAAGCGTATCTGCTGGAGAGCAAGGTTTAAGCAGGATTTAAGACATGCCTTGAGCTTCAGACAGCAGTCCACGAAGGAGTGGATCCTACCCAGACTGAGCAAGAGACTGTAACCACATGGTTTTGTCACGCACAGAATAAAAGCAAGCATTGTGAATTCATGCCAAAATATTAAGGGCTTTTTCCCATTCAAAAAATTAAAACGGCTGAATCGACCAACAGAGCTGAGTTTTCCCAGTGCTTTTGCCAGGTCAGATGTAGCTGCAGCCAGACTGTGGCTGGGAGGAGCCCGCACCGGTGACAGATGCTCCTGGGCTGCGTGGTCGTGACACAGTCCACGGCAGAGGATGCTGATGGGGGACTCCAGCCCTTTTAGACCCCTCTCTGCTTTCCCCCACTTACCTACGCTGTGAAACTAGGCCTGAACCTCCAGCTGCAACCACTACGCTCATCAAAAACCACATCAAAAAAACAGATGGAAATAAACAAATGGGAAAGTTCGCCAAAGAGACACTTTCCTACCCAATGTTCTGCTTTAGAAAAGTCAGTGACAGGATGTCAAAGCGGATTAGGTTTTTAAAAGCTGATCTTTCCTAGCAAGGGGCACAAAACTACTGTACAGTAGATGCCATAATTACACAGGTTTGTTAATAATTGCATAAGCTGGAATAGGATACGTTAGCCTAATTTAAGAACGGAGTAAGAGAACATGAGAAAGACTACAGATCACATTTTCAAGACAAACTCCAATGTTGCTATCAGAAGTGCAAAGAAGAGGCGCTGGACATTTGGAGTCATATTGGCTTTGATCACAAATACTTGATATGTTACCAAGTGCTTCTAAAAGAAGTTTTCTGTTTCACTGAATTAGGTCCTCCCATGATCTCAAGGAATGAAGCCAGAAACCAGAGCACATAAACTAGAGGATATAAAACAGCGAACATTTTGACCTGTGTAACTTGCCATCTCTTATCCAGAGAGGACAACCTGTACATTTCAAATTCCACATTTCTACAACACCTCCAGTTAAAGGCTTCTAACACGAAGTGAAGCCTTAGAACTTTGTAAAGATACTACCTCTGTTTTACAGATGGGAAAAGCATCGCAGGGAGCAGAACATCAACCAGGGGACAAAGGCTGGAGAGCAGCACAAGCTGCAGAACCCAGCCACGGTGTTCACCCAGGACAATCCAAGAGTGGGAACCTCTGCTCATCCCCAGGGAAACTACCAGCACGAAAGGGACCAAGGGATGTGTTCGGAGGAAGAGGCCACCTCGCAGACCTCACAAGAAAGCAACCCATACAGATCCATACACCAAATCTCAGCGGACTCAAGGGACTTCCAAGCACACAGATCCCAAACTGATCTGAAACACCAAATTCAGAGATGACGGCGCATCCCTTTCCCCTGCAGATACGCTGGCCCCGGCAGCGCACAGCTGCACCTTTAAGGCACGCAGGCTGCTGACTGCAGGGACACTGCATTTGCAGTAGACAAAGCACCACAATGGCGATGCCAGGCCAATTAGCAGAATTTCAATTCATCGGCATTTAACAAGACTACCAAGTCCTCTTGGGCACAGAGGCTTTTCAGCAGGGACAAATTCTAAATCTCATAATCAGACTCCGCGATCCAGCCTTGCTTGGACAGTTCTTTAACTTCTTTTGTTTAAATTGCTGACTGCCCCATTGCTTGGGCACACTGCAAGCAGTCTGCTCTCGCTGGAGCTGATGGCAAATCCCTCCCCGATTTCTGTGGTTTTGGATCAGGTCCCAAGACTCTTTTTAATGTAATACTCTACTACAGTCTATGTAATCTTCTGTCTTATGGAGGGTCAATGCGGCAAACTCTCCTTGCACTTAAGTCCTATTATCTGTCTGCACTAATTCTGCACACAGGGCATTTACAGGTCCTCAGCTCTCTGCTCATATAGCTCCACATTCACCAGCCCCAGTCAGCCATGAAGCCGGGCATCTGCTAAGTAAGAGGGGAAAAAAGAAAACAAAACCCAGAGATTTACCTTACTTCAATATTCAACCGCAGTCAGTTTTTCCAGTACTCTCCTTTGGCACATGGCACAACACACACTTCAGAAACTCTGGGAAACAAGCAGGTTACGCTCTGTGCTTGCAAAGCACCATCTATACTTACAGGGCAATAAAAATTAGCTTAATTAATAATACATCAGCAAGAAAATGTTAATGAGCACCCAGCAGGGAAAAGGACTGTTGTCTAATCTCCTTGTGTGGACTCCTTGCTTTGGCAGCAATCAGCAACTGCATCAGCATTACCATCCCAGTGCAAGCTAAGATATCTGACTCATCAGGGAATGCACGCAGCAACCACGGGGTCTCGTGTCACCATTTACATTTCTCTTTAAAAGCAGACACTGTTGCACCAAGAGCGGCTGTTGGCAGCCCCACGACAACTTCCACCTGTGGAATTTTTGTCATTTAAAGAAGAATTTAGAATATCCCTAGGCATCCAGTGTATAAATACACACAGACGATGGGGCCTCCTACAATCGGCTCTTTGGCCACGTCTGCAAAATATACGGCTCTGCCGACAGAGCCCGCACCGGCTTTGAGCTGCTGACACAACTGTGCTGCTGGATTGCAAGCATGTTGGGGGGGAGCCCATACCGAACCTCCCTGCTCCTGGGAGCTCGCCGAGAACACCCAAGCCGTTTCCTTGGGGCCTACCTACCCTCACCGAGCAAAGCGGCACCACAGGCTCAAACCAGCGAGCTGCCAGATGTCTCAGCTAGGTGCATGTCAAGGCAGATAATGGAAATCCCCTCTCCCAGCTGTTTTTCCTCCATGCTGCCTCCTCGTTGCAGGAGGCTGTTTTGGCAGGAGCCAGCACCCCGCGAGTGAAAGCCCGGGGCTCGCAGCTGCCAACGCAGCTCTGCCACTGGAGCACATCCACACTGGCACTCGGCCGCAGCGCGTGCTCGTCAAGGGCTTGTGCCGCATGGGGAGGTGGTTTCCTGCAGCCAATGGAGGAGCTGACGGTTCTGCCTTTCATCAGAAGCGTGGCTGGAAACAAAGGCCTGGTGAAGAAAGGCAAGTTGGCTGCTAAAACTTCCTAGTGCTAGCTAAGCCTCAGACCTTACAAATCACCCTCGTTCCTTACCACCTCCTGACCTTCTCCTCCACAGCCAGGCTGCCTCTGGGATCACACCAGGACCTGCATTTAAGCCCACATGCTGGCTGGGGGCGAGGAGGATCTTTGTGTCGTATGTCATTGCTGACGGCAGCCTCCAGCCACAACTCCAGGACAAAGAGCAGCAACGGCAATGTAACGCGCATCTTGTAATTGCACAAAGCATCGGCATTTGCATCTGCAGCGGCAGGTAAAAATTTAGCCTGCTGTCACACAGGGGCAGGAGATAAGTTATGTCTATAAAACAGCCTCCATGAGCATAGTCTAGAGGTGTGGATCTGAGAAGACATTAAACCAACCAGTTCTTAATAAAAGCCATAAATGATTAAGACCAATGTGCTATCAACATAGAGCTGCATGAGAAAAGGTGCTCTTATAAACCCGAGAACATAACCGTATCACCGGTCTGAAGGGTACTTTCAACAGGGAAGGAGACTATAAAACTTACAGACAAAGAAATCCCAAAAATGTGGCAGTTAGGCATGGAGTACACTGTGTGTGACAGACATCTGGTCTAAATCTTAAAAAAAAGATGGGAAATACAACTTGCAGTGACTGGAAAACAAAGTGGAAATAACCAAGACAGAATATGATCCCCCCTTGCTGGCCTTTTCAAACGATGCAAGCCGGAGGCTGTGCTAACCTCTCCCCGCTGTAAATTCTCAAAAGTCTAAGCAAACGAATCTTTAGCAAATGTGCTCAGTAGCAGTTTGTTTGCTCACTGGTGGCGTCTCCCTGGTACAGGGGGAAGTTGATTAAAAGACAGCATGGCTCTTCACCTCGCATCTCCACACACGCTCTGAAAGCTACAGGATCTGGCACTACAGCAAGAGTAAATATTACATCTCACCCGAAGGCCATCTTTAAAGGAACGTTCATTGTTTCTCCTCAAAGTGTGGCAAAAAAGATTAAATATTCCGGATGTCATCTCCAGGTCCTACAGGACACCTGCTTATAAACAACCACCTTTGCATATTAAGGAGGCATTAAAGCACCAATTTGAAACAATGCATCCTATCAGTACTAAAAAATGCCCTTCCTAATCCAAAGAACAAAAAGATTTCTAATGTATGGAATTCACAGATCCTTAACATTTAAAACACAGAGTTGACAAAAGCTCTTACGAACAAGTTCGCAACTAAAAACACCTAACGTCTCAATTACTATTTCACAGTGGTGCTTTCTGCAAAGCCTTCTGGATGTTGATTTAATCTATCAAATATTAATAATGCTCCTCAATTAATAAAATATTTAGACTTATGCTTTATGTTCTCATAATCTGGAGGTTTACGTTCAAACTTGCAAGCCAACAGGAAACTAGATGGAATCATATAAACCAGCTCGCAGCCTGATTGTTAATGCTTTCACCTCTCAAATACCGATAGTCTCTTCTTTACACTGTTAAAGCCACATTTGACAGGGTGTAAATTTGCTACCTACTCCCTTGGGCATAACTAAGTTAATTTCACAGGTCCCAAAAATACAAGTGACTTAAACGCCCATCTCCTATTTAGTGCAGGTCCTGATGACCTCCAAGTTGGCGGCGCTGCCTCTCCAGCCCCCAAAATCCTCCCCTCCACCCTGCGCTGGTGCAGACATGGCTGGTGACACACAGGGCGTGCGGAGCCAACACGAGCTGCACAGCGCTGCCAGCCTCCAGCGCCTTCCCGCAAGTCCCTTCCACGCACCTAAAGCAAAACTCACGGGGAACGAACTTCAGTCATGGGCAGCACAAAAACCTGCCTTGGGTAACACTGCAGGAACCAAGGCAATAAGAGAGGATAAATTAACTAAAAGAAGAAACAGTAAAAAATACATATGGCTTTGCTGCCCAGCGGCTCACACCTGGGCTGAGCTAAAACAGCACCAAAAACTTTAGTCAGTTTGGAGGTAGGGCACAGCTTTGAAGTCAAAGGCCTTTGGTCATCTGCATTCACTAGACACTGACGAACATCACGTTTCAGTAACTACTTCCCGATATTGCAACAGGCATACTTCAATTCCCATATCAACAGCTGGCTGAAGCATGTAATTTTGAAACCCATTAATCCTTTATATGTCTTCTACCATGTGCAAGTTTAATTTCCCACTTCTTGAAACAACATTATGATTTTTGAGAGAATCTGTCTATAGCTTCTGAATGCTCTGGGTCAGCAGTAGGAGAAGCACCCCCAATTACCACTGAAGTTGGATAAAACACTTGGCTAATCTGCCTTCTGGCTGTGAGCCTTTCGGAGAAATTACCTACGAAAACTTCCCCTGAAACTGCTAGGACTATAAAAGTATGACTGGAGAGGAAGGTGGTTGAGATTCTCGAGAATCCAGAAGCTCATGCTTAAAAACGAAAAGAAGGAAGAGGGGGAAAAAAACCCAACCATATTTCACAGCACTCGAGGCTGTATTCAAACGCATCAGCAGGTCATGGACAATAGTCCTGGGGAGACCAAGGCTCCCGTCTGCCAGTTAACGTGCTAAAACACATCTGTCCGCACCTACACTTGAGTTCTAAAATTAATTAAAAATCTGAAGTAGCACTCTGAACAACACATAGACTTTTTCTCTTAACCTAGCCAAGGCCAAAGCACAGCATATTTATTTCAGCTCAGACACCTGGAGTGCAGGTGCCCGTGCTCTCGTGCTGTGCTTCCTTCAGCTCTACGGATGGCTCAAGCCGTCAGATTCATGCTGGCTGCCCTCCGTTCTCAGAAGGAATAAGCACCACATTCCCCTTCTTTTTAACAACGAGACAAGCACAAGCAGGCACGTTTTTCTGCAGCATCGCAAGCCTCCTGGACTTGGCTTAAATACTTCGCCACAAATCACAGGTGATGGGCCTGCTGTGTAGTCTTTGGGCACCACTATTATCTCCACTCACCTCAATTTGCTCAGTTCCCCAGCTCTCTGCTGTTGGTTTTGAATGCCGTAGCCACGGCAAGCTCATAACCATCTCCTGGGTCAGGCACTGGCCTAGCTGACTCACAAAGCTGCAATCACTTTGATTATTTTTATCCCTGTTTGCATAATTTTACATTTCCCTGTAACAAATGGGGTAAGTCACTTACCTGGCTTTACTCTGAGTTTATCCGTGTCAGCCCGGTTATCTTGCTCCGTATTTACTTCCTCCCCAGCTGCGCCACCTGCAAATTTCCTCGCTCTCCCATGTGCTGTCTCTGCAGGACGATTAGCCGTATGCAAACAGAAGTGGACCTGAATTTTCTGCTCTACCAGTCCGTCCCACTCACCGTCTCCCTGTCCTAAACTGACACTGCTCACCACTGCCTCCGAGAGCTCTCCCTTGAGGAGCTATGACACTGAAAAGGATGGATTTAACATTTAATAGCCCACCTCCACGCCCAAGCCAGTCCCTTGTACACACAAGCAGCTCAGCCCTACACCGTGCCGGCTCACCTTGCTCAGCAGCTGTCTGCAGTTTATGTCAGGCAGCGTGTTTGAACGGTGACTACTCCGTGAAGCCAAACTATCTTAAATGTAAACTCGGGCAAAACGAGCTGGCATGGAGGCAGACGGCAAGACAATAGTGGGGATCAGGCTGGGCGTTAAGGAAACAGGAATCCTCTTGGAAGAACATTTCCTACTTGAAAAGGAGGATACACTGGATGTCCTTGATACTTTGCCTATGCTAGAAAATTTTAATTAAAAGCAGGAAAGCCTTTCTATTCTAGACGCAGTGATACCGGCATCAAGCGCTTTTGTAAGTACAGTTTATTCTGGGTTTATATGCATTTCACAGAGCCCGGCAGCCAAGCTAAGCCAGCAGAGCTACAGCAAACTCTTCCACTCCCTGTCAGATTTACTTTACCACTTCAACCAGTCACTGGCCATCACCAACAGGACGTGCCTGTGCACACAGTGAGGGAGGACGGACCCACACAACTTCTCCCTGATCCACAGACAGCTAGGCGAGCCTCTCACCGCTGAGCTTTGGCTTCCACGACAGCCGAGGAAGAGGACATCTCCAGCAGAACTTGTCTTGAAGCAAACAGACCCCTCAAACCAACGACAGTCCTGTACAAAACATAACCCCCTTTCACCTCCTCCTTTTCTGGGACCCAGTGGCCCAAACCATAGGCACCAGCTGTGGTTCAAGCACTTCAATAAGGAAAAGCAAGAGGATCACGGCCTGCTGCCATCCCCTCCACAGCCCCGCATCTGGAGCAGAGAGGCCACATAGGCAGCATTGCCTCAGCATCAGGGGGAGAAGAGACAGATCACAAAACGCCAGGCAAGCTGATAAAGAGCAAGGCCCCAGACTAGCATTTCAGATCAATGGCAACGCAACAGTATCAGTCTCTAATCATTTCAATATCAGCTGTTCTCATGCACATTTGGAAGTGTGATACCCCAGGGTACGGGTACATCACTCTCTGCTAGTGGCAATGAAGCGCTAAGGGATGCTAATGCCTCCATCAGCTGGCACAGCTGTTTGCAAGGTGAGTGCCCATCCAGCTCTATCTGCCAGCACAGCTCCAATCAGTTCCCTCCACGGAAGAGCTGTTTGTTTGTTTTTCTTGTTCTTGTTGGGGTTTTTGCTGGTAATTGCATCTCTACCAGGACTTCTGCTGACACAGCTATGGTTGGAGGGGAGAGCAATTTCTTTTCATTCGTCAACAGACAACTAAGTCGGCAAAACTTCTCAAATGTAGACCAAGCCTCTGCTTTGGATAGCAAAAAATAAGCTACCCTGGCCTAAAATCACCTCTAAACTAATTCAGCCACGTCCACAGCAAGGACTTTTATTAGTGTGACTATTTCAGCAAGAAAAAATGAAAAATCATCCTTTCCAGCCAGCATAATTACATTGGAAGAGGTTTTTTTAAAGCATAAACCAGGCCTTTGATTCTGCCTTGACTGACAAAATGTTCTTCAGATGCTTTCTTCAGTCACGTTGGCTCAGCCACGTTAGCTTAACACAACTGAAGGGCACTTTTAAGGCTTTCTTAAAACTTCAGAAGCCATACCTGCCCATTCTGTTGTTATTTAAAGTTTGTCTACATGGAAGAAAAGGATGAGTTCCCAAACAGCCTTTGCTAGCCCACAGCTTGCTCAGCACGCGAGAATTCGTGTTAGGGAAGTAGACGTCAGCATCCATCTGACACAGGGTAAAATTCTGTCACGGACAGGGCAGTGTGTGATATTAACACGTTAACAAAGTAACCCTTTTGCGAAAGCCCCTAAGTGATAAAGTTGCAAACTCTCCTTACTTGGTGTTTAGTATCAGAGAGGGAAAAAAACCTTTCTTTCTTCACACAAAGACAGAGCTAAAATGTTGCAAATCACATTAACCCTTGTACCCCAGAGGACGTTTAACACAACAACTTGAAAAACACATATTTTGCCCGTGTTCACAATCTCACGTCAATGCAGTATCAACATACCTCACTGCGCTAAGGAGACTGAAGAAAACTGCTGTCCTGCAGCCATCAAAACATGCAGGCTTCCAGACAGCTCACAAAGGAGAAAAGATGATGGGGTCTAAAACGCACAAGTTTTCCTGATGTAACTTACTGAAACAGACTCCGTATTAAAAGCAACGGCCCTGGGAAAGCAAAGCCCTCTCCTCACTTGTGATACCAGCTGGCAGGAGTAAATGAGAGAGGAGGAAGGGCAGGGCAGGCCTGAAAGAAGCACTGGATTTCGCGTCACCTGCAAAACAGAAAGTGGGAAACTGAAGAAATCATCTGCGTGCTCACTGCTCAAAGGCACCGCTCATTAGGTGCTGGCTTTTCCTATTATCACTCCTGCACTCGGTGGCCTATTACAGCAACCTCCTTCCAGCCAGGGACCCGTGAATAGGAAGCGCTTTGACATGAGTGCATGTTGCCCCTTAATCCGGTAGGGAGTTCATTGAACAGGCGGAGGGGCTGCCTACAGAGCTCCCGGCACCAGCTGGCTGAGGGGATGAGAGCAAGGATCAAAGCCAGGGCAAAGCCTTAGCACCGCGAGCCTGATTTGCAAGACTGCTCAGCCTGTCGAGTCCTCGCCTTTAAAACGTGGGGAGCTGCTGGGTGCTGAACTCGCCGGAGATCCAGCCTCAGCTGAGGGTGCTGAGCAGTGGGGAAATCTGTCCTCTATGTGGCTTGCACGCCGTCTCTGCGCTTTAAAGATCAAAGCTGCATCTCCAGAAAAAAAGATGTTACAGATCAGAACAGATAAGAGGAAAAAACTGATGAAAAATGCAGTGTGACTTCAGAAGAGAACCACTTCATTCAAAGCCACACACACACCTTACTTCCTGCTTAGCATGCAGGCACCAGCCTTCCTGAGGTTAGCAGGAGCCTGGGGAAAGACATCGTGGCTTGAAACCTCCCTTTTCAAGCTCAAACCAAACAGTTGTTTTAAGAAACACAAAAACACAAGGTCAGCCGATTCTTTTCACTAACCTGATGCAAAGTGGAGTAGCAGCATCAAATTCAGGGAAACTACACTATCATAAAACTGGCCAGGCAAGACAAACTCAATTCCCTGAACTTTAATCTTTAGCACTGCATTCGCAGTAGGCCTAAAATAAGCAAAAGCACCAGACCGGACTGAATATAAGAAACCTGCTAAAGAAAACCAGCAGCAAAACCAGTCATCTCTGCAGTGATGTGGTTATTGCACCTAATGACTGCAGCATGGCCACTTACTTGGCAGCAAAGCAGAGAGTTTACTTGGGGCAGCCTCTGAGTGAGGCAGCCAGAAGAGAATAACCACTGAGGTTTACACTCAGAAGACATGAAGATCTTGGTGCTAAAGACTCCCCCTCACTCATCAACGCTATGACTTGGCAAAGAGCTATTCTACACTGGAAACTTTTGTCTTAACTGGCTGCCAACAACTTTGTAGAGGCAGTGTGGACACTCCCTGGAGACACACGGTCAGCACTCTCCCAACCCGCCCACTCTTTGCTTGGAGCAAATATCTCCTCCCAGGAACACACCTCTGCACCTCTCTTGACCACGGGAAATAATCCGTCATTTCTGCTCCATCCTGCACATGGCAGAACACCACAGCTGTGGATGTTAGTCCTTGCTCTCACCCACAAGTACTAGGAAGCAAAAAGAATCTTCCCTGGTCCCTAAACTCCAGCCTGATTTATACCAACGTCCTCCCCTCTGGCCTCAGAGGGGTCTAAGAAAAGGCAGATCTGGCCCCAGACGTAACCGAGTTTATGGGAGAGGGGAGGAGTTAAAACTCCAAATGAGTCACCGTTCCCTTCCCATAAACCACAGCCACATCTGTGGATATTAAACCTGATTCTAAGCGCAGCGCTTCCTAATGCTCTGCATGCAGAGCAGACCCAGCCAGGACTCCTGGGAGATGCTTCGCAAAATAAAAGGTGCGCATCTGTAGTGTTAAGACTAACCTGTGCATTGACAGCTGACGAGTTACGAGCCAGCTCCTGCCCCAGTTACATCCATGCCATCCTTCTGAAAGCAATCACATTGCAGTAGCCGAAGGCAAAACTGGGCCATGGAGTCACAGAAGCACCTGAGGGCTGATTCCTCTATCACACGGCAAGATTAACACCTGATCTTCTTCAAAAGCACAAGGGAAGGGCAGCAGGATCAGGCCTTGAGATGCAGTTGTGAACGTAAAGCATAAGGAAAGCCTTGGACAAAACTCCCACCACCAATGGTGACGGGAATCTCACCCAAGTAATAAATTGGAGCTGTCTTTGTAGCGCCTCGCAAAGAACTGCTGTTGCCACCCGCGTGGCCGCACTACAAACTTCACCCCACGCAGGGCAGAAGTTCCCTGCCGCAGCACGGCCCCCTGAACGCGGCCTTTCGGACAGAAAGCTGGGAAAGGCTGCGGCAGAGCCTGTCACGTGTGAACGGCGAGGTGTAACCCGGCTGCCGGGAGATGCCGAACTGTAACCGCGTCCGGCCACGGTTACGGAGCGTCCGCTCATCGCCAGCTCTTATTTGGTTTGTATATGAATGTACACCTGTGTTGTTATCTCGTTGCTCTCTTTGTGCACGCGAAGGCTCAGCAGGCAGCGTGCGGCGATCTGGCGCTTCCCTGAGGGCAAACACTTATAAACAGAGTTTATAGGCTCTAACAGAACCAGGGAAAAAGTTTCGGTCCGGCACAACGAAACACCGCAAGCGCAGCGGGCGTTTCAGCTCCGCACGCGTAATTGTACGGGGCAGCCGAGCTGCGCGTCGCACTCCTTGGGGGCGTTTAGGGATCTGGCTGATTACAGCTGGCTGTCATTACGCGCCCAACTTCGTTTTCTTTGGGGATTTTGGATGCGGGGCCGGCACCTCCTCGAACCTTGCGCTCAGCGCGTTTTAAATCCCGACGGCCGGAGCGGG
>VZSC01006062.1:12055-60615 GCA_013398225.1 Steatornis caripensis | reverse complement strand
CCCCTCCGAGAACCTCCATGCACTGGCAGGCCCAGCGGGGCCAAGGCAACATTCCCCCCTCAGCCCCCGAGCCCCCGCCACGGCCCCTCTGGTGCCTCCCGCTGCGTGGGGGCCCAGAGGAGCCCCCGGGGGTCCCATCGCTCCCTGCCTCCGGCAGCAGCAGGAGCTGAGCGGCTGAGGGTGGTGGCAGGGACGGGTCCCGTGCCGTTTGGCTGCCCCCAGGANCAAGGCAACATTCCCCCCTCAGCCCCCGAGCCCCCGCCACGGCCCCTCTGGTGCCTCCCGCTGCGTGGGGGCCCAGAGGAGCCCCCGGGGGTCCCATCGCTCCCTGCCTCCGGCAGCAGCAGGAGCTGAGCGGCTGAGGAGGGTGGCAGGGATGGGTCCCGTGCCGTTTGGCTGCCCCCAGGACAGAGCGACCATTCCCCACACAAGGAAAGACCACCAGCCCCTCAAACCGGGGCGGCTGGAAAGCCTCGGCTCCAGCGAGGGCCAGTGTCAGCCTGGAACATGGCCACCATCCTGCATCCACATCCATGCTCAACTTGACAGGGGAGCGAGAGAGGGAGGAGGGAATCACCTGCCTTCATCCCTGCTCCGACAAACCACCGCGCACCCAGGTCCCAGCACCCGCAGGGGCCCTCGTGCCAACATTTGGGACAAGGGGGAGAGGTTGGGCAGTGGGGCAGCACGGCCGATCAGGCCAGGGGGCTGGTGGCACCTCTCGCCTTGCATTTCCTGGGGCTTCCCCTTTCTCAGCTCGAGCTGGGACACTGCAGCCGCTGGGACAAACCCTCCTGGGCCAGTGGGAACGGAAGAGGCTCCTGCAAGAAGCAGAAATATCCAGGAACGCACAGAGCCCTCGCAGCTCATCACCGCCTGCCACAGCTCTCGTCCCACCTGGAACCCTGCAGCTCCACTGGTTTAGCCTCCTGTGCTAACTAACGTGAACGAGGCGAGGACAAGGTCGGCTTTGCCACAAACTCCCCATTTTCCCGAAGCAGCTGTTGCGAGCCCTGAGAGGAGCTGCACAGCCCAGGGCAGGGGCTGAGCCCCAGGCAGCGTGGAGCCAGCAAAGCCTTGGCCATGGCGGCTCCGGCCCTCCAGCCAGGCTGACATCGCCCTCTCCCGCACCGAGCAGGGACGGACGGACCTCCACATCCTGGGATTCCTGCCAGCAGGAAGAGAACAACCCAGAGCTTCTTCCGCCTGGGAGCCCGGGTCCTTCCAGCTCGACCTTTCTCCCACCATGGGAGCAAGGGACAGTTTAGATCCCCCCACCAATGTCTGCCTACCCCAGGGGTTCCCCCACCAAGTCGGAGGAGAAGCAGCTTTGCTTTAGCGTTGGCTATAACTCAGCTTTTGAGCTGCCGCTGTACACGCCGATGCCTGCTCCGAAAGCCAGCAGCCACTTCTCACCCGCTGTGCCAGGCCCTCCCAGCGGGTCTCACCATACAGAACGGCGCTCATCACACATTTACCCCAAGCAAAAGCAGCCATGGTCTTAAAAAAGGAGATCTTTATTTACATTTTTCAGTTCTTTACATTTGGTGGTTTAAAACCCAGGACAAAAATACTCCCCAGAAGCCGTGGTGAACACGTAAAACTGCTAGTTGACATTTTAAAACTCAGTAATAAATTGCACAAAAGTCTTAGGTTGTACAGAGCCATCACAAATATTGTTGTATAAAACCCCCAAATCTGTAAAGAGAACCACAGGAATAAAGAATTACAGCCACGAGTATTGGTGCAAGAAAGGGCACAAGTTTTGAGGGTTTTACTCCCCTCAGTCTCTCCTGGGGAGGAGGGATGGGAGAGATGTTCCTGTTGCAGATAGCTGGAGCTATTTTAAAATACAGAATAAAACCAAACGGAGCCCAGAACACCCTTTACCTCCTCTCCAGTGCTGGCTCAACTGGAAAACTTCATAGCAAAAATACCTAGTTTTAGAAAACTACCGAAAGTTCAGTGGAAAGCTAAAAAACAATCACCATCCGACAAAAAAAAGAGCCTTCGTGGCCCTGGTCTCCCCTTTCCCCATCTCCTTCAGGCAGTGGGATGACAAGCGCCAAAGCGGAGTTTAGTAGGACGCAAGCAACACTGAAAAAGCCAAAAATACGGAGGCAGGGCATGTGGAGAGCAGGACAAGAGCAGAACCATGAAGGATGACAAAGCAGCAGTGGGGAGAAAAAAAAGACAGATGATATTTTTGGTATTTTCCATTGAATGCTGAGTTTGGAAACTATTAGCTCACAAGCTTCACTCGCGCCCCACCACATCCCCTCCCCATTTCAAACGAAACCAAAAAACCAATTGCCTAAAAATTTTGAGCTGGGAATTTGAATGAACTCCCGTGTGCCCAAGTTTTTTACCCAGAGCTGAGTTTAGAAAAATGAGCTTTTCTCCTCTTTATTCCAGAGTTCAGAAAGAGGAGGGAGGGATGACCAAGGGCCTATGGGAGCTCCCCAGGACTTGAAGAGGTTGAAGCCAGAGAGGCTGCAGAGAAGAGAGACAGCTGCGAGGCAGAGGACGGAGGCCTTGTCCAGCCGGGGACCATACTCGCACCCAAACACCATTTTTAGCCCCAATGTGCTCATCCAAAGTACTTGCGTACCCCGAGGACCTTGCTGCCACAGTGCCCTGGGGCCACAACTGCGGGTAGGTTTAAGAAGAGCTGGACTAACTCCTCCATCCTGCAGTCCTGGACTGTTTCAAAGGGGTCCATGAAACACGAACAAGGCTCTTTGTGTCGGGCCTCGATTCCCTGCCACAGCACTGGGGGACAGGCAAGGCTGGGCAGGAATGTTGAGAACGACAGCGCTTTGCCAGCTGTTTCTGTCCGCTTGCACAACAGCGAGGTTGCTCAGAGACAGACCCCGGGTGACAACCTGCTGCATCCCGGCCAGAGCTGCCTCGCGGGTCTGAGGGAGGCCTCCCTCTGCGGGAGCTGGGTGCCCAGCATTCGCAAGAACAAGGACCACCACGAGGTCTAGCTCTGACCCCCTCCCCTGCTCCCTCCAGGGCAGCCAGCAGAGATGGACGCTCCTCACCAGTGAAGAGCAGCACGCCCATGTGCTCCTTGCTTTGCAATGGGGACTCCATGTACGGCAAGAGGTGCTGAAGGACCGGTTTGTAGCAAAAATAATTTGGGAGAGCAAGCTCAGGAGCACTGCAGCCACAGGGCATAACACAGGAGCTGTGAGATACAGCCGGCCTCTCCTCTCCAGTCTCCCACCATGAATGGTGCATTCCCAACTGTAAAGATTAAACCAGGAGGACAGGCACTGGCTGGGGGTCTAGAAGGGCGTCCCAGTAGCTCTGGCCACAGTAACCAAGCAGCATTCAAGTTTTCAGCCAAGGAACACAGGCTGGACACATCAGGAGGAGCTCTGCTTCACGGATGGAGAACAGGGAAACTGGAACCCAGCCTTGGCCCAGGCTGCCTCTCCCCCACCCTGCTTGGGTCAGGAGCCTGTAGCGCCCAACCCAGCACGTCCAAAAGCATTGACAGCTCATAGGAATTTTTCCAGAGGCGTGGAAGAAATTTGGGCTGAGGCCTGAAAGGAGGGATACGTACTGCTGACAGCAAGGAAGGCCACAGGAGCTACGGGCTGAGCCAGGCAAAACAGGTTCAACCAACTGGGATGAAGAGGAAGAGCACTGGGGAAGAGACGTACCATTACGAACAAACAAGCACCTGCCCTTGACCCCCTGCGTATCAAGAATGCTTTTCATGGCAGGCACAGACCACCAGGCAAAGCAGAGAGTCTTAAATCACAAAAGCTGGGCAGAAGCACAAGTTGAGCAGAGGGTGCGGGAGGATCCTCGTGTCTGAGACACAGGTCACACCCCAGGCTACTTGCAATGACAACATTTCGGCAAGACCGGCATGCTTCAGACGTGGTNCAGAGGGTGCGGGAGGATCCTCGTGTCTGAGACACAGGTCACACCCCAGGCTACTTGCAATGACAACATTTCGGCAAGACCGGCATGCTTCAGACATGGTATCACCGAACTGTGCGTGTGGGGAGGAGCCGTCTTCCATTTTTAGTAAGTTTATTCCACCTGGTGCTTTAGGAGAGGGCATGGGCTGGTGGTCTCCAGCCCTTCCAGCCAAACCTTGGCTGTTCCATCTCCATGTTCCTGAAGGGAGAGTCCGCTCTCCCATTCCTCCCCACCAGCCCTCCTCTCCAGGCAGACAGCAGAGAGCACTGCCCAACAGCCACTGGGACAAACCCTGGCTTCAGCACACAGGGCCGGGGAAGCAGCAGTGCAGTGGCTGCTCTCTCCGGGGCTGGGCCCATGTGGTGCCAAACTCCCTCCAACCGACCGGGACTACGAGCCCAGCACCGCGGCCAGGCTGCACCGTGCTTGTTTTCCCCGAGCTGTCTTGGCAGAAGTCACCATCCTTCCTAGCAAGAGCAAAAAACTTGCTTCACTTTGTAAGAAATCAGCAAGGTGCATTCTTGGATTTGGCATGAACAGGCACATGGATAAGCATCAGAAATGGATGAAAAAGCACAGCATTTCTCTTAGAATAATTTATTAAATACATCATTAAAATTTGTATTTATGAATTCAATCATTAAAAACAAAACTTCATCTCATATATATATATATATATATTCAGGGACAATGACAATCATTCTATCAATATTGGTGCATCTTGTGCCAGCACTGCTCAGAATAGCACCTTCTCTACGCTATCCTTAAAGCGGTTCAACACTTAAAAAAACCCCCAAAATCAAATAAAAAGCATTTGCAAAGAAAGAGTGCAAAGCAGGGCTTGTCCCCAGCTGCCTGCCAGGGGTGTGCAGAAGCAGGCTAAAATGAGGAGGCAGAGGCTGCAGTGCTCCTAACAGGGTTGTTAGCTGTTGCCCACCCAGCGCAAGGCAGTGTGGAGACTGGTTCTCAGAGGTGCCAAAAGCCTGCAGTCCACAGTTTCAGCCGTGGCTGGATGCCTGAGGCTCTTAAGTATCTGGTTTGTGGTTTCCTCAGCTTGGCCAGTCAATACTAAAAAAGCTAAACAAGGGAGGGGAAAAAAAGCGCAAAAGAAAAATGTTGTTTTCCATCCACCAGCTTCTTCCCCCGACCTGCCAGGTCCGGCGGAGACTGCAAATGAGGCGTAGCAGTTTGGGTTCCCACTTGCTCATTTTCGCATCCTGCTGTGCCTGGAGAGGTGGCTCAGGGGACAAGCTGTAAACCAGTATCAGCTGGCGGAGAGAACAGTCCCCAGGCCAAGCGCCCTCATGCACCGGCTCGGCAGCATGGACCACTCCTGCGAGAGACGGCAGGCTGAGCCTCGAGGGAGGGTCATCCCAGAGCGAAGGGCTTCCATGGACAGGGTCCTTGGGCAGACACAGAGGTAGCATTGGACAGACTTTTGTAACTTGATTGTCATGTAATTCTGGCCCACCAAAGGCAGCGGCAGCTGGGATGGAGAGGGTACCCTGCAGGGTGGGAGATGGGACATAGGAGATCCGGTCCCCCTGCTCGCAGGCTGGCTAGCGCTGTCATCCTGGGCGCTGCAGTCTAGCAACAAGCAAGGATGGACTGTCTCCTATGGGGCTTGCCAAAAACGGCCAGGAGCTGGCTGGTGAGCACCCCACGGTAGCACCGGGCTCTCCCTCCACAGCTCACCATGGCCTCTTGGGTTATGAGCAAGTGCCCCAGTGAGCTCCCTGCTGCCAGAGCCTACTCTCTCACCGCATCAAGCAGTGGTGCAGCCCACTGCGAGATGACAAAAGGCTGCCGGTCACTCACCCCACAACATAGGTATAGCGAGGGCTTGTGCTTTTGGCTTTTTAAGAGTCCCTGACCTTCCAAACCTTACTTCAAGAAACCTCCTGTTTCAGCTACCCTTAGGACCTATGAGGACAAGGAGGAAGGGCTGTCAAAACCATTTCTGCAGAGCACATGGCCCCTAAAAGAGAAGAGAAAGCCCACACAGCCCAGCCTTCACCTACAGTGGAGACATGCCAAGTCAGGAGCATTTCAGATAAGGCATCGCAGGTGCTTTGATAGTAAAGCAGTTAGTGTTGACTACAGTACTTTAAACACAGGCTGCTGTGGAGGGCATCCCTAGGGCAAAACCAGTTACCCAGCACTTGGTGCAGCAGAAGGAGACGGTTCAGTTTCTCAGACCTCTCCTACACACACACGCAGGCTGCTCTGGCTGCCCTTTTCGTTTTTAACCCCTCCCCAGAAAGAGATTTAAAAAAACCCAGGCTGGGATGTGCCATTTACCCCACCCAGCAGCCAGAGAGATGAAAAGACGCCTTGTGCTGTACCAGACTTTGCAGTAGGCAGGTGAACCGTGGCGCCTGGGAGTGGGCAGCGCCAGCGGGACTCGAAGCAGGGGAGGCTAGTTGCCGTTGCTGATGCTGGAGTTGGCACTGCTGCAGCTCTGCTCGTAGGATGGTGGTGCCTCTGCGGGGGAAATAAAGAATAATAGCAGTTATGGTGGGTGTCTGGGAGGTTCCCTTCCTCCCAGACTATGTAACTTGGTGCAGAGTAAAGCAAACTGCTAATGTGTACGTGTGTCACACATGCAGGCACTCTCTCCAGGACCGCACAACCTGCCCTGCTGAAATACAGGGGGTTTGCATGCGCACATGCAGAATTTGAGCCAGCCAGTCCCATCCCTCTCCTGACACCTACAGGGGTTAAAATCAGCACCTCAAAGTCCTGTTGTGTTCCTCCCTTCTTTCACAAGCATCCTCAGGTACTCCAACACCTCCAGGTCACAGATGACCCATGCTCCATGTGCCCCAAGCCACATCAAGTGTCTCGTCACCCCAGTGCTAATAGACAGGTTTATTTGGGTAGGACTGTGCTAACAGACACTGCTGGTCCCTGCCACCCCAGCCGCCTGAGACAAGCACGGCTCCAGGAATCCAGTATGCTGGGATTTCCCCAAGCTTTTCCACCCTGGACAGTCTCTCAGCTCCCACCCCCACAGCTTGTTTCTTCAGACCAGCTGCAGGCCCACTCCAAGTCAGACAGAAGAGTTTAGTTACGTCATTTTCCTGGCTCTCCTCCCATCAGCCTCACCACAAGCCAAGAAGTTTTTCTATCAGTGGGAGGCCGAAAGCTCATTTAAGAACAGGGAGATCCTCTCACGATGAGCCCAGGGCAGGCACGGGTATAGACGTGGGAACAGACAGCCGGCTTTTATAGCTGTAAAAGAGGACCCGTCCGCAGACTACACCAGGCAGAGAGAACTCATGATCCCCTCTGACATCAGCCCCCAGCAGGCTGACATCCCTATATTCCCCACTCGATTCACAGCTAGCAAAGAGACGTTTGCTACCACACTGCCAGCCCACGTAGATCTCAGGACCAGGCTGCTCACCATACGGGTAGCCCCATGTGCTGTACTCCGGAGGCAAAATGAGAGAGCTGGCCGTGGGCACGGGCACCACGTTCCCCTCAGCATAGTAAGGGACAGTGGCTCCTGTCGACAGGCAGAGCGTGGGATGGTTTGGGGAACTGGTCTGCTCCGAGTCCACCCTTATCTCCTCGAAGCTCAGTCCTGGGGCGTAGCTAAATGGCTGCTGCTGGGAATGGCTTTTGGTGGGGATCGAGACATTGTCCATCGGGTGATAACCGCTGGCAGCCTCCTCTTCCTCCGGGGGGGCACTGGGTACCACTGCAGATGGTATGTGCTGGATGGACCGGGAGGGGCTCAGAGGCACCCTGTTCACAGCAATGTTACCAATGTAAATGGGGAGGGTGACGGAAACCTCCGGCGACTTGAGGGAAACCTGGAAGAGAAGGAAAAACAGTGGCATCCTCTTCATTATACATTGCACTGGAAGGTTCACCTGATGTGAGGGCCACCTGCACCACACAGCTATGGAGTTCAGTGATTGAGCAAAACCTAGGAGGGAGCACAGAAGTTGCAGCACAGCCCACTGGAGCTCCGACGTACTCACTTGAATGTAGTAGTCGATATGTATGAGACTACAGCCCTGCAGAATGGACTGGGGCAGTGCCGGAACGAGGATCTGCTCCCTCCATTCTGCATGTTTCCAGGCTTTCACTCCTGAGCCTTCCACTTCCGCGATGGTCCTCAGGTCATAAATCCAGCGCTTGGATTTATAAGCCACTTTCTGTACAGACAGGAGAAAATACAGCTAGCAGAAAGACTGCGGATGGTCTTCTGCCTCCCACAAACGCAAGTCAGGACACAAAACCACCCAACTGCTTTGTCAAATAAGCATGAACACAAACCTAACATGCATATTACAGAGCAGAAATACCCATCGTTATATGATAGACTAAGTTGGTATAAGCATGACAAGTTCTACCACCTCTCTACCCTGGAAGGTCTGGACGCTTTGCTGCCACCTCCCAGCCACACGCAGCTGAGATGCACACTGGTGAGAACTGCTCCAGATTCATAGAGGCCTCAGGGGGGTGGAGTAGAAGCACAAGCCAAAGAATCACCCGTTTGGAAGCTTACCTGGAGCAGACTGGCTACCACAGCTCCGGTGTCCCGGCCCGATTTGTTCTCTATGTCTGTGCGGAGCTGGATTGCTTGCCCCACAATGTAGCCTCTCAGATCCGAGGTGGCGGTCAAGATAATGTTGCCACTTTTCACAAGCTTGTAGTTGAACTTCTTGGTGATTGACATAGTGTTGGGCTGCTGCAGGACAGCAGAGAGACAGAGATGTTGGCTCAAGACAGTCCAGGAAAAACACTCAGATTCAAAACAAGCAAGCAGAAATATCTGGTCTAAGAGGATGCAAAGAACCAGCAACACAGCACTGCCACAGACAACAGGTCACGCTTCATCCCCGCAGTGTTGCTGTCCTATTAGTCGCTCTTCCCTCCAAAGCAAGCTCCTCAAACCCAGGTCTCCACAAGCACATGGTGCTATTGGCCAAAACCTCTCTCTGAATGCTGAAAATTCACCTAAATCTTTCAAAGAAACATGCAGAAGAGTGAAAAATCACTTGGAGCAGGGACTGATGGCAAGGCAGGACAATTCAGAATTCCTTGTCCTGCTTTCGCACAGTCAAGGCATGCAGTCAGAGTTGTTTGACCACACAATCATTCCCCAGACAGGATGCAGGAGGACAAGTGCTGAAGCCTTCGCACTTCCCAGCCATGCTCCTCCTTGCTCTTACCTCGATGTCAGGAATGTCGTTCAAGTTGAGAGGGCAGAGAACATAGAAGATCTTGTTGCACTTGTAGTCCTTGGAGAAGCGAGGTGTGTCTATCACAGCTTTCACCTGATGAAGGACCTTGCCAAAAGGGCCTTCAAATGATGTGGGAGCAGAGGCTAGAGTTGAGAGAGAAAGAAGAGGATCACGAGTCTGAGTCAGGCCAAGCGTTTCTGAACTGGAATTATGGTCCCTTTGAACAGCTTTCCTCTTCACCCGAGGAGTTCTGCAAGTACCTGAGAGACAGAGCACATGGGCATTCCCCTAAAAACAGACCTGGGGCTGGACACTTAGGTCACTTGGAGACCTTGCTGCAACCTCCTTACAGAAGGGATCCTCTCTCCGAGCGCTCTGTGTGCCAGACAGCTGGCTCGGCACAGGGCAGGACCCCTGCGCGCACCCAGAATGCTCGCAGGGTCACACCTGGAGAGGCATTAGCAACAGCTCAGATCTGGCTTTGCACCAACACAGAAGGTACCCACTTGCCTAAGCATCTCTGCTGTCTGTGGCTGACCTTACACTCCAAGCTGCCAGCCTGCCTCTGCCATCCAGCCCAAGTCCTGCTCAGCACACCTTGAGAGGCTGCGAAAGCCAAGGCATGCACGGAAGTGCCTTCAGCCATTTATCTGCATCATACCTGGCAGCAGGAACTGGAAGGGAAAGTTGTGCTCTCCAGCTGTCAGGACCCCTGCGGGAAACAAGAGTAAAAGGTAAGTGGGACAGGCCGTTACCTTGGAATGGTGTGATCTTCTCGAAAGCATGATCTTCTGGAAAGAGAGGCCACAACTTGGGGAACACCACAACTTGTTCAGCTGCCTACAGCCCACTGGACAACTCCAGATCCAATGAGCAGTGCTTGAGTCAACAGGAGCATCTGCTGCCACCCACCTCTCCTTGGGACGGGAGATGTCCCCATTCCCAATGACCGGTTCTATGTTAAGATACCCTGGAAATAAAGTAGTTTGGGGTAGTTTAAGGGATCCCACTGTGAGTGGTTAGCCTCAGACTATGGACATAGGGCATGGAGAAGGGATGCTGTGTGTTTATCTTTCCTCAAGGAGGCTACAGCCAGTCTCGGGGAAGGTGAGAAAGCACAGGCACTGTCTAAGGGTAGTAAGGAGATCTGGTGGGCATCAAGCCGCTATAGCCTTAGCCACACAAGCCCCACGCAGACTGCACAGTGTTCAGGAGCTAGAACCAGAGGTCCATCTCCCAGGCCTAAATCCATCCCCTGTCCCAGGAAGGGACCTGCAATACCTCAGCCCGGCTTCTTAGACAACAGGAGCAGAGGAAAAGATTTCCAGAATGTTCAAACCTCAACACTGTTTTTCTTCAACCATATCCCGCTCTGCAGCTGTGCCCTTGAGGGCACAGATCAGAGCCAAGACTCAGCGTATGGCTAAAACAACAGCTACAGACCCAGACTCCCCAACCCCATCCACGCTCCAGCACTCCCATCCCATCCAGATTCCGGATTCCCTCCCAGGGCAGCGTGATGGCAGTAAGAAAAGCACTAAGTTTTATCCACATTTATTAAATATGTGTAAACGTGAGAGGTTTTGTTTTCGAAGTGGCAGCGCTAAGAGGAGACCTGGATACCTATTAAATCAGGCTGTGTTTATTCTGCTTTGTAGGATCATTGCTGGAGGTACCAAGACTCTAGATTTGGCTAGCTCTTTTGTTGATGCAAGAGGAGGAAACAGCTTGCCCGTTAGCAATATTGGCTCCGCAGAACTGACAGTAATAGAATCCTATTGTCAGGGGATTAAGTGGATTACGTGACGGGGAGGTGGGGAAGAAAGAAGCGTAAATCCCCCCGCCACTGACACTGTGATCCAGCTGGGAGGCAGAGGAGGTGGCGTTTGACTCGGTGCATCCTTCCCGTTACAAAAAGCTGCGCCTCTGTCCCTCCGCTCGCTCAGCCAGCCCACGGGGACCTAAGGACGTCCCAGTTAGCATGCATCCCGCCTGCAGTGCAAAGGCAGGCAGAATAAATAATGAGACGAGCATCCCATTGCGTATCGCTACAAAGGCAAGTCAGGAGAAAACGAAGAGATGCCTATTTATACACTTTGTCCTTACAGAGAGGAGCAAGATTTGCTCATTCCCATCACCCCACCCAGAACGCCTCCCTGGTGGTTTCCCTCCCCGTCCCCCCAATAAAACCGAATTATGTAGGCTAAACTGCAACGCCCGGTCTTGTCACGAGGTGGAGGCAGGAAGCCAGCCGCCGCCTCGCAGAGCTGGCCAGGCACAGAGCCGTGCGGCAGCTTCTCCTGTCGCCTCCTTGGGAAGCCTCGCTCGGTTAAAGGCAGTAGCTTGAGACGTAGCAGGTGCCTTTGCTTGTTGGTTACGGGGTAAAGCCTGGGTGATATGAATGACTCGGCTAACTCAGTGCTTGTTTGCTGCTCCAAGGGTTTCTGCCTTTTATTGGGCACCATTCAACGTCGACCTTATACCCGTTATCCTTACTTTTGGAAAGCCAACTGATAAACGGGAATACATCAACTCTCCTGTGCAGCTTCTGCATTGCAGTAAGGGGACGTGCTCCCCCTGAAAGGGAGAAGGAGCAAGTGCTGTTACTGCAATGCAGAAGGAAGGGAGATGGAAGTCCCAGAGGGTAGTGGCTACTGAGTTTCTACCAAGACCTGGAGACTTTCCAGCTGTCTGACCCGCACAGCCCCAAATGAACATGCAGGCAGTGATTTCAAGTCTCCTGCTAGGAGCATGAAACCTCATAACCTTTCCAGGACCCTTAGGGAGAGCTCACAGACCCCACAAGGTGAAAGTCCCTCTTCTACGTTACAGCCAGCACGATCTAACAAGTTGTTTCAGTCAAGCTCCTGCCCAGCTCATGTGCACAAACAGAAAGCCGGGCTGGAAGCGAACCTGCGAGCACTTCACATTCCCAGTTTCCAACCCCCTGCAGAAAACCAGGGGTCCTGAAGGTTGGTCCCAACGGCAGCACCAAGCAAGGCAATACACTCTCCCAGCAACACGGATGGTCAGCATCACTCGCAGAGGATGCTGTTCAGCTGTCGGAGCCACGTGCGACTCAGTGGCGCTTACGCAGTTTCCACAGGGGCAGCAGCTCGGTCTTCAAGTAAGTCACCAGATGCGAACTGCCCAGAGGCCAGTGTAGATCACCCTGATAGCTCAGATCAAGCCCCAGCACCCACCGACGTGTTGGCTCGCAGCATACTCAGACTTGCTGTGATCCTACCCGGGGCAGGGAACAGCCTGCAAATCCCTCCTGCAGCTTCTGCCTGCAACGAGCTGCCCATGAGGGCTGGAAAAGGCAGTTCCTGCTTTTCACAGCTAGCAATGAGTTCCAAGACCACCCACCCCAGACTGAAAGCGAGCCCTGTCACAGCTCATGCGGACCAAGGGCATCACAGCAGTGCTTGGCTCGTGGCCACAAGAGCCCACACCTCAGCCCTGCACTGAGCAGGGAGCCAGGGAAATGCAGCGAGCTCTATTCTCCACTCCATTAAGCAGAGAGATGCTGCAGGAAATTAGCAACAGCTCTTGTTTTCAGACCTGCTCCTTCCAGCCCACACTCTCCCTCCCCCAAAGAGAGAGAAGCATCTTTATGCCAGCCTGAGATCCTCCATGTACAGGGAATTTTCGAGCAGGCTGGACCAAGTACCCAGGTCCTACCCACAGGTGCAGACACCACTGCATGAGGCTTCATTTGCTAGCAGGGGTAACAAACAGCCGGCTGCTCGCAAAGCCCCAACTTCCAGCTGAACACCTGCATTTCTTGCCCTTATTGCAAGCACGGAAGCTGTTTGGGCAGGTCGCTGGTGGAGGGGTTACGACGGGCGGCAGCACCCTCAGCCCTGAGCCTGGCTGGGCACCCCCAATCCCAGCTGTAGGCACCCTCGGCAGCCTGGAGTGGGCATTTCAAAGCAGAAGGGGTGTTGGGAGTTCAGTGCCAGAACTATTTCAGAGACAAAGGTTGATAAAAAGAAGATGAAGAAACACAGATACCCTGACCAAGACAGGAGACTCCTATGAAAGCACTGGCACGATCCAGAGCGCCTGTCAGAGCAACAAGGCAGCAGGGACTGCAGCCAAGCTTGGGTCCTGCCTGCCTCCCACTGCAGGCAGGAGGAGAGGCAGAGAGCAGTAACCTCACAATCAAGTTGCTCCCAGGCTCCTGCTTGCCCCTGCTGGCAGGAACTCCTCCAGCATGGACACAGTGGAGGCTCTGTGTCCACCTTGCCTGGGATTACAAAGCCATTTTGGTCTTTTGCCGCATGTCTGGTGCCTTTGGCAGATGGGAAGTTGGCGAATCCCAAGCAGAGTTCCCTGTTACAGTGGGAAGGGAGGTGGCAACTACTTATAAACTCTTCAGCTGGCAACTCTGCTCCTAAAGGCTGAGCTTCCATTTCCAAATGCTGACTAGTCTTGCTATAATGCGGAAAACCTGCAATTTCCCTTGTCCCAAGCATCCCAAGAGCACGGGCAGGGCACACGCTGACCTCGCCCCAACACCCAGCGAGAACAGCACAAAAGCCATCTCGGCACGCCGAGAAAGGCACTTGCACTGCCCATTCTGTGCAGCCACCATGATGGCACGACAGGGCAACACATGCCCCACTAGCCAGTCACGTGCCTTGGAGAGATCCCCCGACCACAGCAGGGAGGACGTGGCGTCACGCACGGCACGCAGAGCCATTCTGCCTGCCCCTGTCCCTCCAGCCCTGAGAACTTCAAGTAAAGATCCAGGACATTTAATGTGCTAATTCCACCTGCAAGTTGACTTTGCAACAGATACAGTTATTGGCAGCAGGCAGAGGCGAGAAGGTTTCCTCTGATGGCCACCCCGACATGCAGATACCCAGGAGGAGCAGCCCTTGCTGAAAGCTCCTTTCTGAGCCGCTCCTGAACCAGAAGCTTTGACAAATCAAGCTGCAGACTGTGCACGGACAAGAGCAGGTCAGCAGGAGTTCAGCATTGCTGGAGAAGTCTCCGACAGCCCCACACAGCAGGCTGCAATGCTCCTGAGCAGCCTGCAAACGCACTGCAAGGGGAAAGGGCTGTGCAAGCCGCAACAGCCACGCTGAGCCATTGCCTCCCCACTCCCAGAAGCCTGAACAAAGGCCACAGTGTGCTCAGCCGCAAAAAAAACCTTTTCCTGAAGTTTACATGCAGCTAAAAATACCTTGAGAAAATCATTAGGCAGCAGAAGTAGCTGGATTAGCAGGGTTCTGCTGTGGGGCCATACCTGCAGCAGCCTTTTCTCCAGATAGGAGCTGAGCCAGCAGAGATCGGCTGCCCCCGCACTGCCTTTGGAAACATTCTCCCTGAAAACTCCTGGAGGGAAAGGAGCCCTGGCCCAGACAGCCTGGAAAAAAACAAACCCTGACAGCACGAACAGCAACAACACGCTAACAGCACAGAAGAGCCATCTTACGCTGCAAAGCAGAGCGCGACCTGGAAGAAAACAGACTGTCCTGTTCATGGCTCAGGCTCCACACTGGGACGGGGGGGTGTTCGCTTGTACCAGCGGACGTGGAGCAGGCCTGGGAGGACTCATCACATGCAGAAAGGAAACACCTTAATTCCGAGGGCTGACTCCAAGTCCTCTGCCAGGTCCCCGGGGTGTAACCTGGTGACACAGCCAGGCCCAGCTGGGGCTCCCCTGAGCGATCAGAGCCTGCAAAGCATCGCCAGCAACGAGAAGCACAACCCTGAGCCCAGCCCCGTGCAACACAACAGACCTCGGTGCTACAGCACCATCCCACAGCACTCAGGGCATCTGTGGTCACACTGATGTGCAGTGGAGGGACAGAAACTAATGGGTTTTCCCTACGGGGTTCCCATGCAAAGCTCGACCGCGCCCCTGAGCCCACCCAGCCATGGGACGCACTGTTCTCTCCCAGCAGACAGGTCTGCTTTGATCCACAAAGGTTTCCCTGTGCTCACTGCAAACCACCGCACAACCACATGGGAAAACGCGACTCCATCATAACAGCATGTGGGTGAAATGACAACACGTCTGTATTTACACTGTTAAAACAAATGATCCAAGCCAAGCTTACTCTGCCACAGCTCAGGTGCTGAAAGGTCTGGGCTCTTTTCTGAGCAGTGCAGCTTCCCTGGCTGATGCTGCCAGGCTCCTGCCCAGGCGGCGCCGGCAGCCGGAGGAAGTCGCCAGCCCTTCAAAGCAGTCATCACTCCAAGAGCGAGGGGAAGCTGCTGGCCAACACCCCGCCCTGCCAGCAGCCAGCGAGGGCTGGGAAAGGTCCTCTGGCAGCCTCCGCCTGGCATGACAGCAAGGCAGGGCTGGGGTTCAGGAGGAACCAACCACACACGAACAAGGACACTGAGCCCGACCTGCTGCGTCCTGCCTGGGCTTCCCAGGGCTGTTCTGCAGCTTTCTCGGTTAGTAGCCCATGCAAACAGGCCAGTCTTACAGTACTGGTGGGGCCAGATCTGCCTGGGCTGCACGTTCAAACCAGTGCCACGGCAGGGACATCCACCAAACGCCTCCTCCCAGGTTGGCTCCCCCAGCCCCAGCGTCTCCATCCCTAGGGAGCTGGAAGCCACAAGCAATCACAGCCGCCTCTCGGTGAAGCTGATCGCCACCACGACAAAGCCAGGTCCTCCAGGTTAGTGCCGGCAAGGAAGGCCTTGGAGAGAAGCCAGAACAGGGTTGGGAGATGCCTTGGTCACTGATGCACAAACACGACAGACTCAGCTGAGCCTTATTACTCACCCCTGTGAAATCTCATGCTCTGGTGCGCTGGGAGAGGCAGCCCAGACGTCTGAGCACACAGCAGTCTGCAGGGCCAGGCAACGGCAGCGTGCGGTACAACACACACCTCTGCCTCGCCAGGCTTCATCCATGGCTAGACTCAGGTGAAAAAGATGAGTATTCTGTGTATCGCTCCCTCCATCCTCCAAAGAGGAGGATACTATTTGCTCTGTAGCGACAACTAGGAGCCTGGAAGGTGTCCCTGCACCCCAGGCACAGGAGCTGGGGAGCTGCCGAAATGGGGCTCCTGCCCCAACCTCCAGCTCTCCTGGAGGGTACCTGCCAAGTAGACAGCAGTGGCTCTGCTCCCTCCTGCTGCACATGCAGATGCTAGAGCGGGAACAAGCTGCACCTTTAGAGTACACATATTATTTGGTTCTTCTAGTAGCAGAACAGCATGCCAGGCCATATGGCAATTTCTCTCTGGCTACTTAGCGAGTGATGCATTAACTGTGTTGGCCAAATCATGTATTATGGAAAGGTACCTGGTGGCTGCTAGTCCCCCTGCCATCGCTTGTAGCAATACAGTCTTCTTGCTGCTTAAAATCAGCCCTCCCGCTCCCCTGGGGATGGTGAGCTCCTGCAAAGGTGTAAAGCTAGACTGATATCAGTGCTGCTGATGCACAGCTTGGGTACTCTCCCCTCAAGGCTCTCCAGGCAGAGAGCAGGAAAGCAGCACGTTTGTTTTTTCCACTTTCACGTGGAGTAACAGGCAGACCTGCCTCTGCACTGTGCTACAGGATACCGATTCCCCAGCTACTGCAAGAACCATCACTCTCATTGAAGTCCTAACAGCCAGCACCCTGCTCATTCCTGCCTTCCTCATCCACCTTTGCAGCCCAGAAAATTGAGTATTAGACATATGCAAGAAGGTCAGAGCTCTTCTAGCTCACAGGAGGCTGTATCAGAGCCATCAGATGGGAAGCATTAATTTCGTCTGTGCCAGGGCATTTCAGGCAATGCTGGGCCATTGCAGCTTTAGCATGAGGACTCCAACTCGGTCTCTGGTGGACTAAGCTAACACACAGGATTACAAACTGCAACAAATGAGGGTAAACGCACACATTTGCTTGTGCCATCCCTGCCGCAGACACAGGTGCCTCAGAGGGAGCAACCGACAGCCAGAAGAGCAACCTGCCAGCAAACACAGCCAGACCTGCTGGGGAAAGACTCGGTGTTTAGGTCAGCTTAGTTTTGCTCCAAAAAGAGCTCTCCTGCTACGGAGCAGCACCTTCAGCAGAGCAGAGCTGCTGTAGGGCAGTGAGGGAGCACCGTTCCCAGTAGGCTCCAAGCTCCCGTTCGAAGCAGCAGCTCACTCACACCAGATTTGCATGCACGCAAACACACAGCAGGAACAACCTCCAGCGCTCTGATATGGTTAATGCTGCTGAGATAAACCTTTCCGTAACACAGGAGGTACAGAGAGAGGAAGAAAACACACCAGAAAGCCTAGCACTGAGGATAGGGCTCCACCACTCATAAATCTGTGCCAGCAGTTCTCAGTGACATTTTCAATGAATTAGCAGGATCTGGCAGTACAGAAACGCTGCAAAAAAACTCCGAGGATTAACAGTGATCTACTGAGGCAAGAAATTGGGAAATGCTGAGGAAACTGCTGTGACGCAAGGCAACTGCAGCTCCTTCCCACGTGGCTTTCCTGGGCTGAACCTGCAGTCACTGCTCTGGAACTGGGCAGCACAGTGCAGCCAGGGCACCAGCACATCACCACTGCCCACAGGCACCCTCCTGCTCTCACGTGGCCGGGGCTATCCAGGAGTATTGACCACTGCTTCCCTATATCCTGCTCGCAAAGCGATTTCTTGGCACAGAACGAGAGACATAGGTCTCTCATGCCTCCTTAACAGGTCACTAAGCTTTTTAAATTCAGCTGGAAGACAGGTTCGTCACCGTGTGCTGACTGTTGGCTGTGAAGGTGTTGTGCTGGGACAGCAGAGAACCATCGCAAGGAAGAGGTGATGCACAGCTGCCCCTTTTTACTTCTTTGTGCAAGAAATCTGCCAGCAAAGGAAGTGCGTGGAACAGCCAGGAATCCCTGCAGCGCCTTCTGGCTAACTAACAAGCTGCCAGAAGTAAGGTCAGCTGGAAATTACAGCAAGCTCCCTGCACGGGTTCAACTCAGGTACAAGTAGGATTTAAAGGGAGGGAGGAAAAAAAAATAGTCTATCCTTGTATGCACAACCCATCCACAGGGCAAGAGCTGTGGGTGCAGTCACGAGATACGGGGTGTCCAAAGAAAGCAGCCCCGTGCGGGTGCAGGCACACAATGGACCTGCTCCTCTCTGGCTGAGTGAGGCCAGAGCTGCAGCAGGGGAGGGGGAGAGGAGCGGGAGGCCTCCGCAGAGCTGAATTACTCCATTATATTGCATCAAGAGAAGCATCTCTGTCTGAGAGCAGCCAGTACAAGCGGTGCTATTTTGTACTCGCTGCAACTGGTGTACTTGATCTCCTGAACTGCTGACACCTAAAGAAACCCAACACCTCCACCACTTGCAAGAATCCTCCCACCCCATTTCTTTGCAAATGAAGACCCAAGAAAAAACAGGGAGCAAGCGTGCAAGTCAAACCCAGGCCAAGCGGGAAAAGCAAATCCCCCCTCAGCCTCCCCTCCGGGAGGCAAATAATAAGTCTCCCACAAGAGCCACCCATGGGCTGAGCGACTGCCCCAGCACTGCCCCGCGTCCTCCAGCAGACAGAGCAGCGAGGCGGCGAGGGGCTCCAGAGCAGCTCAGCACTTTCC
The DNA here is from genome assembly GCA_013398225.1 of Steatornis caripensis. Classification (NCBI taxonomy): domain Eukaryota; kingdom Metazoa; phylum Chordata; class Aves; order Caprimulgiformes; family Steatornithidae; genus Steatornis; species Steatornis caripensis. Next base: position 41,924 of record VZSC01006062.1, on the reverse strand, counting down.
AGCAGCTTTTATGTAAAGAGCCCGAGTTCACTGAATCCGCTGGCCTATGTATTACTGCCAAGGCTACAGCACAGACCCTGCGCACTCCCCCAGCAGCTCCCAGGTGCCTGCCACCTCCGGCTTGCTGCTCGGCCCTGACCAGACCCAGCAAGAGGCTTTCCTGGAGCGCGGATGCCAAACTGCTTGAGCAGGAACAAGCACCATGAGAGCACAGACATGAGCAGGGTCCTCTGCAGCAAAAATACTGGTCATCAACCTGCAGATGCTCCAACCCTCTGCACTCTGGATGCTGCTCCAAGGTGGGGCCAGAAGGGAAATTAAGGTTGAGGCCAGTGCCTTAAATAAGCGCCGTACATTGCAAAGCGAGTATCTGGGTTATTTCAGGTCTTGCCTCCTTTCTCATACAATGTACACCCTTAAAAAACCAAACAAATCGGTGTGTAATACAAGCAACAGCTGATGCTACAGAGGACAAGCTACCTTCTCACTTATTTCAGTGTAAAGGTGTGTGGGTAGAGAAGTGCGGAGTCGCTCTTAGATACTTAAAGAGCAATCCAAGCCTTGATAGTTTTGCAAACCTCCTCTCCCCTTCCCCCACGTGTCCTCAAAGAGCACAGCTCGCTGTTTTTTGAAGTTACTGCTCAGGATGTGGGACAGGAGAGAGAGAGGCGGGTTGTTTTTCAGGCTGAGCCTGCCTCCCTGCACCATCCCCGCAGGTGCCCACACTGCTGCGGCCCTGCTGGAGAACCGACCGCTCGCCAAGGATGGGCAAGATGGAGATGCGTTGGCTGAGTGGCCTTGGAGACACCTGGGATCCTCCCTCAACCCAAGCCAAGCTATCGGGCTGCATGAGCCCGCTGCCAGTAGGAGCCTGGCATCACCCTCTGCCCCAGGGCACAGCCTGGCTGCCAGCTCCCCCCACTCCAGCATGGACACACTGGTCCCCCTTGATTTTTTTTTTCCCAATGCACAGGTTCAAAAAGGAGAGGTAACAGCATTGCCTTAAGGCAGGGAATGCATGAACAGAAGAGTACTCTGAGACAGAAGCAATTTTCTCCCCTTCTTCCCTTCATTCTCCATTTGTGCTGCTGGGAGGTGACATCCCCCTTCGTGGGTAGGATGCTGCTGCAGCAGTGCAGAAAGGCAGCCCCCACCTGATGCACGAGGCCTCCCGCAGCCCCTGCCCTCCCTTCTGCTATTTGTTTTTCAAGGTGTGAGATGGAAGAGTGGACACAGCCAGCCCTCACCTGAGGGAACAGGCACGTATTCACTCCGGGGGTGTTTCTGCATGTTTTTACACACGTGGCAGGACTGTCCCATACACCACCGCAGTATTTGCCCGCAGTCGCAGTAACCTTTGCTCACGGTGCTTGCTGCTTTTTGCCAGTGGCTGTCAGATGCTGGCCAGGGAAGAAGTCACGTGCTGGACGTGTGGGCCAGTGGCCAGGCTGGCCCCGTGCTCCTTTGGGGATCCTTGCTCAGAAACACTTTCGACTCCCTTGAGTCACCCGCACCCTGGCCTCCTGCCATCACCCATCAGCAAGCTCAACACCCTATGCCCCAAGAGCCAGGAGTTCAAGTCTGCCTCAGTTTCCCTTCCCAGCTGGGTGTCACATCTCAGTGAGGCACACCAGGGAGCACCCACGAGCACTGGGTACGGCTCCCCAGAGGCAGCTGCACCTCAAACCGCTTTTCTGCGAGACACCGGAGCAGCCTGTCCCTGCTGCACGCTCTTGGCTGGAGTCGTAGGGAAAGGGACAGCTCTGCTTTGAGCAGAGCAGGCACCAAGGGATGGCCCCTCTGTGAAAAGCTCCTTCACGCTCTGTTCAGGAAAGGCCGGGACAGCTGAGAGCTATTCCTGGGGAACCTAAAAACACCACAGTTGAGTCAGCGCTGAGGACCTGCCTGCATGAGGCCACTGCACGACTGCCCTAGCAAATGTCTGCTAGTGCCTCGCTGCAGGGCTGTGCGGGCCAGGACGCCACGCTGCCAGCGGCCCCCTCGGAGGGGGCAGACAGGCAGGCAGGCAGAGACAGGCATGCGTGGAGGCCGACATGGAGAAGCAGCCCGGCTTCCCTGCTGCTTCACCGTCCCGGACACGCATCAATGTGAGGGCTGCAACGGCCGACAGTTATCTCGCTTCCCCGTGCTGCAGGCTGGAGCGGTGCCAGCTCCCCGGGCTTTTGTTTCCATATCCGCACAGGCCAGTACAGCAATTGCAAGGGACAGTTTCAAAGCAGTCTCTGGCGGAGGACTTATGTCCAAAGGCAGCATCGACGCTGCCCTCTCCCACTCATGTATCATTGCTCGCTCCCCTGCCTCCTCAGGGCATGGGAAGCAGGGCATGGGACAAACAGGGCAAGTCTAGGACCGTAACTCCTGAGCTTGTACCAGTCACACAACAAACGAATGCCCCACGAGCACTGCCCTTGGCTGTTATCCCGTGCACAGGCACTGCCAGCCCCCTCTGTATCTGCTTCCCTGCAGCTGGGACTTCCCAGTGCTGGTGTCCACTTTGACACAAAAAGCAGAAGAGCACTGGTCAGTGTAAGTACCTGGCACACTGTTGCAGACTGATTGCTGGTAGCTGGGACCAGGCTTTTCCCAGTAATTGGACTGTAGCTTTGCAAGACAGGATAGTAACGACACTATAATGCACCTCAGCTTTCAAGCGCAGGACTCGACAGTCCTACAGATTTTCCCTTCAATTCATTACGTCTCTAATAAGTCTTACACTATCACTTCTCCCCTCACTTGCCTGGAGCTGCAGTAGCTCTGGAAGACTTCAGCTGGCCTGTTTTGTCCCAATCACATTCCAGGCATGCAGCTGGGCAGCTGCCAGCTCCGCGACCGCCTCCAGCACAGAGCAAGCAGCCCAGCCCTGCTGCCCCAGCCCCGGGAACCCGCTCAAGTCTCAGGCTGGCAGAGTTTGCAACGCCGGCAGTTGACAGCAGCACTGCACCGAGCAAGATACAGGAGTCTGGGTCACAGAAAACCAAGAGCCAAAACACTAGGGCTTTCCATGAACCGTTTAAGAGCTGAGAAACCAAGTTTTGGCCATCGTTGGAATTCAGGCCGTCAAAAGGGTCACCGCCTGTGGCCATCAGTCCATTTTCCTTCCATCCTTCCTAGTGAACACTGGTCCTAGTTGTCAAGAGGATGGCTCCCAACGGGAACCTCACAAGAGCCAACTGCCAAAGCAGCTATCCAATCTCCCAGCGGCTGCAAAATCAAGGAACAGCACACACACCTCTTCCCACTCCTGGTTGGCTTTTGTCACTGCTCAGCTCTACCATGACAGAATCGATCACAGCTCTCCCTTGACCCATTACACAGTAGAAACAAAAGTTGGAAGGTACATTTTTCAGTGACAGTTGCAGGTTTAAACCTCTCCCAAAGTCCACAGTCATTCGCAGCCTCCAGCTCACAACTCATCTAAGCTCAATGGCCTGCAGCACCTTATAAAGCCTCCGAGATTTTGCTACCCCAACATTCAGAGCTGGGCTCTCTGGCTGTGCTCAGCACCGCATCCAGAATCGGGCAGGAACATTTCTCATTGCCCTCCCAGGCAGTTTACCTCCAACTGCAGCCCCCGGGCTATGAGCCAAGCCAAGAGGCGAGCCAGCCAGCTGCCTCCTGTTTCAGGACCTGAGAGCAAACAGTGCTCTCTCCACTTGCTGCAAGGATGAGGTCAGTCTCCCCTCGATGCTAAAAGCTCTGCTTGAAAAATTGCTGAGCTAGCAGAAACTGCCACTTCAGCTTTACCCATTTCCTATTACTAGGTAAAACAGCACCAGAGAGCTGAGCAACTGCTACCTTAAGCTTTTGCCATGTTACAGTTACCACTACAGCCACTGCCTTCAGCAGGTGAATACTGGCATCTCTTGATTTCAGCAGGAGCCAGGGCACAGCATGAATTATTTGTGGTAAGGCTGACCTATTTAACAGCAGAAAGACAGCATTCATTCGAGCTCAGATTCTCCAGAGGCTGCTGGTGTCACTTTACCCCACAGGATAATACAATCCTATCGCTATCTCTGGGCATCTCGGCTTGCGGGGGGGCGTGGTGGTAACTGTCCTAGGCTGTTCTTGCTGTGCTGTCAACTCTTAGAGGACAAGTGACACCTCCACACCCCTTTCGACCCAAACTACTTCTGGCCTAGAACTGGCTTCTGTTGATGAGCTTTGATCAGTGTTTTGTGACTGCCATAGACAACACACATAGGAAGTGGAGCAGGGTGAAGCCACAGGGCCTTGAAACAGCAGAGAAGTCACTGCTGGCAGCCCCGCTTCAGGCAGAGCAGGGCCAGTGGATGCTTGCAGGGTGGCTGCCAAGTTCTGTAGGATGCCTCTCTGCACATCTCCTTCTAAGCTCTTGTAGGCTCTAATACTGGTTTCCGTCCTCTGCGCGCAGGCCAAGGCAGCCTGTGAAGGGGTATTTCACATCAAGAAGACGCTGAATCTTGGTGATCATTCCTGTGGACCATCTCAGAATCACAGATCTCCACCACGTCTTTGTGGACCTTACCTTTGTCTGCCAGAGACAGTGTGCTGTTAAAGTACTGCTCTTCCACGGTCCATGCTGTGTCATTGATCTTGTTAGAAACGCCACAGGATCCAATGCAGCTCACCTTGATGGCTGTTGAGAGAAAGCACACATGTAAGCACCGGGAGAAAGCAAAACCTCCGGTTTAGACTTGCTTCAGGTACCGTACGTGGACACGTGCAGGTGCAGTGCCTCATGAAAACACACATAGGGTGGAAAAAATGGAGCAAAGGAATCGGGTAACACTTTCATTTCAGAAGCACATCTTCCCCTTACTCTCAGCATTATTGCACGCTCCCTGCTACCCCAGTGCTATTCCCGGCTCTTACCACCACTGAAATCCTTGTGCTGGCCTCCTCGGACTGTGAAAGCCCCTAACAGCAGTGATTTCAGCTCCCTGAGAGGTAACCCCCTCTCTAGTTTTCTCCCAAATGAACCAACACTCCCTCCCAATATGTGCATCGGCCCCCGCACTCAGGCTGACAGCAGAGACCTTTGTGGCAGCGATGTTCTCTTGGACACTCGGGTGTCCCTGTCCGGACAGGGATGGGTGGCAGAGGGCTCTGCTGCCTCCCACCCCACAGGCAGCCAAGTGTCCTGCCAGCCCTGGGAGGGGAGACATGTGCAGCACAAGCCCGTTAGCCAGCTAAACAAGGTGTCATAGCCCTGTCTGCAGCAGCAGCGGGTAGCTAGACCCCCTCAGTGCAGCATTAGCAAGGCCTGCTGCTGCTCGAGTTCACAGCCTACCCACCCCATGGACATCCCCGACCCCTGGGAGCCTGCCCCTATGTCCCAGGGTCGGTCTCTAATTCGAAGGATCGCAGCAGAAGCACTTTGCCCATTAACACTCGTCCTGTGTCAGGACCCCCGATCACGTTGATAAGTACATTGCTTCTCGGCAGCCAGAGACCGCTTTGAGTGAGTGGTTTCCTCTGCTGTAGGAGAGACAGGACTCACAGCAAAGCCACGCAGCAAGGCCTGTAAGCATTTCAGATGCCACCTGACCTTCCCAAAGCAAGGAGAGTAATTTGAGCTGTGTCTGCGCCTTGCCTTGGGAAAGTCACCCCAGAGCTCACCCTGCAGCGTGGCTTTCAGAAGAGCTACCCACAAGACATGTTCAGTTAGTCTTGGCTAATTCCTAGCAGGTTGAAATCAAGCTCTGATGTTGACACTGGACCACAAAGACAGACAAATGTGACAGACTGACCTTGTTGCACAGCAGGAGATGATCTGCAGTGCTACACCCACACAGGGAAGATGCAGGCAGACCTATCGCAGCACAAACTGGGCCTTCAGGGTTGTCCCAGCCTGAACACCTGCCCTGATTCCCACCAGGTTTTGCAACAGCTTTACTAGATTGCACAGAACTCTCTCACCGGATTTGCCAGGTGAATAGTTCTGCTGGCAGGAAGGTGGCAGGAACTACCAGCCACACTCTTTTTCCATTTCACCCATCTGCTCCCCTGTATTCAAGCTGTGTCTCACAGGCATCTCACAACCACCNGACCTATCGCAGCACAAACTGGGCCTTCAGGGTTGTCCCAGCCTGAACACCTGCCCTGATTCCCACCAGGTTTTGCAACAGCTTTACTAGATTGCACAGAACTCTCTCACCGGATTTGCCAGGTGAATAGTTCTGCTGGCAGGAAGGTGGCAGGAACTACCAGCCACACACTTTTTCCATTTCACCGATCTGCTCCCCTGTATTCAAGCTGTGTCTCACAGGCATCTCACAACCACCAGGCATCTCCCTGGGAGGCAGGTGGCCAATTTGTGTTGGCTTAAGGGCTCGCTCTCTCCACAAGCCTTCTTGGCCATGCTGATCCCAGCACTTCCACCCACCTACCCAAACACCGAGCCACCTCAGACAAGCTCTCCAGAGCACCCTCCTGGCCAGCCTGACCTTGTCCTCCACAGTGACTCAAGACAGGGTGGAAAGAAACCCAAACCCAGCCCTCCCTACAGGGGGAATGCATAGTTCTTACTTCAGCCCCCTTACTGGTGCTTTGCTACACGCATTCAGGTGGAAAGACGTCCTCAGGGCTTAAAGTTTCTAATTCCACAACGAAAAACAGCCTCTCCCCATCAGATCTGCTGCTGTACCTTCACAGCCTGATCACGACTTTGAACACTGCGGCCCATCCAAGCGCTGTTTCATACTCAAGGGCAAGAGATAAGCAGCTCAGATGCCAACGCTCATTAACCAAACATCAATACAACAGCAAGGCCAACACATAGGCTCGCTTGTTCGTGTCTGTGATGTGCACCGGCACTTCCCAGGCAGGAGACGAGCAGGAGAGCACGGCCTGCAACAGGAGCTGCCCACACCACGGCACGCAGCACACCTGGTCTGAGCTGACACAGGTCCCCTTCCGAAGCAAACGGTGACACCGAACCGCGCCCCGCACACCCCTGGGTGACATCCAATCCTCTCTTTTGCCAGATGGCAGAGCCAAAACCACCTAGGGGTTTCAGCACACCAGAAGGAGGAGGGAGCAGTTTTAGCAGGGTGGCATCCTGCATACCCACACGCTGGTACCAGCTCTCATGCTCCCACCTCAGACATACCACCACATCTCTGGGCTCACAACAAGCCTGTCCTGCTCTGAGTTAGCTGAGATAACTCGGATGGCTCAAGTCAAATCAAACCCAGACTCAGCCGCTCCACTCCCACATTTTCACACTGGAGAGGCAAGCAAGAAAAGTCCAGCCAAGAACTGGAGAACATTCACATCCTTCAGGAGCAACAGCCCCTGAACAGGCTCCCCCTCAGCCTCCCTTCGCCACAGAGAAGTTTATAGATCACCACCATCTGTTGCAACACACAGATAAGGGGATGACAGTCTTTAATTCAAGCCCGCTTGCTGCATTGCGGTGCTGAGGCACTCCTGCTCCTGGGAGGCAGGTGGGTGGGCATGTTCAAGCACACACACATTATGGCCCATCTCCCTTCCCACAGGGACTCAGCAATCAAACGCAGCAGGTTTGCAGCCCAGCAGGCTGACAGTCAGAGCCAACCCTCGGCTGGTGGTCCCTGCCGTGATGGTGGACACCCCTATAACCCACCATTAGGGCTAAAGTCAGACCATGTCTAAAGGTCTCAGCGAAACTAGCAAATTAGTTCTCCATCACAGGCACAGGAGCTGTCAGCTCCAGCCACCGACATGCCAAACCGGTGTGGCTGCAGCCAGCCTGTGCCTACAGAGGAGGGACAGTTCCTGGGGGGAGAGCTTCAGGACTCGCACGGGTCCCAGTCCTGCGTCCCCACCAACAGCAGCCCTCTCCAGCCAAGTTCCTGAACCTCACACCATTCCAGGGGCAGAAAGGAAGATTTCAAGCAGAAAACCTTGAGGGCAATTTCACAACAATGGAGAAATTACCCCCTTTCCTCTATGCTCTCCAAAGCTGCCAGCATTCTGTTAACAGGCACAAGTCACTAGATGTAGGACAAGACTCGGAGCAGTTCAGGTGGCAGAGGATTTGTTATGGAGCATCTTCTCCAACGTACTCCAGAAACACGAGCTCCCCCCACCTCACTTCGGAGAAATAGGGTGGATGAGCATAAGCATTGCCCCACAGCTGAGAGCGGGGCTGTGGCTGAGTACAGGGATTGCACGCCCCAGTTCATCCCCTGGGCTCCTAGAGGAGCCAGCAGATCCCCAGGCCCCCACAGGGTGGGCGATGCTAGGCGCAGCAGGTCCAGGGCAGCCAGAGAGGCCCCCCCATTTCATCCCCACAGCCAGAAAGCCTGGCAGCTGCAGGGCTCTCATTCCCCTCAAGTCATCGAGGAGGTTTCTTAGGCGCCCAATTTAACAGGTCAAACCACGTATCATATTCCTAACCAGGTTTTGAAGCAGCTACCCATGAAATCAGCCTCTCAATGAGCATCCCATGGGCAGAGGAAGTCACTGGGGACTTGTGCAGCTATTGTGTGCGGGCTCCTGCCCACAAGCAGGAGGGACAGAGCGCAGCTGACCGGCACAACTCAGGCGTGTGGTGCTGGGGGCAGCTGCAAACTAAAGCAGGCATCCACGGGACAGGTCTGGCAAACGGGCACCACCAGAGCTGCTGCAGCCGGAGCCACCTGAGGTGCAAAGCTTGTCAGCCTGACTGTCAGGAAGCAAAAAGTGCAGTCTGAGCCTTTCCAAGGAAGTCTCTGCCAAGCTTCAGATAGAGCAAGTTAGAAAAGTTGCTACATCAAAACAAGCCACTTCCAGTTATTAGAAATCCATTTAAAATGCCTCTGGAATCCAGTGCTACCAGTGGCCCCGGTTACCATGCTCCTGCTCCCTGTTTACCCAGGCTGTTTTGAACAAACACAGGGGAGAAAAAAAAAAAAAACAAAAAGCCCAAAAACTGTAAGGGAAGTGGAAGAGGGAGGCAAAGAGCAGCAAGCAGAGAAGTAGTGAATTAGGAAGCCATGCAGAAGACAAGAGCGCTTCACCCCTGCAGTTCCCCAGGGATTCAGGGAAGCGGGCAGCTTCACATCCAGCCAGACACATCTTTAGCAATGAGCTACAGCACACGCCAAATGCTGGAAATAAAAGGAGACAGCTCAGCCATATCCATCTCTGCACAAAGTAAAAATAGAGATGCCAGGAGCTGGGCACGTCTGCCTTCTTCCAAGGTGATTTAAGGAGAGCAGCCGTAGACTTTAAATTACTTTTTCTGGTGACCCAGTGAGGTGCTCTCCTTGGGGGGCTGTCATTGCATCTCAGGTAAGAGACAAGCAGAGGACTTGCATCCCCCTCCCCTGCCAATGGCAGGTTGTATTTGCACATCCCTGCTTCCAGAATCCAGTCACGTGCTGAGCAAGAAGTCTCACCGGCCACCCTGCACTTAGCAGCAGGGCCAGACCCAGTCCCAAGTGACACCCTCCAGCTTCAAGTCCCATCTATGTCACACACTCACTGCAACAGGTATGGGCAACAGACAGCAGCGGAGGGAAGGAGATGCCAACAGCTTGGTTGGTTTGTGTTTTCTAGGGTGGAGAGGGAAAGCAGCAAAAATAGTTGGGGCTGACGACTGTCGCATTCAGCAGCGGCTTACGCAGGACAAATGGATTGTCCTGTCATTCCCCTTACTCTGCAAGGACGGCCGAAGAGCTGGCAACTGAGCTCTGAGATGGCACTTACAAACTGCCCTGGGTTTTTGCCAGCTGAAGCCTACTTGAGCCAGCACATGGCCTTGGCTGTGTTTCTTTTACCCAGAGGATCCAATCGTCCCTGCTGCAGGGAAGGGCGTGCCCAGCCCTATGAGCATGGGATGAGACGGATGGCAAAGCCACTCCGTGCGTCTCCCATGACTGCATGCAGCACAAGTGACCAGAGCATGCACTGGTAACAGGCTCAGAGGGTACCGGGGGACTGAGCTATCCTTTGGAAAACCCGTGCATGCCTGAATCCAGATAACGGAGGAGCAGAGGGGAAGAAAGTGCTGTGGGAGACAAGCAAGTCTGCATCAGAGAAGTCTTCATCTCATGGAAGCCAGCCACAGGAAGCCAGAGCCCCTTTTCCTCATCCCTCTCCATCAGAGCTGCAGCAGGCAGCTGTCACCACTTTTTAATTAGATTCCCTCAAGCTGCCATCTGTATGCCCACAGCTGCAGTGACTGAGAGCATCCCATGAGCTGGGAACAAGCTGTCTTTCAGTCCCCTGGCCCTGCATGCCCCAGGGGCCAGAAACAGCCCTGGGAGACGCGGGTGATGGATTGCCCTGAGCCCGGACCGATGGCAGCGGGGACCTGTCCTTGACAGATCGATGGGCTGTCGCAGCGGCAGCAGGAGGCCACCTCAACACAAAGCACCACAGCTCCGCCATGGAGTGAAACCTCTGGGTTCACTAAAGATCACAAGTTTTGATATGCCCTGATGTCTTCTGGCCCTGTAAAGCCCCTGCCCTGGATCTGGATGAAGATGATGGGTTTGGGGTTACCAACACTGCCAGAAAAGCAGGACCAGATGGTGCTGGGAAAATGGAAAGCCTGGGAGACAGCAAGACCCGCAGATAGAGCAAGTTACTCTCAACCAGTTACTGGGTAACCCAGAGACTGGGTAATTCCTAGAAAAGCTCCATGAAAAGCAGACATTGAGGAAGCCGAGACTCCAGAGAGGCAGGATGAGGCCTTTGTACCGATGGCCTTTACACATAAACACACCAGTACAACCTCAGACAGAAAGGGCTCGTGTTGTCTAAGCAGGAAGGCTGGAAGCTCACAAGATACGCTGTTCTCTCAGCGCCCAGCCCGCACGCACAAATATACTGAGACACTACTAATTAAACCAACAGCTCCTAATTAATTCTTAGCTGTCCCCATCCTTCTGGGTCCATCCTGTCAGTTCTTGAGACACAAATAGTCTTGAGCATTTCACAAGTCAGTGAGGCGAGATCAGAGCTTACACCGAATGCCGGAGGCAGCAGCAGGTTTGGCACAAGGTTAAGGACTGTCTGGGGAGGTTTTTATCTTCTTCCTTCCCAAGAGCCCAGCACAGGGGTGGGAAAGGGATTTGGCCTCTAATGTGGCAGGAGAGGAATTGTCTAGAAGAGTAGTTCATGCTTTCCATCTAAACTCAAACCCAAGCCCATAGCCGGGCCCCGGGAGGTGACTTGTCTGGAGCTGACACACGTCAAGCAGCATCTCCCACACCAGCAGCAGCTTCCAGCACATGGAGGACTCGGCTGCTGCTCACCGTGACCCAGGGTGACATCCCACCCAGCCCATCACACAAGTCAAACCCTCTGCTCCGAGGCAGCAGACAGGCTCCCAGTGAAATACTGAGTAGTTGCTACAGTTCAACCTGTCTTCATCCCTGTGCTGCTGCCTGCAGGCAATGCTCCTGCCATGCATGAGCCTGGGGGGCTCAGGACCACCTTGCAGCCCCCTCTGCAGTGGCATGAGCTTTAGTATCATTGAGCCTCCAGGAGCAAAATCTGCTGCTCAGCCATTCCTTCCCCAGGCTGGCATTTACACTCTGCACCCTGCAAGAGGCTGGACCAGCCAAATTACGCATGGCAGTGGAAGGGACAGTCCCTCCCTTCATGGTCCTGACCTTTCAGTGAGCTGATTTCCAGGACAGCAGAGCCAGCCCTGCAAGCCCAAGCTCAGCAAAACCCACCCTAAGGGCCAGAAGTGCCTGTTCTCCCTGGCTGTATCAACAGGGCTGTATTTGCCTGCTGTCACGCTAAGGCAGGAGGACCCAGAGGGGTCTCCCACACAACCTGCAGGAAGCCCCAACCCACCCAGCACAGCCCCACACTGCAGGCAGGCCGGACCAGCTCCTCATTGCAGCCTGTAAAAACTCCACCTGCAGCAACAAGAGGGGAGCGACAGCTCTGCTACAGGGACAAAGCGACCCACAGCCATTATTCCGGCTACGCACAAGTTATTTCAGCCAGAGTCCAGCCCAGTGCGAGGAGGCGCACGTCCGTGAGGGTCGTATCGACACATGGAGAACATCCTCATTCTAGCAAACGCAGAAGTCTCCGAAGGGACACTGGGCAGGTGTACACATGTCTGTACAAAAGCGGAGTAGCAAATCTGAGTGCTTTCCCGGGCAGGCTAATCCTCTGCCCCCTGCAAGGACTTTCTTCCACCCGGTCGACAGCAACATGAAATCTACATTTTCCATCCCCTCCCCAAAATCAGGGGTCAACGCACATCCTAAGAGAAGAAAGCAAACTCTTGAACTTCTCTTTAGAACAAACTCCTGTTCAAACCAAAGGCTCTTCTCCCTTCTAGAGCTGACAGGTTTATTTATAGCATCACAGCATTTTATCAGCATGCTGGCTGCCCTCTGAGGAAGGGGGTCATCTCAAACATCTGGAATGAAATCCCCGGTTGAGCACATTTAACGAGCCCGTCTTTGCACATGTCGGGCTGCGGGTGGAAAACTCACTGGCGCACAAGGCCACACAGGCTGCGAGAGGGGGCCCACCACATGCCACAAAGTCTGTGCCTTGGATCTGCCAGTCCTGCTGCTAAAGGCAACCGCAGCTCCTTAGCAACAGACACGAAATGCTGCAGCATCTGCGTGCAGGGCCCGACTGATGGCAGCACTCCATCCAGCCCTCCACCCCAATCCCTGCCATGCTGCTGCTGCCACAACCACCTCGCTGCTCATCAAGCACGCTCTAGAAGGACTTGCCCAGTATCCCCTTTCTCCAGAACTGATTCTTGCAAAACAAAAAAAAGGACAAATTGCTTTGTTTTGAAGCTTCAGCCTGGGAAGAGGGGTGGGGAGGAATGGCATTACTCTGCCTTGAGACCCCACAAGGGCAGAGGTGATTGCACCGTTAAGAGCCAGGCAGCGCAGAGTCCGTGCGGTCTGGCAGCAGCGTACAGCCGCACAACTATTGCTCCCCTCACCCTGCCACCTGCCGCAGCCTCCTCGCTGGAGGCACCGGAGCCAGGCTGCCAAGTGGCACACCCACGGGCTTCCTGCAGGAAAAGCCCAGGCTGGGCCTGGGACAAGCAATACCCCTCGATGGTGACTACATAAGAAGCGTGGAAGGAGAAAGTTGTACCTCGGACCAGTTTTGGGGAGACCAAACTCTTGCCCCATCCTAAACAGCTGGCACGGCCCAGCAGAACTGCTCCATGCAACACCTGCTGCCACACAGCGCAGCGGGGAGCAACGCTAACCCCCGGGTCCTCACGCCAGGAGAGCAACTGAGCACCACCACAGCATGCTGAGGGACCGGCCTCTTCCTCCCAGGCCAGGATGGCAGATGCAGACGCCCCTGAGCACTGGAACCAGCCAGATCAGACAGCAGTACAGGAGGCACTGAGGGAAGAGAAATATTTAGCAGGGAGAGGCAGATCTCACAGCTTACTATGAAAATCTCCATGCCAGCCACCCACCTCAGCCGCACTGCCAGAAGCCACAGCCTCCTCTCCTAATATCCATCTCTTGACTATCTGAGGGGAAAAACAAAGAGGTTGCAGAAGAGCAGAAGGCAGGAGGAGATAGCAGCAGCGTTTCATGCGGATCTTCAACCGCTTTGGTGTGTGAAGCCAACTTTCAGTCTCAAGAAACTTCCTTCCTTTCCACTTCTCTGGACAGAAATTCAGAGGGGGACAGACTGATCTGTCTGGAGACTAATGTGCCTGCCCTCTTTCCCGAGCTATGCTCGACACTCACTTTCATTTACCCCACCCATGAGAACAGGCTGCACTTTTACTAGGATGAGACTGAGCTCCACGCAGGGCTTGCAGTAAGTCTCATGCTGGCTAAGAGCAGCTCAGCTCGTTACCCAGCAGATCCTGGCAAATAACACGGCCTCTGTAACTGTCTGTGCTCTCTCTTCTTCACCGTCCTTTCCGCACAAAGCTCAGTACAGCTCGGTATAGCCCAGCTCCTCGTCTCACGCTTGCCCTGCTGCCCAGAGCAGTTACACCCAGCTCTGTGGGGCTGCAGGCTGCCTGCCAGTACCAGCACCTTCGAGTGGCAGATGCTGCCACCTTGGTACAGAAAAATCTTGTACTTAGGATCTCAGTGAGGTCCAGGAGAGTTTTACTTACGGTCCTCTGAACAAGACAGATCCTAATGTACTGTACACCTTCTCAGGGGACCTGGGAAACTTAAACTTGTTTAAACTTAAAGCAGCCAGAGCATCTTAATCCTCAGTGTTTGGCCCCTAGAACACCCCTGTGGGAGGGGAACACGAGTCCCAGATGCCCAACGTGCAGCCAGACAACTGGAGCAGAGCCAGCAGCTCGCCCCGGCTCACAGGAATGCCGATGGATGCCAGGACCTGTCAGCTTTCAACACTTCAGCCAGCCAGGGACCACAGCCACCCTTCCTTGGGCTGAACAGTGCTGAAATAGAAGAGAGGAACCTCTGTTTTAATAGCTTGCCCACACTGACATAGGTTTCCACCCAGCACTTAGCACTACTTTAGACCAAAGCACTTAAGATATTCCGGTACACTTGCCTTGGCTGTCTAAAAAAAGAAGAACCGGGCAAGAAACCCCACCGCAGTCTACCACACAGCACTGCAGGCCCCAGGAGGCATCTGCTGGGTGCTTTAAGACCAGTCAGGTCCACGCTGTAACAAACTGCCCCTTTAAACTCATTAATAAACTTCACTGTTCTTTCCCAGCAAAGTGCAAAGCCAGGCACCTTCTCCCACCTCCCTGGCAGAACAAGCCAGCGACTGACCCAACACAAGGAGCAGACAGGGAGGCTGAGCTCTCTGATGCTCCTGGGAACACACCTCTGTTTGAGACCACTGCCAGCTCCGCTCTGTTCTTCCCACACTCGGAGCAGGTTTAACAAGCTCTCTCCCCAGGACGGCCTCTCTGCCCCCGTCGCGGGAGCATCACCCCTCCGCGCTGGGTGCAAAAGCCACTGCAGGCAGATAAATAACCGTGCCGACTGATCAGGTTTCTCTACTTACCACAAAGAAGTTGATTCACCAGAGCCTACTCCCTTTTCAGGCTCTTTCTAAATAAAGGCTTCAAAGAGTTCTGGAAATTCACGCTTGACAGGCTTACTGTAACGTCAAAAGCACAAGAGCTCCTGGGGGCCAGATTCTGCTGCGGGACTGAGTCACGCTTATTTTCTTCTGAGACTCTCAGATACACTTGTCTAGGAGTTAAGGCTAGAACAAGCCCTGTTGGCTGATGCTAGTTTTGGCAGATCCTCACTGCCACCCGAAACACAGCCTGACACAGGTTGCCCGGTCTTAGCAACAGTTAGCCCTGTAGAGGCGATGCAGACGCTCGGGAGAGGAGGTGATGCTCCTCCATCCCCTCCTGCAGGTCCAGGGATGCTCCTGGCCATGAACTGCCCAGCACTTGCTCCCTATCCTCAGAGAGGGGCACTCGCAAAGTCAGCTCAGCATATAGCCAGAAAAAGGCTGTCTCAGACCGGACACCCCCCACCACATGCACGTGGGGCTGAAACGACTCAGCACAGACAGTATTGCTATAACCAGGCATCCTGAGCGAGTCTCTGTCTCCAAGGCACCGAGAAGGACTAAAGCAGCAAGTTCAGGACTGCTCAGCCATCCTAGAAACAACACTTTTGGCATGAGGGCTTAGAGCCCATGTACCAGGAGAGAAGAGAAGAGCACGGGGGACAAGCAACTACACGTAACTGCACTAAGGCTCATCCACCCGGCCGCTCCACTCCAGGAACTGAAATCGCAAGTCAGCAGCTAAAATTTGCTGAGACACCTCCAAGTGATTTAGCATTGCTGCAGCTCCCAGGCACAAGCCCAGAGCCAGCTCACCTCCTCCTACCAGGGGAGGTTTCAAGTGCTTTTTTCTGAAAAGCCTTATTTATAAGCAGTAAAGCAACTCTGCATTTAGTGGCTCCTTATCCCGCCCAGGCACTGGCGCAGGTAGGTTCTCTGGTGCGGAGGCAGGAAGGTGCAGCGTGGGATGGTGCGATGGGAGATCCCAGCTGCGTTGCTTCACCTGCTCCCCACTAGAGATTTCACACGCGACACTGAGCTCTCGAGCATTGCTTTCACATATCTCAGCTGTCAAGAAATCCCCCTCCCCCAGTCCCAGTGTCTTCAGAGAAAGCAGTCAGAATCCACTTCATTCTGCATAAGAGCTGCTCCTATGATTTTCTTTGAAGCCATTCAATCCAAGCAGCTGGATTCTCTATTTATAGCAAGATCATCAGTTTGGAAAAAAGACTTATGTTCTTGTTATTATCAGAGCACAAATCCTTACTGTGCTAGGAGTGGTACAGGTTGGTAAGATGGTTCTCCTGGTAAGGCCGGACACCTGCAGAAGTCCAAGCAGACAGAAAACGGAGCATTCAGGACTGCGAGCAAAACCGCTGGACCTGACATTCAGTCCCATGCTGACATTCCTCGTCAAGAAGGCACCAACTCATACCTGCGCATTGAGCTTTCCTCCCTGGAGGTGTTGCCTTTGAGCCAGTTTTATTCAAGTCTTATTGCAGGGAGCATTTGGGATTAAGACGAGTACGTTCCGGGTGGATGGACAGCAAGCTGCTGCAGCATCGTTACCTCTGGCCTGAGTTGCTGAAGCCAGAATGACCGAGAGCACGGTTCCGTCAGCAAGAACAAAGGGTTGGCACTTACAAGCATTAGTGCTCCAAAAACGATTCATGCTTCTTGGAAACAACCTTTTTGCTATGGATATCTGATAAGCTCCGGTTTTTAATCAGTATTGAGGTGCTCAAAGGTAAGGGTGTTTTTACACCAGGTCTTTAAATAATTCCAGACTGGCACTAATTTGCCACCCTAACCTTGTCAAGGGATTCAGAAGCAGCCTCCATCCTTACCTCAGGACATCTCCATATCCTCTCCACCGCAATCATCCAGCATCTCAGGGTCCCGATACACCTGCAGGAGTTTGCTGAAGCCGTTCTTCACTTTAACCACATGGCATTGACCACCCTTGTGAACGCAGTACCTGATGCTGGACAAAGCAGTACCCAGCCACAGCTAAGCGCTTTCTGGTGAAAAGCCTCTATCCACAAGCTTATTCACAGCAAAACACTCAGCTCACGCTTGACACCGGCACCTCAACAGCTAGTTTTAATTGGCCAAAAAGAGTTGGGGGATGTGGAGTTGCTGCTTAAAAGCCATCACAAGGAGGTAGAAGCCTGCACGTCTTTGCGATCAGAAGCCATTTCACATCCCGTTTCAGATCCTGGACACAGCTCAGGGACTCGGCACAGGCACAACTGTGCACAAGGCAAAAATCCACTGACTGGCAGCAGCCTGGTCCTTTGCGCATTTTCTCCTCCCCTAAGCACTTTGCACTTCCACACAAGAGATTTGAAGAGTGACAGATTTTAAGAGTAGCACAAAGAGGTAATTAACTTCCACAGCAATCCCTGTTGCCAGACTTCAGAGGTCACAACAGTAGCCTACAGCCTGTACATCGGGTATCTCGGCAATCAGCCCTCAAGAAAAGAGGCACCAACCCAAAACCCAGCCCCTGGCATGCTTGCCAGGCCATTTCAGGAGCAGCTGCCCTGAGCAGGAGAAGGAAAGACTCACCTCAATGCCTGGCTGAGCCCCTTTCTCTATGATTTTGCACAAGTCAGGTCTGCAGCAGCCTCGCAGCACAACCCAACCACCCCATTGCCCTTCTTCTCTTGGAGGAGCCTAAGCATCCCCTTCTCCAGCAGCAGAAGATGATCCATATGTCCATCCTACTCTTCCTGGCTGTGACAGCCTCTAGCAACACTCTGCCAAGTCAGGTGGCAGCTATGTGGCTTCTACAGACATACTTCTTCCTCGAGGATGACTTTCAGCAAAAGGTGTTCCACAGCACACTACGAACAGAGCGTGCCCATCCATGCACTCACACATCCCCTGGCAGAGGGGCTGGCCTGAGCCACCGCCCTCCCCGGCTGCTCCCCTTCACCTGTCCCTGCCTGCAGGGCCATGCTAGGGATGAGGAGCTGCCTCCAGAGGGGAGGGATGTAAACCCACAGACTCCTTCCTTCCATCCGGGGAGGCTCCCTGCTGCCTACCTGACTCCAGCCCCAAAAGACAAGCTACATGTCTGCCAGCTCCGCGCTGCTCCAGGGAAGGAATAAGCACTCACACTCCATTTGTCACACTTGGAAGCAAATCAGACAGACAGAACTCTGCTCCACTTGCTCTCCCATTCTGTTAAACCAAGAGAGGGGAGGCCGCAGCATGTCTCCTCGTCAAGGAAAGCAGCAAACAGAGTTTTTCAGATGAGCACAAGTGGTGTAGGGGCAGGAGGAGCAGCAGAGAGGCACACACTGCAGCGACAAGAGACACAAAACAATCTCGTGCTTAGTTACTGACTCCAGAGGAGTTGGAGCTCTAGCAGCAAGCCAGCCAGGAGAGCAAAAATCCCTCTTTTGTTCCACAGCCTCAGACAGACTTGGCCACACAGCTCCCTGCCATCTCGCGCCAGACAATGAGAAAAGAAAGTTAATCCACTTCCCCTATAGCAGGAGCCATCCAGCCTGCCGGAGCGATGCTGCAGAACGATGTATGAGCATTCCTGCGCATCAGTGCCAGCCTCGCCTCGTCCTGGCACCCATGACCGCTAGCGGATGCCAGACGGCTTGAGGACCTCACCGGGCACTGCTGGCATTGCCGGGGACTGCGACAGCTTTGGATCTGCTCCTGTCTTCCAAACCTGCCGGGCCCTCGCTCAGCTCTGCCCTGCAGGCACCGCGCTCCTTCGACACACTGTGCCCCAAAGCGGAGACCAGCCATGGGGGCTCTCCCACCCCAATGATTTATAGGTGACGTATGCTGCCAAGACCAGAAATTTCAAATCCATGTTTACAGAAGATGGGCTTCCTTCTCAAAACAGAGCAAGCTTCAGACTGCTAACCAGAGACCAAATCCATCCTTTCACAGAAACACAGAATGGCAGGGGTAGGAAGGGACCCTCTGGAGATCCCCCAGCCCCTCCCCACTAAAGCAGGAGCCCCCAGAGCAGAGGGCACAGGGACGTGTCCAGGCGGGTTTTGAATCTCTCCAGAGAAGGAGAATCCACAGCCTCTCTGGGCAGCCTGGTCCAGGGCTCTGTTACCCTTACAGTAAAGAAGTTCTTCCTCACGTTCAGGTGGAACTGCCCGTGCTCCAGTTTGTACCCGTTGCCCCTCGTCCTGTCGCTGGACACCACTGGAAGGAGTGAGGCCCCACCCTCTGGACACCAGCCTTTTAGATATTTATAAGCATTGATCAGATCCCCTCTCAGCCTTCCAACATCACTTTCCTAAGCAGCCCACAGCCTTTCTGCAGAAATGTTTTCCTCTGTTTCGGAGGTCAAGTGGTGCAGAGGATCACGGCCAACACAGTCCTTCAGCGTCACCTCTTCCCCCCAGGAAGGGCACCGGTCACACGCACGTCAGAACCACCTCATGTGTGGGCCAAGCCCAAACTTCTTCCCGATGCCCTCCTAAGGAAACAGAAGTCACCTTTTAGTTTGGACACACGACTTGGGATTCGAACAACCCGCTTTTCAACCCCATCGGCTTTCTTAGTTCTCCATATAAGAAGTGAGAATATTTACTACATTTAAGATTAGAGAAGGAAATAATTCACAGGCTCTCTGCTCTGCAGAAAAGCAAATTATGTACCTGGCTACTTCTAGAGCATGAACAGATGTAGGTACTTGTGCTTGGAGCTGTGTAGTTCAAGGGAGTGATTTTAAAGTCAAGTCATCACTGCATAAACCTGGACAGCTAAATAATAGAGTAGAGAATAGCAAAGTACTGAAATCTGCTCCAGNGCTGCCAAGACCAGAAATTTCAAATCCATGTTTACAGAAGATGGGCTTCCTTCTCAAAACAGAGCAAGCTTCAGACTGCTAACCAGAGACCAAATCCATCCTTTCACAGAAACACAGAATGGCAGGGGTAGGAAGGGACCCTCTGGAGATCCCCCAGCCCCTCCCCACTAAAGCAGGAGCCCCCAGAGCAGAGGGCACAGGGACGTGTCCAGGCGGGTTTTGAATCTCTCCAGAGAAGGAGAATCCACAGCCTCTCTGGGCAGCCTGGTCCAGGGCTCTGTTACCCTTACAGTAAAGAAGTTCTTCCTCACGTTCAGGTGGAACTGCCCGTGCTCCAGTTTGTACCCGTTGCCCCTCGTCCTGTCGCTGGACACCACTGGAAGGAGTGAGGCCCCACCCTCTGGACACCAGCCTTTTAGATATTTATAAGCATTGATCAGATCCCCTCTCAGCCTTCCAACATCACTTTCCTAAGCAGCCCACAGCCTTTCTGCAGAAATGTTTTCCTCTGTTTCGGAGGTCAAGTGGTGCAGAGGATCATGGCCAACACAGTCCTTCAGCGTCACCTCTTCCCCCCAGGAAGGGCACCGGTCACACGCACGTCAGAACCACCTCATGTGTGGGCCAAGCCCAAACTTCTTCCCGATGCCCTCCTAAGGAAACAGAAGTCATCTTTTAGTTTGGACACACGACTTGGGATTCGAACAACCCGCTTTTCAACCCCATCGGCTTTCTTAGTTCTCCATATAAGAAGTGAGAATATTTACTACATTTAAGATTAGAGAAGGAAATAATAATTCACAGGCTCTCTGCTCTGCAGAAAAGCAAATTATGTACCTGGCTACTTCTAGAGCATGAACAGATGTAGGTACTTGTGCTTGGAGCTGTGTAGTTCAAGGGAGTGATTTTAAAGTCAAGTCATCACTGCATAAACCTGGACAGCTAAATAATAGAGTAGAGAATAGCAAAGTACTGAAATCTGCTCCAGAAGGCACTTGCAGTTTCTTTACTCTTAGTGACCCGGGAGAGAGGGCTGTTATTTTAACACTACACTTCCTGCCCGCGAGAAGCCTTGCTGAATGGCAGGCAGCAGGACCGAAATAATCTGCGTGGCCCCTGGAAGCCACAGAGAGGAAAGTGCTCCAGCATCCCCGAGCAGACTGGCACTGCCTCCCCTGCTCTGAACGAACTTATTTCCCTCCCCCCTCCCCTCAAATTAACTCCATCTCCAGCTGTCCCAGCGCCAGCTTCCTGTTAAGATTAATTACGCTTTGTACACTTGTGTTTGATGATTTACCCAGCAAGCCAGGCACAATGATTAGGAATTCTGCATTCCCATTAGCGCTCTCCCTCGAGGCTCAGAAGTTTTCAGGGAAGGACCTTCACCCTGGCAGTGCCATGGAGAGAAGCGTCCCTCCCCAGGAAGTCTGCGTGGGTTACCAAAGGCCAGTCGTCATTTGTGACGCTGCCGCAGGGTCACCTGAAGAAGGTGTGCTGCTGAGAAGCCTTTATTGCTAGTCAGCAGGGCTGGCACGGAAGCCAGTGTAGGTGGCAGCATTTATGATCCCGAAAGGTGTGTCTCCAGTTACGCTTTCCTATGACCCAAGATTTCTAGCATGTTTAGCAAGGCAGAACGGGCTTTGTTTGTTTGTATTGTCCACCTTTCAGAAGGTGCAATTTCCAAGACCTATAGAACGAGTTAGTCTGTGAAGTAGTCATCTAAAGGCTTGTTTGCATCTGTGATCTCAAAGACCACAACACAGAGAAGTCACCGCACCAGACAAGTCTGGCTCAGGAAGTGGAAAGCACCAAGCCTCGGTGCTGTGGGCCAGACTACAATGGGCAAGGAGTTTGCATCTTCTCCTGGGAGCTGTTTATTGGACTGGAAAGCCACTGCTGGTCACAGAAGGTACAGGTGTACATACCGTATAAGACAAATTGATGCCATCCACCTCTCCTCTCACCCCAGCAGAAAGCCACAGCGTGTCAGAGGTTGGCTGATCCCTCTGCTGCGGAGCCCGTGGAGCTGAACAGGGCTGACTAGCTCCTTTAAGGCTTCTTTCTAGCAGGTAGTTGCCTGCTGTCACACCAAGAAAGATGTTTCAGCAGCTACATGGGCCTCCTCCTCTTTTTCTAAAAGTGAGACATTTCCTTCAGCCAGGCAGGAGCAGAGGGTGCCCATCCAAGAGACTCCCAGCCCCACCACAGAGGGTTTAGACACCAGAGACGGTAAGATACAGAGCAGCAGGAGGACACACAGCAAAGAGTCACCTTGCACTCTGCAGACGTTGACATCGCATCCCAAAGCGGCTTATTTGGTCAGGTTCAGACACCAGTTACGGAAAGTCGCTGCCCCAGCTGGTGAAGCCAATTTTCAGGCACCTCAGCCCAAACCAGCTGCTCAGATCACCTCTGTACCGAAGGAGAAGGAACAGCCACACACAGCCCACCTCGGATTTCATCACGATGCTTCTGCCAGCTCTCCTGGGGCCCTGCCCAGCTGCCCCAGCATCTTACCAAAATCCCTGCATTAGCATCAAACACCAGATCCAACAGCAAAATCCCTCCTGGCTTCAGGACCAATAGATATGCCTGACCCCGAAGTTTCACAGTGTCAAAGCAATAAGGAAGCAGAAAGAATGTCCAGAACAAAGAGACACCTTCCTCCTTCCCCATAACAACCAGCTGTAGCACACTGGCAAGCAAAGGAGATCTGATGTAGAGGAGAACCAGGTGGTTCCTCTCCAAGGTGGGAGTTGCAGAGGCAACAGCAAGGTGTAACCATGGCCAGCTGACAGCGCAAGGGGCCAGCACAACCGAGCCCTCCAAGGCCAAACGCTGTCACCTCACCCAAGAGGCACCTTCAGGAACAGGGGTGGAAGTCAACAGGATGGGCCGAGGATGGAAGTCAGCCACATTTTGTTAATAATGTCTTTGCTGGAAGAAGTACTGCTGGGAGTACACGCCAAGAAGATAAACGCTGGATGTGCGAATGTTTTCCTCTAACAGCAGCTAAAGAATCTGCAAGTCTGTGCTTGTCCTAGCTATTTTTTTCCTAAGGAAGCTTCCAAAAAGCTATTGCAGACAACTGGGAGAGGTGCTCACAAAAGCAAGACATAGGCAAGCACAGGCACCATCACATCTAGACTGACGTCTCTGTTCAAGAGACTTGGCATTTTCCATTCTTTGGTCCTTTTTTCCCCCCCAATAATTTCCTACAAAGGAAGGAGCACGCACATAGGAGAAGCAAGCAAGACACCCTCAGGGAAAACAGCAAATCAGTTTGCATTTCCACGGCACTGAGCACAAAACCAACTTGTAAACCAACGCGAATGAGTTCTCTAGGGCAGGGGAGAAGCAAGTTCCCAGTTTGGAAGCCCTGAGCCAAGCAGCTCACCTCCCCCCAGCCCGTCCCCGTCCCTGAGGGACTGCGCTAGCCACCAAAGGGCCCGGGTCTCACTTGGAGCAGCAGTCACCCACGCACCCCACATACCTCCCGCACCACGAACACAGCGGAGACCACTGCCGCCTGCCTGCAGCTGCCCACCCCGCAGGCAGGCCCTCTCTCCGCCGGCACACACAGGACTACGTACTCAGGAGGATCCTGTGAAACAAGCCCGTGCTGGGCTTTTCGGTGGGGNGCCCTGAGGGAGGGGGCAGGCGGTGGGGCCGGGTTGTGCTGTGAGGGGGAGGGCAGGTTGTGGGGCCAGGGTGCGACGAGAGGAAGGAGCCGGTGGTGGGGCCGGGCTCTGGGGAGAAGGAGCTGGTTATGGAGCCAGGGTGCGAGGGAAGGGGCAGCCTGTGGGGCCAGGCGGGGCTGTGAGGGAAGGGGCGGGCTGCCCTGCCCCGGTGTGGGGCCATCTTGCCTCGTGGTGCTCCCTGTTCGCTCTGATCTGATCTCCTCCCTGTAATTCTCCCGGCCCAGCTGTCGCCTCTCCCCCCTTCTATTTTTATAACCCAAATCGCTTTTAAGTGTCCAGCAAGTGGCAAATACACCGGTCCTGAAGGCCGCCTGGGACCGGGGCTGAGGGGTAAATGACAGCCCCGGGCTCCCTGCCAGTCAGCAGGGTGAAGGTGTCTGACCCGGCTGGGACATCTGGGGGGGGCTGAGGGGTGAGCAGTGGCTTTCGCTCCATCACGCTTGCTCTGTCCCCCATCAGCGCTGCGTGATTAAATAAAAAACATCTGTAAAACCCACACCAAGGGCAGCGCTAGGGAAAGGCACCTCCCAGCAAGGCCTCCCGGCCACTGACAAGCCCGCTGAGCACACAGGCAGAATGAATAAGGTTAAAACGGGCAGTTTATCTGCAGAGCACACCTAGCCTGGACCCAGCTGGACAGACAGACGTCCTCCCGTGGACCTGCAGTGATGCCATCCTGGGCACACAGGACTGCCGGACCCTCCATGCTGCTTTATGGTGGGTGTCGCAATGTAAGATCCCTCATAAAGCACTAAAGGAGTTTGTGTATTCCCAGCGCACGGGGCTCCTGCTGGGAAGCTCTTCCAGGCCCTCCCTCCCAGAGTTTAAAAGCTACGTCTTATTTTTCCAGCTGCATGTAGTCACAGGCAACGGTCTTGTGCCAAGGCTTTCAGCAGCTCACCTCATCCCACGAGGCAGACCCTGGGATGCATCCATACACCACTCTCCTTGTGCTGCCCTTAGCTTTTGTTTTGCCAGGCTACTAATGCCGATTTTGTCCAGTCTCTTTTTTTTCTGTAAGACAAGCCTGCAGCCTCTTTCATCAGTCTCTGCAGCCCCTGTTTAACTGTGCCAGCAACACCAAACAAATCAGAGGGGGCGAAAGCGCCCTGTGCTACAGCAGATTTTACTGAACCCCTTTCCCCCATGGAAAGTGGCCAAAGACCCAGGGCTTTGTGCACTGTTGGGGCCACCCCATCGCTGGGGCAGCACCAGCACCCTCGCCCCAGAGGGACACTGCATGCATGGCAACTTGGGGTGAAAAAAACCCATAGCCAAAACCAAGCCCCACATGCTGTGGCGCAGCTCTCCTGATGCAAAGAGANGCCCTGAGGGAGGGGGCAGGCGGTGGGGCCGGGTTGTGCTGTGAGGGGGAGGGCAGGTTGTGGGGCCAGGGTGCGACGAGAGGAAGGAGCCGGTGGTGGGGCCGGGCTCTGGGGAGAAGGAGCTGGTTATGGAGCCAGGGTGCGAGGGAAGGGGCAGCCTGTGGGGCCAGGCGGGGCTGTGAGGGAAGGGGCGGGCTGCCCTGCCCCGGTGTGGGGCCATCTTGCCTCGTGGTGCTCCCTGTTCGCTCTGATCTGATCTCCTCCCTGTAATTCTCCCGGCCCAGCTGTCGCCTCTCCCCCCTTCTATTTTTATAACCCAAATCGCTTTTAAGTGTCCAGCAAGTGGCAAATACACCGGTCCTGAAGGCCGCCTGGGACCGGGGCTGAGGGGTAAATGACAGCCCCGGGCTCCCTGCCAGTCAGCAGGGTGAAGGTGTCTGACCCGGCTGGGACATCTGGGGGGGGCTGAGGGGTGAGCAGTGGCTTTCGCTCCATCACGCTTGCTCTGTCCCCCATCAGCGCTGCGTGATTAAATAAAAAACATCTGTAAAACCCACACCAAGGGCAGCGCTAGGGAAAGGCACCTCCCAGCAAGGCCTCCCGGCCACTGACAAGCCCGCTGAGCACACAGGCAGAATGAATAAGGTTAAAACGGGCAGTTTATCTGCAGAGCACACCTAGCCTGGACCCAGCTGGACAGACAGACGTCCTCCCGTGGACCTGCAGTGATGCCATCCTGGGCACACAGGACTGCCGGACCCTCCATGCTGCTTTATGGTGGGTGTCGCAATGTAAGATCCCTCATAAAGCACTAAAGGAGTTTGTGTATTCCCAGCGCACGGGGCTCCTGCTGGGAAGCTCTTCCAGGCCCTCCCTCCCAGAGTTTAAAAGCTACGTCTTATTTTTCCAGCTGCATGTAGTCACAGGCAACGGTCTTGTGCCAAGGCTTTCAGCAGCTCACCTCATCCCACGAGGCAGACCCTGGGATGCATCCATACACCACTCTCCTTGTGCTGCCCTTAGCTTTTGTTTTGCCAGGCTACTAATGCCGATTTTGTCCAGTCTCTTTTTTTTCTGTAAGACAAGCCTGCAGCCTCTTTCATCAGTCTCTGCAGCCCCTGTTTAACTGTGCCAGCAACACCAAACAAATCAGAGGGGGCGAAAGCGCCCTGTGCTACAGCAGATTTTACTGAACCCCTTTCCCCCATGGAAAGTGGCCAAAGACCCAGGGCTTTGTGCACTGTTGGGGCCACCCCATCGCTGGGGCAGCACCAGCACCCTCGCCCCAGAGGGACACTGCATGCATGGCAACTTGGGGTGAAAAAAACCCATAGCCAAAACCAAGCCCCACATGCTGTGGCGCAGCTCTCCTGATGCAAAGAGATTTATGTGCCTTGTTTACAGAAAAGTTCACTTTAAGCACGGCGAAGTTGCTCATGCAAGGTCACAACATGAACAAAAAGGATTCCTGCGCCAGGAGCTGAACAAAGGCACCCGGGCTCTGGCCACGGCTGTGCTGGCTGTGGCACAGCTACAGTACTGCAAGGCAGGCACCGTGCACTTAGGCACAAATACAGGAGCCCTTCTTGTGACATGGCAGCGATGCCACAGCATTAATCCATCCCCCAGAGCACGGCTACACTGTGCGTAGGAGTTTGTAAGATGTGACAAGATAGGTATAATTCAATACATTCAATGCCTGTGGTGCCAGGGTGCCTGCCGTCCCCTGCACGTGGCCCAGTGGTGCTGGGTTCCTGCCTCCCTGCTCATCTGCGTGTGGCATGGAGTCTCCCCTGTTACCTAATTGCCTACAGAGTCCCTGGTGCTGAAATTCAGAGTGGGTAAAAAAAAAGCCAAGGATGTTTGGTAAACTGCAAAAGATTCACTTTCCTGCTATTTTGGACCATTGTATTGCTTTAAAAGAAAATTGTTTTGAAGGGTTTGTTCTGGTGGTGGGAAGTCTCACTTCCTCTGGGTTCTGTCTGCTCTCCCTTCCTTCTTTTTCCCTTATTAAAAGGGAAATTTAAAAAGAGAGAAAAGAAACACAAATGTCAATCCCAGCTTTAGAATAAAATTTTCCTTTCAGATGTCATCACATTCCTCTAGCTTCAAGGAACACGAAATTTGACAAAGAACACAGAATTTTTTTAAAAAAACCCAACCCATTTATCAATAAAACACCCCCACTGGCACCTGTGCTGTGCTCTGCCCACAGCACAGATGAGCTTTGACCAGGGCCCTGGGAGAGTGGCTGCGAGCGCTCTCACGCATGGGCAGAACGTGCCCACAAAGGGATCAGCTGTAGCTGCAGGTCTTGTACTACTTATGTATGCATTGCTATATATATGCAAAAGACTTCATGCTTAAGTCACAGGCATTGTCTCGTGACTAAAATTCATTCCTCTTTTAGCCTTCCAGATGTTGTCCTCCAGCTGCACCTGGTGACACAGAGGAGGCACAGCCCCAACTGACTGTGCCTCAGTTTCCCCTGCCCTGGACACGACCGTCTCACTGAGCAGTGACCAAGCTGAGCCAGGGACTCCTCAGGGAGAGGCACCACGGAAATGCCAGAGTGGTGACTGGTACAGAGTATAATGATGTCAGCGCTGCTGAGTGAGGCAGCAGCATGTTACCCTGGGGCATTTGTAGTTTGCCAGGTCACGTCCACCCACTCTGTCACTTTGGGGTATGTGGGTGCTGGGGAGACTGGCGCTGTCTGGCGCCCTGAGGACACTCGTGGCCTCCCCTGCATTCTAGCCCCTCTGTTACAAGGGGATGAGGAGCCTCTCTGTTGACCCTCAAGTTTTTTTGCTTTTGCTCTTCTAACCTCTCCCCATCCTGCCGCAGTGAGCAAGCGAGAGACTTGGGGTTTTGCTGCTGGCTGGGTCGGTCCACCGCACCCCGTAAGGTGAGGCACCACAGCGGCTGTGATGGAGGAAGAAATAAAGCAACAGAGTGGCACGGCCAAGGCAGTTTGGCCATTGGGTTTCTTAAACCTCCCTTGGACTAAAATCCCACACATAAACAGTGATCTCGTGGAGGGCTCACTGCTGATATAGTTATACCGTATACACCACTGGTAACTATTTTAGATATCCAAGTATGTATATAAAACCCATAATACTGCTATATTTATATTATGCTTAGGTTTACTACCTTTCTAAATCACTTCCCTGCTTTGCTCAGTACCTCACTGCTTCTCAGCTGATTCCCTGGCCGGTCAACTATGTCATCTGATACTAACAGCAACAACACTTACTCATTTGTTTCAGGCTGATGCCTTTCACCAATTCAGTATTCTTCAGCCACACCTCCCTGCACACCCACCCTCTCCTGGGCAGGAGACCACAGCCAAGGGCCCCGGTCTGCCTTCTGTGGGTTCACAGGCACGGCTGTGGGCCAGCAAGGCAGCTCCCAGATGGCTTTGCCAACAGCATGCAGTGGCGTTGGAGCTAAGTGTCCCACAGGTGGTGTACGAAGGTCTAGGATCTTGATGTCTTGGGGCTCTGCAGCAGCCCTCAGCTGCTCCTGGATTACACCCCATGGTTGCACCAAGACTCCCAGACTCCAGGACTGCTAGCCCCACTGTAGCTCCGCTCCTGGTATCAATAAGAGAGTAAGTGATCAGAAACAGCCCACGCAGCAGAGCCAGGAGGCACCACCACCCAGGGGCTCTGTGAGGGGGACTAGGCAGCAGCTTGGCACTGCATCTCATGGGTGCTTCATGACCCCGTACCCTGAGACAGTGTCCCAGGCCTCATTCAAGGAGTACAGGGAGAAAAAAAAATTAAGGGGCTTTAAAAGCACAATAAATATCATTTGCTTACTCTCATGCTGTATGCCTGATTACAGAATCATTTGGCTGAGACATCTCCACCAGAGAAACGAGACTGCCCTTTACCAAGGACAAAAAGCCCCTGCCATGTCCCTTGGCAGTTTGCTTGTGCTGCTAACGTGCATGCCTGCTTTAAACACCCCCAGCAACCCTTTCACTGATCCACCAACACTGGGTCTATGGGCTGGCACTGCCAAGAGAAAGTCTTAGCACTGCCCCCAGAGGCAAGATGCCAGGACTTAAAGACCGTGACAGCCTTAAACGCCCCCTGGCAACCCTCTCACTGACCCACCAAGACTGGGGATAGAGTTCGCCCTTCCAAGACAAAGCGTGACATCTGCATGTGTGACGGTGTCCTGGCCGTCCAAGCCTGGATCCAGAAAATGTGAATGTCTGAGGATTGAACCCACAGAAAACGTGCCATGCTTTGTCTCCTCAGGGCGAAACCATAGCCCCAGTTTGGTGGGTCAGTGAAAAAGTTGCCAGAGGGCAGTTAAGGCCAGCACAAGCCTTCAGACCTGGCACCTTGCATGTAGGAGCAGTCCTCAGATGTTCGCATTTTCTGGAGCTGGAGCTGGGCAGTGGGCCGGACGGCAGACTGTCATGCATCAAGATGTCATGCTTTATCTTGGCTGGGTGAGCCTGTAGCCCCAGTCTTGGTGGGTCAGTGAAAGGGCTGCCAGGGGACAGTTAAGGACAGCACAAGATTTCAGGCCTGGCGCCTTGCCTGTGGGAGCAGTCCTCAGACATTCACATTTTCTGGAGCCGTGTACTCGGCCGGAGAACACGCTTTCAAACATGAGGACGTCACGCTTTCTCTTGCGTGGGTGAGCCCGTATCCCCAGTCTTGGTGGGTCAGTGAAAGGGTTGCCAGGGGGCGGTTAAGGCCAGCACAGACTTTCAACCCTGGCAACTTGCCTGTGGGAGTAGTGCTCAGACTCTTGCATTTTCTGGAGCTGGGCAATCCACTGGAGAATGCACATTCAAACATGAAGACGTCACGCTTTCTCTGCCGTCATTGAGCCCGTAGCTCCAGTCTTGGTGGGTCAGTGAAAGGGTTGCCAGGGGGCGGTTACGGCCAGCACAGGCTTTCAACCCTGGCAACTTGCCTGTGGGAGCAGTCTTCAGACATTCGCATTTTCCTGAACCGGTCTTGGCCAGCGAATACACAGTGAAACGTGAAGACGTCATGCTTTATCTTGGCTGGGTGAGCCTGTAGCCCCCAGACTTCTGGTAAGGGAAAGGG
>VZSC01006062.1:0-10892 GCA_013398225.1 Steatornis caripensis | reverse complement strand
CACAAATACAGGAGCCCTTCTTGTGACATGGCAGCGATGCCACAGCATTAATCCATCCCCCAGAGCACGGCTACACTGTGCGTAGGAGTTTGTAAGATGTGACAAGATAGGTATAATTCAATACATTCAATGCCTGTGGTGCCAGGGTGCCTGCCGTCCCCTGCACGTGGCCCAGTGGTGCTGGGTTCCTGTCTCCCTGCTCGTCTGCGTGTGGCTTGGAGTCTCCCCTGTTACCTAATTGCCTACAGAGTCCCTGGTGCTGAAATTCAGAGTGGGTAAAAAAAAAGCCAAGGATGTTTGGTAAACTGCAAAAGATTCACTTTCCTGCTATTTTGGACCATTGTATTGCTTTAAAAGAAAATTGTTTTGAAGGGTTTGTTCTGGTGGTGGGAAGTCTCACTTCCTCTGGGTTCTGTCTGCTCTCCCTTCCTTCTTTTTCCCTTATTAAAAGGGAAATTTAAAAAGAGAGAAAAGAAACACAAATGTCAATCCCAGCTTTAGAATAAAATTTTCCTTTCAGATGTCATCACATTCCTCTAGCTTCAAGGAACACGAAATTTGACAAAGAACACAGAATTTTTTTAAAAAAACCCAACCCATTTATCAATAAAACACCCCCACTGGCACCTGTGCTGTGCTCTGCCCACAGCACAGATGAGCTTTGACCAGGGCCCTGGGAGAGTGGCTGCGAGCGCTCTCACGCATGGGCAGAACGTGCCCACAAAGGGATCAGCTGTAGCTGCAGGTCTTGTACTACTTATGTATGCATTGCTATATATATGCAAAAGACTTCATGCTTAAGTCACAGGCATTGTCTCGTGACTAAAATTCATTCCTCTTTTAGCCTTCCAGATGTTGTCCTCCAGCTGCACCTGGTGACACGGAGGAGGCACAGCCCCAACTGACTGTGCCTCAGTTTCCCCTGCCCTGGACACGACCGTCTCACCGAGCAGTGACCAAGCTGAGCCAGGGACTCCTCAGGGAGAGGCACCACGGAAATGCCAGAGTGGTGACTGGTACAGAGTATAATGATGTCAGCGCTGCTGAGTGAGGCAGCAGCATGTTACCCTGGGGCATTTGTAGTTTGCCAGGTCACGTCCACCCACTCTGTCACTTTGGGGTATGTGGGTGCTGGGGAGACTGGCTAGCCTCTCAGGGTGCTGTCTGGCGCCCTGAGGACACTCGTGGCCTCCCCTGCATTCTAGCCCCTCTGTTACAAGGGGATGAGGAGCCTCTCTGTTGACCCTCAAGTTTTTTTGCTTTTGCTCTTCTAACCTCTCCCCATCCTGCCGCAGTGAGCAAGCGAGAGACTTGGGGTTTTGCTGCTGGCTGGGTCGGTCCACCGCACCCCGTAAGGTGAGGCACCACAGCGGCTGTGATGGAGGAAGAAATAAAGCAACAGAGTGGCACGGCCAAGGCAGTTTGGCCATTGGGTTTCTTAAACCTCCCTTGGACTAAAATCCCACACATAAACAGTGATCTCGTGGAGGGCTCACTGCTGATATAGTTATACCGTATACACCACTGGTAACTATTTTAGATATCCAAGTATGTATATAAAACCCATAATACTGCTATATTTATATTATGCTTAGGTTTACTACCTTTCTAAATCACTTCCCTGCTTTGCTCAGTACCTCACTGCTTCTCAGCTGATTCCCTGGCCGGTCAACTATGTCATCTGATACTAACAGCAACAACACTTACTCACTTGTTTCAGGCTGATGCCTTTCACCAGTTCAGTATTCTTCAGCCACACCTCCCTGCACACCCACCCTCTCCTGGGCAGGAGACCACAGCCAAGGGCCCCGGTCTGCCTTCTGTGGGTTCACAGGCACGGCTGTGGGCCAGCAAGGCAGCTCCCAGATGGCTTTGCCAACAGCATGCAGTGGCGTTGGAGCTAAGTGTCCCACAGGTGGTGTACGAAGGTCTAGGATCTTGATGTCTTGGGGCTCTGCAGCAGCCCTCAGCTGCTCCTGGATTACACCCCATGGTTGCACCAAGACTCCCAGACTCCAGGACTGCTAGCCCCACTGTAGCTCCGCTCCTGGTATCAATAAGAGAGTAAGTGATCAGAAACAGCCCACGCAGCAGAGCCAGGAGGCACCACCACCCAGGGACTCTGTGAGGGGGACTAGGCAGCAGCTTGGCACTGCATCTCATGGGTGCTTCATGACCCCGTACCCTGAGACAGTGTCCCAGGCCTCATTCAAGGAGTACAGGGAGAAAAAAAAATTAAGGGGCTTTAAAAGCACAATAAATATCATTTGCTTACTCTCATGCTGTATGCCTGATTACAGAATCATTTGGCTGAGACATCTCCACCAGAGAAACGAGACTGCCCTTTACCAAGGACAAAAAGCCCCTGCCATGTCCCTTGGCAGTTTGCTTGTGCTGCTAACGTGCATGCCTGCTTTAAACACCCCCAGCAACCCTTTCACTGATCCACCAACACTGGGTCTATGGGCTGGCACTGCCAAGAGAAAGTCTTAGCACTGCCCCCAGAGGCAAGATGCCAGGACTTAAAGACCGTGACGGCCTTAAACGCCCCCTGGCAACCCTCTCACTGACCCACCAAGACTGGGGATAGAGTTCGCCCTTCCAAGACAAAGCGTGACATCTGCATGTGTGACGGTGTCCTGGCCGTCCAAGCCTGGATCCAGAAAATGTGAATGTCTGAGGATTGAACCCACAGAAAACGTGCCATGCTTTGTCTCCTCAGGGCGAAACCATAGCCCCAGTTTGGTGGGTCAGTGAAAAAGTTGCCAGAGGGCAGTTAAGGCCAGCACAAGCCTTCAGACCTGGCACCTTGCATGTAGGAGCAGTCCTCAGATGTTCGCATTTTCTGGAGCTGGAGCTGGGCAGTGGGCCGGACAGCAGACTGTCATGCATCAAGATGTCATGCTTTATCTTGGCTGGGTGAGCCTGTAGCCCCAGTCTTGGTGGGTCAGTGAAAGGGCTGCCAGGGGACAGTTAAGGACAGCACAAGATTTCAGGCCTGGCGCCTTGCCTGTGGGAGCAGTCCTCAGACATTCACATTTTCTGGAGCCGTGTACTCGGCCGGAGAACACGCTTTCAAACATGAGGACGTCACGCTTTCTCTTGCGTGGGTGAGCCCGTATCCCCAGTCTTGGTGGGTCAGTGAAAGGGTTGCCAGGGGGCGGTTAAGGCCAGCACAGACTTTCAACCCTGGCAACTTGCCTGTGGGAGTAGTGCTCAGACTCTTGCATTTTCTGGAGCTGGGCAATCCACTGGAGAATGCACATTCAAACATGAAGACGTCACGCTTTCTCTGCCGTCGTTGAGCCCGTAGCTCCAGTCTTGGTGGGTCAGTGAAAGGGTTGCCAGGGGGCGGTTACGGCCAGCACAGGCTTTCAACCCTGGCAACTTGCCTGTGGGAGCAGTCTTCAGACATTCGCATTTTCCTGAACCGGTCTTGGCCAGCGAATACACAGTGAAACGTGAAGACGTCATGCTTTATCTTGGCTGGGTGAGCCTGTAGCCCCCAGACTTCTGGTAAGGGAAAGGGTTGCCAGGGGGTGGTTAAGGCCAGCACGACTTCAGACCTGGCACCTTGCCTGTAGCAGCAGTCCTCAGACGTTCGCACTTTCAGGAACCAGTCTTGGCCGCTGAATTCGCTGTCACAAGTTAAGACGTCACACTTAATCCTGGCTGGGTGAGCCCGTAGATCCAGTCTTGGTAGATCACTGAAAGCGTAGCCATGGGGTGGTTGAGACCAGCACAAGACTTCAGACCTGGCACCTTGCCTGTAGGAACAGTCCTCAGACAGTGGCATTTTCTGGACATGGGCTCGGTCGGAGAATAGGCGGTCACACATGAAGACGTCACACTTTATCTTGGCTAGGTGAGCCCGTAGTCCCAGTCCTCTTGGGTCAGTGAAAGGGTTACCAGGTGGTGGTTAAGGCTAGCACACAACTTCATGCCTGGCACCTTCCCTATGGGAGCAGGCCTCAGACATTCGCATTTTCTGGAGCCAGGCAGTCAGCCAGAGAATACGCTTTCAAACACAAAGACGTCATGCTTAATCTTGGCTTGGTGAGCCCATAGGTCATCTTGGTGAGTCAGCAAAAGTGTTGCCAGGGTGTGGTTAAGGCCAGCACAGGCTTTCAACCCTTGAACCTTGCCTATGGGAGCAGTCCTCAGATGTCTGCATTTTCATGAAGTGGCCTTGGCTAGCAAATGCGTGCTCACAAGTCAAGAAGTGACACTTTATCTCGGCTGGTTGAACCAATAGCCCCAGACCTCTTGGGTCAGTGAAAGGGTTACCAGGGGGTGGTTAAGGCCAGCACAGGCTCCCTATGGAGCGCTCTCTCTGCCTGTTTAAGCAAGTATGGAGCCTCAGTGGAGGCCTCTCTCTACCACACTAAGCCCCTAAGGAGCCCCCTCTAAACCCCTATGGAGCCCTCTCTCTGCCCCTCTAAGCCACTATGGAGTCCTCTCTCTGCCCCTGCAGACCCTATGGACCCCTCTAAGCCCCTATGGAGTCCTCTATCTGCCCCTCTAAGCCACTATGGAGTCCTCTTTCTGCCTCTGCAGCCCCTATGGAGCCCTCTCTGTGCCCCTCTAAGCCCCTATGGAGCCCACTCTCTAAACCTCTAAGGCCCTATGGAGCCCACTCTCTAAACCTCTAAGGCCCTATGGAGCCCACTCTCTAAACCTCTAAGGCCCTATGGAGCCCTCTCTCTAAACCTCTAAGGCCCTATGGAGCCCTCTCTATGCTGCTATAGCGCCCTCCCTGTGGCCCTTTAAGCTGCTAGAGAGCCCTTTCTATGCCCCTCTAAGCCACTATGGAGCCCAAACTCTGCCCCTCTAAGCCCCTATGGAGCCCTCTCTCCGCCTCTGCAGCCCCTACGGAGTCCTCTCTCTGCCCCTCTAAGCCACTATAGAGCCCGCTCTATGCCCTGCAGACCCTATGGAGCCTTCTATCTGCCCCTCTAAGCCCCTGTGGAGCCCTCTCTGTGCTCCTCTAAGCCAATAATGAGCTATCTCTCTGCAACTCTAAGCCACTATGGAGCCCGTTCTATGCCCCTCTAAGCCACCAAGGAGCCATCTCTCTGCTCCTCTAAGCCCCTGTGGAGCCCTCTGTCTGCAGTCCTGCTGCAGCAGGACTCAAGAGCACTATCTCAAGCCATGGAAACCAAGCACTAAAATGTCCCTGAGCTTTGCTGAAGAATTTGGGCTGAACTTCTGTGCCATAATGGGCGAAATCATAACTGCATGCCCTCTTCTGCCTCTCATTTGTCTGGTATATCCCCCTCCAGTCCTACTACTATTATAGCTTTTTTTATTTTGGAAAGCAATAGTTACTTTGAAGGGGTTGGCAGCCAGCTGGGATGAATGCTGAATCACCATGCAATAAAATCTGTTCCTTTTGCCAAGATTTTAGAATCTAATGCTATTCTGTTCGTCTGGGGACACCCCCACAGAGAATCTAACACCTTTCCTACCCCAGCTGCTGCTGTGCAGAAGTCAGAGGGAATAGTGTTATCCTCCAGATACCTTGGTAAAACTGCCTGCTTCATACCGGATGGCTTCATAGTACAGTGAATGGGCTTGCATAAGCATGAACAACACTTCCTCTGATACTCTTCTTCCTTTCTGTGTTCTCCCATAATTATACCATTACATTTGTTACTTTAAAAACACTAAAATATAAACCAGTCTCAGCCTAGAAGTGTTCATACCCGGAAGGGCAAAACAAGACCTTGAAAGTCTGAGTGCACACACCATTACTTTAAAAAACAAACCAAGCACGCAAAGCTTCGCAAAACAATCTCTTCAAACCCAGGCTTCGGAGGTAGATGGAGAGGTGGCATTATTCTAAAGATGGGGAAACTGAGAGATGTGACTGCAGTCAGTAGCAGATGGGCCTTCTTGCTCCCGGGTTCAGGGTTCCCAGCGCTGAAGCCCACGATCTCCATTTTCACGTCATCCTCCTGCTCTGCGGAGCGTTACTGCTGTAAACCCACCGTCCCACCTTTGCTCTCGTGTCACCTGCACCGTGCACGGGTCTGACCTCAGCTCTGGAGTTCTAAAGTACTCAGCAGGAGCGAACGAGAGCTGGGATGGAGCAGGATGCTGAGTGCCAAACAGGCAAGGAACAGCAGGGGGAGGTATCAGACCAGACACGAGAATAACCAAGAGAAATTCCCTGCCCTGTGCTGTTAGACAAGACAGTCACGATGGCCCCTTCGAGTCTGCGTGTCTCACACCCCCATCTTCAGGACACAGCGGGCCCTGAAAGTAATCGTGAAGAAAACGAAGAAAACGGTTTTACAGGCAATACACAGAGACGATCCTTTGTACCCCAGTCAACCGCACAGCTGTGCACATCTGTAAACTCTTGAAAGGACGCAGTTAGTGGAGGGACGTGCAAAAGGCTTTGCCCTTTGGGTGTACTTTTGAATGCTGCTGATCTCATTCCCACCACGCAAGTCTAAAAGAAAAAACACAGTGATGCCACATGCATCCCTGGAAGAGGATGCAGCTCTCACCCTCCCGGTGCATGGATGGTCTCAACCAGAGATTCTGAAGAACACATCTGGAATCACTTACAGCAGCATCTGGAAGCTGTCATGAGCTGCAATGAGACACAGTTGTTTAATTATTCTGGGTCCATATTCTTTGCCACTGCAAAGCTGTCACTGGCCATTCAACCTCCTCGGCACAGACCCCAGCACACCATCCCTGCATGCTACTCGTCACATGTAACACTTGAGATGGTAAAGAAAGCATCAAGTTTATCTTCAGCCTGCCCTGATGGCATCTAGCACAAAATAACAACTATGGGAAGTTCACTGTTACAGCAAGGGGGATGAAATTAAAAAAAAAAAAAGTCTTAAATACTGAAAGAGCCTAGAACAACAGCACTGTAATAGTCACAGTTTATCTCATNGATGGCATCTAGCACAAAATAACAACTATGGGAAGTTCACTGTTACAGCAAGGGGGATGAAATTAAAAAAAAAAAAGTCTTAAATACTGACAGAGCCTAGAACAACAGCGCTGTAATAGTCACAGTTTATCTCACCACCAGGCACAAATGAAGATCTCATTCCACAGCATCCACCCATTCTTTCATGAGAAATCCATCAAGAAATCTTTTTGCAGCAGCTGTATTGTTAACGCTATCTTACGAGATATCCTGGAAGAGGAAACGAGTACAAAAGGACCCAGGACAGACTTTCACTCTACTATTATATTCTTGGTACCTCATTCTCTTACCAATATAGATGGTCTTTTCATGGAAGCTGCTCCTTTTCATTTCCCTATCTCTATACCAGCACCTCTGCTTGCTCCTGGAAGTGAAGGAGTTAAGCAGACTGTACTGCCTATTTTACTGATAGCACAAAGAGAGAGAGAAGCTAAGGCTTCTTGCTCATTAGCCCAATGCTGAACTTCAAGGCTGAACTTCCTCTGGAATTGTTTGAGTCTTTCCCTTCCGCGTCCAGCAATGCCTCTGAGGTCAGTGTCTTGACTCAGGACGGATGGGATTATAGCAGGAGGGAGGCTGATGCCTATGCTCAGTCAACTGTTTCAGAGTGGGTTGGTGCTCCCTGTGCCAACGGGAAGCAGAGAAACATGAGAAAAAATGGAATAAAAATAACAGAAACCAAACAAGAATGTTGAGAACTCTTGGGGAAAAGAAGAAATGTAGAAGGCTGCATATCCCAGAGAGACGCTGCTGGGAAATGAAAAGGAGAGGGAAAGAGGGCGAGAGCAGGGTCACTTACACCGACTCTTCCATTCCCAGGGAAAGCGGAAAAGGAAATGTAGACCAAGAGCGGTCTTCACCACCCCAGCACTGGCTGAGCCAGCACAGGAGGCAGAAGAAGCCCAAGAATGCATTTGAACCTCTTGTGCTCACATATTTTTCTTGCCCTCTTCCCTTCTCATTCTCTCCCATGGTTTCAGCACCCTCTTTGCCTACTTGCACACCAACCCTCTCCCCATTTCCGAGACTCTCTATGCACTTTTTCAGAGGCTCAGGGCAAGGGCTGGTTTACAGCACCCTAAGCCACATGTCATGGTCTCACACCCTCTTTTCTTTTGGTGCTCCAGATCAGAGTTCCTCACAGGCACTCCTAGAGACACTGCTCTCTGGCATCCTCAGAGGTGCACAGGATCCCCTGGATTCATCTTCCCACTGAAAAAGGGGAAAAAAAAAAAATCAAATGCTCTAATGAAGTCATAGATGCTGGACTTCCCGTCCCAGAACAATTATGGGAAATACTGTGAATTTAGGATTGCATGAATTAGCTCAAAATCAGGACATCTTCTCATAGTTCTTGACACTCTCAGCACTAAGTATGTGATCTTGAGTAAGTCATCTACCCTTCCCATGTCTCAGTTTCCTCTGTTGTGAAACAGGGAAGAATGCTGACCCCCAATATTCCATATTGAAAAGATGAAACCAGTTTAAAGAAACATTACTGGATGAACCAGCTGCTACTAGTGTCTTCTCTAAGATTTTAAAAGCTTTGGTCCTTCAAGCAGCTGTGAAAGTAAGAAACATCGGTGAATTTCAAAGCAGGAAGGTTGTGCTGGGTTTTGGTTTTTTACTGAGCTCTTTTTCTGGCTTGAGCTGTAGGTGTTACACACAGAATATGGATTATTTGGTCCTATTCAGCTAGGATGCACCAAAGACAAGCTCACACTGAAGGCAAGAGAGATGAGAGAATACTCTTTACACACCAGTTAGCTGTTCACAGGCAGCCCTGACCCTGCAGGGTGAAGGGCAGCAGCAGGAAAGGCAAAATCAGAACTACCTGGTGCCTCAGCCAGCTGGCAAAACAGAAGCAAATCCAAAAAAAAAACCCCCACAATATTGTTCTGTTTTGCTTTGATAAGCTCCTTTTCATTGAATAGTATTCTATTACCAGTACGGAGTGCCCAGGTCTTCAATTAAAATTAAATTACTATGGGGAACAGGGAAGCTGTGTTCCATAGAAAGAAAGCAGCTGTCTAAAAGGCACACAAAGTTTGGACATTAAATCAACATTAACCAAGTCCTTTTACTTCCTCTGTCATTGGCAAGATTCCCACGTGGAGTAAATCAAGAGAGACTGAGTGTCCCATGTACAGCTACAGGTTCTACCCAATAGTGGGAAGCCAGTTCAGGGGTGCACAGCATTAGACCTCCTCTCTGCTCCTGGATGCACTGTTGATCCGCGTGACGTTATTCTGCCAGACTGCACGGAGCTCAGGCAAAGGGGACTGGAGAAGCTAACGGAAAGTAAAATAGTAGGAGCGGTGTACTATTATCACTGGGAATGTCAATGGGATTGCTGGAGAAAACCATTCCTGGAGAAGCCATTACTCAGGACATAGTCCTAGTCTGGCTGTAAAGGGCTGGCAAAGTTTGCTCCACCTAGAAATATCAAATCATAAGAGATATAACCTATGAGCAAAGGGAGACAGCTGTCTAGCAGACAGAGGTCCAAGAAGCAGGTTGCAGATTATACCCCCTCCACCACTCTGAGAAGTTAATATACACAAGCTTTAAAAAATATATATTATATTCAGGAAAGGGAAAAAAAGACTGCTTTTACTTTTTTCCTTTTTGTTCTGTACACTGCCTTCTTTAGGCTGAAGAAGGCGTTCTTTCTTCCAGGCTTTTTATTTTTAGCATGACTGTTCGTAAATTATTTTCCCTTTTACACACATCTACCTTTAGAAGGAGACTGAAGTCTGCTGTGAGGAAGATGTTGGTTGTACTTCTGTCCCTGAGTGTTTGAATGACAGGCTGCAGTACTTTGAGAAGTCAGCATTTTTAGAGCCGTTTGCTTTCATCCTTGCTTTCAATCTGTTTTAGAACCTGCTGACTAAGCAGGGAAAATAAAGACACTGTGGTGGCGGGGCTGGCTGAAGCAGGAGGACAACAGACTACCATAACACCTTGTTGAAGGATCTTTTTTTTACGGAGACTGCTAATAATGTTGCAGATGGTTTTAGCATCACTTCAAGCCCATGAGCAGGAGCTGAATACTAAGGGAAAGAATGGTTTCATGGATAAAACAGTAAACCAGATACTGCAAAATTTATAGATCATCTTTAGTAAGTCGCTATGAGATAACTCATCTGCAGAAAAAGAACTTGCTTTTCTCTCTTGCCTTTTGAAGATGCATGCTCTTTTGCTGTCTCTCACGCCCCACACAGCATCTACCCAGTGGGATTGCTATGTCTCTAAACATCACCACCATGGGAAAATCAGTGGCATGGGCTGAATCCTGGAACACAAAGCTTGGCCATGATGTATCATTTCCACTCAGCAGGCAGGCAGATCGCTTCTGGCACCTCTAAGAGCAGGAAGCCTGTTTTACTGACTGGCTCAGATTCCAGATCCCCTAGAGCAATTGAAATTGAAACGTACTGTCCAGAAAGATTTAATAAAGTAGTCTTTTACCCACAAAGATGGGCTCCAAGCCATTCTCTTTTTGCCTCTGCCTAGCAGCATACCTTGGCCGACAGGTGATGAGACCCCAAGAAAGCCAGAACACAGAAAGGAGAATAATTCTTCCGAGTCAAAACAATCGCAGCAAAGGAAATGTTTCCATTTCTGGGCTGTAGCAGTAACCGAGACAGATGCACTTCTCTATCTGCCACAGCATTTGCAATATTTTGTGCTACAGAACAGCTCAAGTTATGCAGGCTTTTCACTGGAATTTGCCCTTTCTCCCCAGTACTGCTTTCGAAGCCAGAAATCCCCACCTCCTTGCCAATAGTTATTAAAGATCTAGCCTGCATCATCAGAATAAAAAGTAAACTACGTATTTGTTGTTTTCCTTGACTTGCTTAAAGAGGTGCGGGGTATTTTTATTATCATCATCTGCTTCGGAGAAGCATCTACAACTCCCAGTCGTAGCCCTTCT
>VZSC01006061.1:37969-48832 GCA_013398225.1 Steatornis caripensis | reverse complement strand
AAACAGATGCCATCTGGGACGAGCGAGCTGTTTATTTAGTTAAGAGATTTCTTGGCTCCCCTGCGCGGACCTAAACAGGCGACAGAAAGGC
Organism: Steatornis caripensis; assembly: GCA_013398225.1. NCBI lineage: Eukaryota > Metazoa > Chordata > Aves > Caprimulgiformes > Steatornithidae > Steatornis > Steatornis caripensis. The sequence goes on along the minus strand of VZSC01006061.1, from coordinate 48,741 downwards.
GTATGCCAGACCCCTACAGGGCCTGTCCGTGCGTCCACGCAGCACCTCGCTGCCACAAACCCAAGGACCAGGGATGGGGCTCCCAGAAGCGCCCCAAAGCCAGCACCTCCCTGTCCCAGGGGCTGCAGGGAGCAGGTGATGCCGCCTTCTCCGGCACAGAGCCGGTGGCCCTTCTCACCAAGACGCGCTCTGTTCCCAGGACTGGGATGGTGCACGGATGCTCAGTGACATCCTGCAGCCCCTCGGTGAAGGAAGAGCCCCGTCTGCCCTGGCAGGAGGCTGGGCAGGAGGTGTGCGTGGGATGGCGTCCTGCTGCCTCGCTCTGTCCCCCCACACCCATGCCCAACCAACTCAAAGGTGTTCGGGGTTGTCACAGGTTGGAGGTTTCTTGCAGGTTCCTGCAAGAAGAGACAGTTGCCCTCCCAGGGCTTTGCAGCCCTTTCGTGTCCACGGGCTGAGCACTCCTTGAGTCAGAGCCAGCAGAATCATCTCTACACCAACTGCTCCAAAAAGTCTTCTCCTTCCCAGCCCAAGCTCACACAACTTGACAGCGGGGAGCGCCGAGCCTCCCCTAAGCTCCCTGGGCTCATCCGAGACCAAGCAGAGCAAAGGCTTTGGCCAGGAATGAGCAGACCTTGGAAGAAAGAAGGCAAACCCTGGCGAGAAGGACCTGCAACATCCCCCACGCTCAGAGAAGGCAATGGATTTCTCCAAACAAGATGAAACTAGAGCAAAACAAGACGCATAGCAAATCCCCGCTTAGCAAAGCTGCTGTGGCAAGCGTGGAACGTGTTGTTATCGCATCGTTAGTGCTGTTCTCATTAAAGCTTCCATCCACGGATGTGTTGCAACATGTCCAGGTGCTGCGGTGCCGGGCAGGTCTGTGGAAGGAAGGTACCGGAGCCAGGGAGCAGGACGTGGAAAAAGAGCCATCGGAAAAGGAGCTGGGAGAAAAGGAGCCAGCTGTGCCCCTAGGCAGGGGAAAAAGGGAAGGCAACAGATGCGCAGTGACCGGCCACGGGTGTTACTGCCACTGCGGGTAGCGTTTGTGGGATCACGTGTGTCCAGCAAATTTGGGATGTGCTGGAAGGATCCTGTCAAGAGCTGCAAGTTATTGCAGAAAGTGCCGGCTGGTAGCAAGAGGTAAGAGGTGTTCAAGCTGTTTCATTTAATGCAGAGCTGTCTTGATCGTGGCACCCCTGTCCCCGCTGGGGAAGGCCCTCTGCAAGCGCCCGGCTCCGTCAGCAGCAGCAGCAGGGCAGGAATCAGGAGCAAAAACTTCCAGGCAAGAAATCAGATCTGTGTTTCTAAAACCAAGGGTCACTCTAACCCATCTGCCACTGCCGGCACGAGACTCTCCGACCCTTGGTGGAGATCGGCGACATCTCTGAAGCCAGCCACGTGTGAGCCCAGGAGGGAGCGTGCCTTCGTCCCCTCCTGCCTTTGTGCCATTCCCCAGGCTCTCGGTGTGTCCCACCACCCCAGCTCCACTGCAGGTGCCAGCCCTGGATGGTGACACCAGCCCAAGCCCTGCCCACTGGTGACGGTGCAGAAGTCCTCACCTTGGGGCTGGAAACGAAACACGTTGCTCCAGCTCTTGGAGCTCAACAGAGGGGCTGCGTGGCAGGATAACGCAGAAGAGGAGAGGGAAATGCATCCTTTGTCCTGGTCTTGAAACCCTGGCTGTCCCGCAGGCACCAGCGCACCTTCTCCTGCAGCCCAGGCCACCAGCCAGGCTGCCTCCATCCGCAGCGGCCAGCGCCAGCCCTGTACCCTCTCCATTGCCATCTTGAGTCCTGCCTGCTCGCTCCTCTCCGCTGCGCTGACATATTTACCTTGGATACCTAGAAACCAGTGCCGCTGCACCCCCTCCTGTGCCATTCCCTCTGCTGCGAGCACGATTATTAGGGGAATATTTTTACACAGCGTGTCAGACCTTTAAAAATAAGCCTAATGAAAACAGCCTGGTACTCGGCTGATTAATCACCAGTGTTTTGATGAACTGAAATGCCTTCCCGTTTCCTCTAAATAGACTAAAATGAGCATTGCCATTGCTTGTTAGCATTTGTAACCCTCAAACCCACTCAGATGTTTCCTTAAAAGGCAAAGGAGACTGGGAACTTCTTGCCTGGAATCTCAGCGTTCGCAGCGCCGCTCCCGATGCTGAGCAAGGGATGGGGCTGGGGACGGAGCAGCCAGTCGAGCCGGCGACGGGTGGGAGCGGAGCGGAGCGGAGGGGCTGCCGAGATCTGCTGTGGGTGGTGGGGATGTGATGGCAGAGCGAGGTTCTTGCCTCCCGCCCTGAAAGCCCCACGGCTCGTTTTGGGCTAGAAAATTGCTGCTTGGATGGTAGGTATCAATCTGGCTGTTTGCTCAGCACGGGGATTGAGAGCTGGCAGAGAGAAGGGTCACCTCGCTGTGCCCACAAGCAGGTTTCTAAGTGAAAGGGGAATGCGCTGGAGAGGAGAGGATAGCATGAGTTACCCAGGGACTTGCAAAACCCGTACCCGAGGTGGAGGGAAGGGGCCTTCTGCGGCCTGGCTGCTGCTGTTACATCAGTCCCCGGCAGAGGGGACATATGGAAATGCATTTGTAGAAGAAATGTTTTGTCTTTGGAAGGGGCCAGCTTTCGCCAGCCTGCAGTTATTTTCAGAGGTACGTCCTGGGAAGAGTCCCTCACGGTCCGGATCACAGGGCTCAACACAATGCCCCGCCATGTGCTCGGCTCAGCCAAAGAACAAGATGTAAGGATGGAAACCTTGGGGGCACATGCTGCCGAGCCGCTCCGTGTTGGCTCCGAGCTGTGCCCCGTCTGGGTTCAGGGCTCAGCGGGAAGGGGGAAACCAGAAGAGTCTGGGACGGCTCCTCTGCGAGGGTCACTGCTGCGGGCACGTGGCACGCTGTGCCCCAGAAGGAGACAGGACTGTCAGCAAAAGATCTCGGGGCCAAACCTGCACCCCCAGTTCACGAGAAAATGGCTCCAGAAACAGTGAACTCAACCTGCAGGCTCGACGCTGACTTGGTCTCTAATGTCACCTGCAGCTGGTCTCCTTCCAGGTGGCCTCTGGAAGCCAACTGTGAGATATTATCCACCAGCTGCAAGGCATCGCCCTCCAGCTGATGCGAGAGCATCAAGAGGGGAAGCCTGAGCCAGGATCAGGCCCACCACAACCATCAGCACCGCTGGAAAATCCAGGGTTAGCTCCAACGCAGCTGATGGCTCCAGCTGCTGCTCGCTGCGGATGGCAGTGGGGACACGAGCTTCACACACACCCGAGCAGAGGGGCACGGTCCTCGCCTGCGTGCAGCTATGGGGGCGTCTGTTCTCAAGGAATATAAGGGGAAAACATGGAGCAAAGTGAGAGACGAGTGTCGGCGCCTTCAGAAGCTGCCCGCACGTGGAAATCGCACCCATTTAGCTGGGTCCGTTGAGCTGCGTGCCCACTTGTAGGTACAAGTCTTGTGCCTACACTCTTGCAAGCACCGAGGAGTCATCACTGCTTGTAACCAGACTGCCCTACACCAGTGCACGGCCCTCCTAAACCAAGATGCGGGCGTCTGCTGAAGGACAACTGGACCAGCTGAATTTAATTACTGCAGCAATTATTTCAGCTACACGGGGTAGGTTCTGCGGGTACACTGGAGCTCACTGGAGCCCACGAGTCTTCTCCTTGTGACCTACTGCCTCCCTCCTCTCCAGCAACTCCACCAGCAGAGCCGTTTCGGTGTGCTGGCTGCCTGGCACATGGCTTTTACCACCAACAGAGACTCCCCACCTGGAGCTGTGCTCCTTGCAAACCACCCAGAGATGGAGCGATGGGGGATAAAGTCCAGGCCAAGAGACCGTCCCTTTCTCCCAGACTCTGCTGGGATAATAAACTTCTCCCACAATAGGACATTTGCCAGTTTGTTTCTTGTCAGGGCATGGCTTAGCCAACAGGTACCCACCAGCAAAGCTCCACTGGTCCCACGCAAATCCTGAATGACGGAGAGGCTTTTGGAGGTGGGAGAGCCGGGAAGTGGGGAAGCCCCAGGGACAAGGGGAGGCCTCGGAAATAGAGAGACAGCTGGGGGCTCCCAGACCAGACTGGCAAGGGAAGGAAGCTGGGTTTGGTTAATTGAAGTAGGGGGTTTAGGCATAATCATGGGTCCATAACTAATGAGCCAATCTGGAATCACTGACTGAGGGGTTTCTGCCTGTCCTGCACGTGCTACTGAGTCCTACAAAGGTCTCCATAGAGAGACTCTGAGATCCAACCCACCCCTGAAACCTTCTGTACCTGCATCATCTTCTGGAGATGTCTGCCTAGTCGCTTGGGCTCTAAAGGAGCCCCAGCGCCCCCTCCATCCTGCTCCGCTACCCCAAATCCCAGCCAGAGACTGCGAGTGTGGCACCAGCATCCCACCACCCCGCACTGTGAGCACGGGTGAAGGAGGCTGAGGAGGCTGGGCACAAGCCACGTGAGAGCTCCCAGGGGACAGGAATGACCCCCAAGACTGTCCCACTGCACGGAGAAGTCCCTTGAGGTGGCCAGTGGGCAAACGCTCGTTGTTTGGCACTTGACGTTCCTGAGTATTTGGGTACCTGTTGCCATTATGCTCTAGGCATGTGTGAAGGTTGCTGGAGCCAAGCTAAACCACAACAAGCTGGCCAAGCTGCTCCTTCCCTCCATTCCTCGGCCAATTTTGAGTAACCCTGGGACAACTCAGAGCCAAGGACGTTCCTGGAAAAAATGCCGTGTCCTTGGCCAAGTCCCGAGAGCTACTAAACCCGGACTGAAGAGACCACTGGAGGAAGCAGGACCGCGAGGCTTCTGCTGACCTTGCTTGCCCAGGGCAGACAAGTCCAGATCCACACAACACCCATCCCACTCACAAGGGCTCTGGCATTGCTCTACGTGCAGCAGTGCCACAGCAACCCTCCTGGTCCGTATCTACCTTATCAAGGGCCGCTGTCGTGAAATACCCTGCTCGTACTCCCCGTACGACCCGCAGAGCTCTGGCCCCAACGGGCTCCCTGGTAGGACCATTCCCAAGGAGCAAAGAGCTTCTCTCTTGGCACATTCGGAATTTTGGCGTGAAGCAAGGGTGAAAGGACCTTGGCTTCCAGCACTGGGACACACGCAGACCTAGCATGACCCCCCAGGCCTTGCTCTACGTACTAAAACCCAGAGCAATGTAAACAACTTCTTGCCCTGTCCTGCCTCAGCTATTACTCTGTTATTTTAACGAGGAGCTCAGTTATTCCCCTTCCCTTCTGCTCAGACCTTTTTGACCCCAAATATCGCTGTCTCTTTGCACTTCCCAGGGCAATGTTTTTAAAAACATTCTCCTTCTGATATGCAGTGCTGTTCTCCAGAGACTGGACAACTTCTGGCCCTGACTTTTGTCTTGCTTTGCCTTCATTGCTGAATTAAGGCAGATAACAGACGTTTCAACTGGGTTTCCTTTAATAGAATAGCTCCAGCTCACTGACATGCAGCCGTTTTCCAGAAAGCCCTTAAAGCTGCTGGATACTTTGCAAATGGAAAATTTCGTTTCTCTAACAAAATCTGTTTTTAGCAGTTGAGATTTTTCTCTTCTACCCATCATTTTCCCAGCCCCTTCTCCTGGCACTGCCATGGCTGAACTGGATATTCCCAAGCTGAGACCTTTTCTCTGATCACCTCCTCTTCGGCAGGGGTTGCAAAGGGCAGTGAACGTCGGCGATTCACACCATGGCCACCTTAAGGCTGGATTTCTGCCCAGCGCACTTTCTGTGGGCAGCCCACGAAGAGCATTCCTCAGATTTTTAGGAACAGAAGAACTGCAAATCAGCCCTAGGGAGTCTTAAATCCTGGCCCCCTGTCCTCTGCGTCACAGGGGGCTGGATGCTTGAGAAGCAGGACTCTGGCTCCCAGCCTCCTCAGATGACATGGAAACCACCTCCAGGCCCCTTGCTAGTGCAGGTCTCCCATGGGTCCCATCAGCCAGCCCATCGGGTCATCACAGACTCCCCACGGCATCCCCAGTGGCCACGGGCACCCAGTGTGGGAGGAAAAATCAAGAAGGAGGTGAGATGAGCTCCAGCTCCAGGTGCCTACCTGCCAAAATCAGAGAGCTGGTTTGCTGGTCAAAACCCTTAAATAGCTTATGAGAAACATGAGCCGTGGCTCCTTGGTCTCCTACACCACGTGGGAGCTGTAGCCAGAACACAGCACTTAATGAGAAAAAGCAGGGCATGCCAGGAGTCATGATCTCTGGTTCTTAGAAACTGAAGATCTTCCCTGAAAGGAAGCAAACCGCAGCTCCCTCTCTGCTGCGGGCAGCTCTCGTGGCTGTGTGGGTGCTGCTCCCGTGCCAGGCATGTCCGCCTTCTGCCACGGTTCCCCTGCCACGAGGCAGGACTGCTCGGAGGCCTCGGCAGCATCCGGCAGGTCTCGGTGTGAATCCTGACCCAAATATCATGTCTCAGCCCTGGGCTACTCAACCCAACGTCAACGGGCTGCACGCACCAGAACACGTCTGTGACCCTGGGCTGTCACCTCTCCTGTTGCCTTTCTGCAGCTCTGCTTCGTGTCTGTTTTCACCCTTGTTTGCACTGTGCTCTGGCAGAGGAAAGGACTGAGCAGGACTCACATCACTTCATGGCGTGGCTGGTCCACCACCATTGCCGCTATGCACGCCATGACTTCAAAACAAAAGCCCTGATAACCTCCTCCCCTGCAAAGCGAGATCCCCTCGCTCCACCGTGCTGCCATTCCCACCACGGCAAAGGGTGGGCTTGAGTAACAGGACCGGTTAATCCCAGCGTCCTGCTGGGAGCTGAGTCACCGAGACCGTTTTAGCACGCAAATGATGTCATAACGCTGCGAAAGCAAGCGATACGTAAGGGATCCCAGCTCTTTTCCTCCTCTGTATGTCTATTTATCTGCTCAACATAAACAGATAATAAACCTCCCTGTTTGTGGCAGCTCAGCCCATATAAGCTAAACACTCCAAGCATTTCCATGGATTTATCTGCATCCCAGTTGCAGTTTATGTAAATATAGAACTCAGCTTTTTACTCCGTTTTTTTTTCAGACCGACTAGAAATTCAGCTTTTTTTTCTCCTGCTTGTGCCCTTAGATGGTCCGCACATCTCCAAACAGAGAGCGTGCCTTCGGCGCGACCTACGAGTCGCTGGGAACGCGCTGTGCTGCCACTCGCCCCGGTCACAGCAAAACAAGGTTTCTGCCACCGTTTCCCAAGGGCGTTACAAAAACACCGATCTGGCGGTGACCTTCCTTCTCGCACCGTTTGTTCAGAAACGCAGTTCAAACCCGGGTGCGCTGCCACCTCACTTGCTTCAGCTGTTCTCTACGCTGCAGATCCTTCAGTTATCTGTCATGGGATCGTTCCTGCTTCTCTTTTCGCCTTGGAGGTCTGTTTTATCGTCTGTTGCTAGCTGACAGCTCTCACTGCTGATGCTCATCCTTCTCATTACAGGGCTGGTATGTTTCCAGAAATGAGGAACAAAACATCCGAGCACAGACAACGGCAGTTTTAATTTTCAAACAATGAAAGGTGATAAATAAAAGGGCTCTGCTGGATGGGCTGTTCTGCAGCAGGCTGGAGAGCCGCAGCGGAGAGACCATCTGTGGCCTCCTTTAGGGACCAAACAGGAACAACTCAATACCTTCGGTTTCTTTAAAACTGTGTGACGATTTTGGATACCCCTGGCTATCGTTCGTGGGAGTAACACAAAGACCAGGGAGCCTCCAGCTCCATTCCCACTCTGTGTGCTGGTGGAAGGACTCACACCTTCGCTCCTTGCCCATGCCAGTGTGAGCTGGGTGCTGCTGGAGGAGCACCAGGAGAAAGGATGCCCCAGTGACGCCCACCCCTTACACCTCTTCTGGAGGCCAGGGGCCGGGCAGAACAACAACTTGTGCTGATGAGGGAAAAGCAGGCACCCTGACTGCTAGAGACCTGCCCAGGACATGGTTAAAAGAAAGACAAGAGCTGGGAATTGGTGAAGACTCTTGGAAGAGAGAAGGAACAGTCTTGGCACATTGACAGAACTGGCTGATAAACAGAACAGCAGAGTTTAAATACATACGTGTTAGTCACAGACTGGTAAGATGCTTAAAGAATGATACAACCACTTCTTTTCCCTTGTTTGCCATTTCCCTTGAGTCTGTCCCAGCTATTTAAAAGCGGAGCTTGTTTTTCCTCCAGATATTTTCATGAAAAGAGGACAAGATTTGAGCACTAATAAGAAGTTCAAATACTAACTTGTTTTTCCACGGTGTTGAAGAAGGGCTTGTTGGCAGGGATCTCCACTTTTCGTGGTGTTGCCCTCCACATACAGCCACCAGTAACTGCATTAAATACCACCCAGCAGTGAGCTCCAAACCAACACGCACACAGCCCGGTAAGTTGGAAAGGAAGACGGGACCTTTTACAAGACCTTCCCGAGAAGTTCTGTAATCCTTATCCATGGCAATGGCCTGCTGCCCTCTGGCACCAGCATCCTTCAAATATGGTGCATTTGGATGAAGTAAACGCCTTCTAAAGTCTCTGGTTTTCCCTCAGCGTCAAAACCCGGCCATGGGGAACGGTGTCCTGCCACTTGCTGTCAGCTGTATGCAGCCTAGAGCAAAGAGCACGTGGGGACACAAAGATGTCCCCGGGAGCACCAGGCCAGGCAAAGCAATATGCACGGACCTGGCATAGGAGGGTGTCTTGTCCACGCAGGAGCACGCGTGGGGAGAGGGACATCCAAGAGGAAGAGGAAAGGTGTTGGAAGACACCTCAACTTCTCCTGTGGGAAGGGCGTTCAACCTTTCAGGACCTTCAGGGACCACCTGCACTGTGCACAGCCTGGCTGTGCACATCTGCCCTGGCATCCAACGTCTCCAATTCAGAGCCTTCTCCTCCAAGAAGCTGGTCCCTAGGCTTACATGGAAAGAGAGATCCACCACGTGTGCAACCATTTTGCTAAAAGAAGTGGTTTTGTGGCCCTGGAATGAATCCCCTCCATCAGCAGGATAATGCCCCTGCATGCAATTTCCCTGCCTTTTCCCAGCCATCCCTGCTTGAAGCAGCATGAAATCAGTGCATACCTGTTGGGAGGCAGGACTGGGGACTCTGACGGGACTGGGCCATCCAGGTGTCCTCTCCTTATAGGTGAAGTTGAGGGAAGGATGCTCCATCCATTCCCAGGGAAGGTGGTGGTGCCAGAGAAGAAGAGAGCAAGGAGGCGCTGCCTCTGCCACCTGGTCCTCAGTGTTCTGGAGCCACCTGGGCCCTGCGGTGAGGCCATGCAGGAATCCAAGGTGAGCCAAGAACAGCAGCAGGTGGATTTTGTGGCATGCTAAGAAAAGTAATTCAGCAATTCCCAGCTCTCGTCTTTCTTTTAACCATGTCCTGGGCAGGTCTCTAGCAGTCAGGGTGCCTGCTTTTCCCTCATCAGCACAAGTTGTTGTTCTGCCCGGCTCCTGGCCTCCAGAAGAGATGTAAAGGGTGGGTGTCACTGGGGCATCCTTTCTCCACCTGCTGTGGATATGGCAACTGCTAAGGAGCACTCGCCCACCAAACCTCCTGGTCCCACGGCACAAGTGGTTCATACGGAGCGGTGGTCCTTCCCACAGGGTAGCTCTTCTCAGCCAGGGCTCGCCTGGAAAAGGTACCCCTGAGGGGGATCAGGAGGGACCGAATGCCAATGGGGAAGATGGGGGTATCTCCCGGGCATATACCATAGCGCTGTATGCATAGATACGTGCTTTTTAAAGAAGATGTCACCAACAGCAGAGGAAGAATTGGACAAAACCAGAGCAGCTCTCACAAAACCCATCTCCTCATACAGCTCAGCTGTCAGAAAAACCCATCCCGCAGGGACACCCGCATTGAGCCCCTACCCCTGGCACAAACGGGTTTTCCTCTTCTAAAGGGAAATCCCAGGCACGATACAAAGATTTCAAGAGATCGCGAGTCAGCTGTTCCCAGGTAAATCATCCTTCGGTGAATGCCAATGCTTCAACTCTACAGCATGTTTCTAACCTACATTTCTCTCTCATTGTGTCTTTGCCTGCTACAGCAAAGAGCCACGAGCTCTTAGAAATCAACTCTTTATTTATCCACTCGTGAAAATCAGTTTAACTTCGGCTCCCTTAACACACAGACCCATGAGAAGGCCTTGCCGAGTGCATCCAAAGAGCGGCACTGTCCCAAGCCCCGCTGCTGAACCTGGGGTATAATTCTACTCGCTAGCAATCCAAAATGAAGATTAATGAATTCATGAATCACCAAGATGTGAATTTGGCTCCCCAGTGCGGAGAAGTTAGGGCAAAGCTCGCATCTATTTTGGGCTGTTTATAAACTGCTTCCTAGTTACCCAAGTTTGCCCTTTTCATCACTAAGAAGAGGTGTTATTATGTAGTTAAAATATTTCTAAATATACCCACTCCTCCCAATATTTGCAAGGGAATGGGGGCACCTGGAGCCAGTCCAAGAATAGAACAATGACTGCAAGAACTGTGAGATGGGCAGAAACTGAACATTTTAAATACTGTATTTTGCACTTTGGAGAAGTTCCTGCACATCACATAATCCCAGAACCCCAGCATGGTGGGGGCTGGCAGGGCCCCCTGGGGATCCCCCAGTCCAACCCCTGCTAGAGCAGGTGCCCCCAGCGCAGGGGGCACAGGGATGCGTCCAGGCGGGGTTGAATCTCTCCGCAGAAGGAGACTCCACAGCCTCCCTGGGCAGCCTGGGCCAGGGCTCGGCCACCCTCACGCCAAACAAGTTCT
>VZSC01006061.1:6536-27453 GCA_013398225.1 Steatornis caripensis | reverse complement strand
ATGCCGCCCAATCCTTCCCCCCAGCCCCCCCTCTCTCGCCCTCCCCCCCCAGCCCGCGGTGACTCTGCCCTTCTCACACAGCGGCCTGGCAGCGTGGGCAGCCCTTACCGCCGAGCTGGCAGCGTCCAGCACCGATCACGTTTCAGCAGCGTCTTTGTAAACAGTCGCAGCCATGTTGGGGGCAACATAAAGGTTTTATTTGTAGTGAGAAAGCGCTTAAATGAAAGCTGAGACTCAGGATTAAGTATGCAGCCTTTACAAACAGAGACCCCCCTGACTATTCACGAGGCTTTTCACAAAGCTTTGCGGGTTGCTCCTCTGCCACATGTTGAGTTTCTCCATGGATGTCAGCTCCCCCTTTCTACAGCACCAAGTCTGGGACATTAGCAAAATAAATTGTTTATTTATTGGTTGCTCTGGGCTGTAGGTAATCTCCTTCTCCCTTCACCGAGACCCTGCGATAGGGATGTTTTCCTGCCAAGCCGTAGCGGGGCTGTCGGGGGCCCTGTGCTGCTTTGTCCCGTTTGCTGCTGGTCACCCCATTATCTCTTGTCCTCACCCTGTTATCTCTCTTCCTCACCCCGTTATCTTTCCTTACCCCCTTATCTCTCTTCCCCCCGCACCGACTTGCGGGGTGTCAGGCCCCTGGGAGTGGTGTGACCTCCCTGGAAGGTGACACTGTAGGACCTGGCAGTCGCCTTCGCTGCAAGCGTGGATTGTTGCGTAGTCTCGTCTGTGCTGGGTGCGGCTGCCGGGGGAGGTGGACGTCAGGCTGTTGGGGCTGGCATGTCACGATGGTTCGATAGGGAGGATGAGCTGAGCTGGTGTGGGGCTGGCACCCTGCTGAACTGTGGGTGCTGAGAAAAGGCAGCTTAGTTTATTTAAAATGCAGTGACCGCTGGCTCCCGTGGTTCGTTGGCCGTTAGGAGAGCTGCAGGCTGCCGTGGAGCTGTGAGGGATGCTCTGAGCAAGGGTCTTGGCTCGGGGGCGGTCCAAGCTGGCGTGGTGCCCACCATCTTCCCTCGCTGGCACCCTCTCCTCTCTTTATCGAGCTAAACGGCACTGTGAGCCACCGCGGCTCCCTCTGTGTGTGTATCTGAGGTGTGGGGTGTCCTCAGCCTCTGCAGCCCATCGAGCTGGCACGCGGCTGCCCCAGAGCCCTGGCATGAGCAATCTGCTCTCCTTGTCTCTAAGTGATGTCGGTTGCCATCAGGAGTAGGGATCCGACCCTACCTTGTGTGTAGCAGCAAACACATAATTTCCCTACTGGGAGGCGTCCCCTTAAAGTCAGGGAAACAATTAACAGTAACATTAAGCTTGTAGGTAAGTGCCAAATTAGTAGTGGAATAATCTCTTTAATTCTCTCTCTACTGAGGTCAAGCACTGCCAGGGAGTGTGGGGTGCTTTGTGTTGGCTTTCAGGTGCGCACGGCATCTGTCTGCCCAGGAGTTCAAAGGAGCTGATGTACGAAACGGTATCAATCAGAGTCGTTTTTCTCCTGGAGGGTAGTTTAAAAGGAAAATTAAGAACCCCAAAGGTAACAGCTAATGAGCTTGACTTGTGAAGTAGCATTAAAGATGGAAAAAGTCTAGGAAAGCTTTCCATGATTGGGGACTAATTAATGATGCTTCTGTGAAGAACAGTTGTGATTTGCAAAATTGGAAGTCTTTGACCTTGTGGGTAAAGGAAGACCCACTTTACATAACCTACTTAGATTTTCAGAAAGCCTTTTAACAAGATCACTGTTAGCAAGCTAACGAAGGAAGAGATTTGTGAAGAGATGTTTTATTCATAACAGAGTAGATCAAAATCTGGATGGGAGATGTGGAGAAGAATAAAGCAACAACAACAAAAAACCCCGAGAAGACAGACTGAGTCGCTTTTCGTCTTGGCATCTCTGACAACAGTGTGCCTGTAGCCGTTTCCCGATCACTGAATGCAGGCAAAAAAAAGTGAAATGGGCTAAGCTATTTAATTGTGTCAAAACTAGAGGGGATTTGTAAGGGGCACAAGATGAAAGCATGTTACAGGCAGGGCAATGAAAAAGAAGGGTGGGATAACGTACAGTCCTTCCACTGCTTTCTGGGTCAGTGCAGGTTTGGGCCCTGGATGTCGCTGTCACCGGGGAGGATCAGCGGTGACGTTTGGGTGGGGCTCTGGTGCATTCGCAACAACCAAGCGATGCCAGGATGCAAAAGCAAAGTGAGCGAATGATGCCACGTGTGCAAATGAGCAATTTACCTTCCTTTAGAAGGCGTGCAGGGCTGGCGAGGTGCTCTCGTTAAAGTGACTGCGGAGGTAGGGAGAGATTCGAAATCGGTCATGAAGGTGAGGAGCCTGGGAGAAGGTGGAGGAGGAGGGACTGCGAGTTGTAGACATTTCTTTTAGGAAGCATAAAACCACCTCGAGAGAAAATACACAGTACAGGGAGGGGTATGGGGGAAAGGGAGGGTGTTTGTCACTCCTCACAGCAGAAGAGCGTTAGCATTTTGTGTGAAGTAGAGACGTGGCGGTTTCCAAACAGATCAGGGAAGGTGTGTGGTCAGGTGCAGGAGCTGGCTGCTGTGTGGAACCCTCAAGAACAGAAATGTGAAATTCGGAGCGAAATGGGAAATGCGCATCGATGCTGGTATCTGCAATTTGCTAATGTGAACACCGAGCTTGCCGTAGTGCTTGGTTTGGCGACCCTGCCTGTTGTCCTAGTCTGCTTTTAGCCGGGTTTTCTGATTATTGCCAGTGCAGGAGTTAATAATCATCTGAGTGCTCGGCTTCTGCTGTAAGATTTTCATCTAAGATGAAAGAAACAAAACAACTTTCTTATTTTATGCTTTGAAATTACCAGCAGTGGCAACAGAGGTTAATAGCAGGTTAGTGCTCACCTAGTTTAGGAGTTCAGTTTAGTGGTAGAGAGTTACAGGGCTCTAGTGCTTTGCAGCAGTGTTGAACCCCAAATTAAAGCTCATCTTGCCGGCATTGAAAGGGTTTGCTGCGAGGAAGGTGCGCTTTCTGTTGCAGAAAGCTTTTGCTCACTGGTCGGAAACGTGAGGACGCTCTGTGTTGTTGGAGGCAGGAGTCGTGGCCTTCTGGACCTCTGACTAGATCTGTGTTTTGTCTGAACGAGCTTCACAGACCCAGGATGCGTCAGGGAAAACCTTTTCAGTTTCACAAAAGATGGCTTTGAAGTATCTCGTTTAAATAACCAGGACTAATGAAAAGCATGAGTAATTCAGGAAAGCGGTGTTTTGTGCCAGCTGTGAACGGAACCTTGTTGAATTTGCCACCTACGTTTTCTGTAGGTCAAGACGAAAATGACAACAATAAATGTAAAACTATTTACGATCCCTATGTAGTGCAGAGCGGGAATTCTGTGGTTTTCCACGATGGAACCACAACTTTCTGCCTTGTGTGAGAAGAGGGGGATCTCTCTGAGAGGGCATCTCATCAATGCTGATCAGTATCTAAAGGGCGGTGTCCAGAGGACGGGGCCAGACTCTTTTCAGTGGTGCCCAGCGACAGGACAAGGTGCACCGGGCACAAACTGGAGCACGGGCAGTTCTCACTGAGCATGAGGAAGAACTTGTTTGCCGTGAGGGTGCCCGAGCCCTGGCCCAGGCTGCCCAGAGAGGCTGTGGAGTCTCCTTCTGCGGAGAGATTCAACCCCACCTGGACGCGTCCCTGTGCCCCCTGCGCTGGGGGCACCTGCTTTAGCAGTGGTTGGACTGGGGGATCCCCAGAGGGCCCTTCCAACCCCTGCCATTCTGTGAGGAGTTCAGGCGATTCTGCTGTATATTTGATACTCACCACTTCAGGGAGCCGGGGTGGTGGGCTCTTGGCAAACCTCGAGTTTGTTTTGCTGTAGCATTACCTGCACGGGTGCTGTTGATGTCTGTTCAGCAAGGTGGGTGGGAGACCATGCAGCTGGCCGCCTTCCTTTTCACTCCAGCTGCACTCAGTGCATGAGTGGTGGATCTGTTACAGTTACTTGCACGCTTTAACGTGATGGGATTTAGTAGTTTCATCTTTATTTTTCCTTCTAGTCCCTGGAGGATAGTAGATGACTGCGGAGGCGCTTTCACGATGGGAGCGATAGGAGGTGGCATCTTCCAGGCTATCAAGGGGTTCAGAAATTCCCCAGTGGTAAGTAAAATCATTTGAGAGTGCGTTCAGAGTGCAGTGCTACTTCGTCTGTCCCTCAGCAATGAATCTGGCCAGCCAGACGGGCAGGAGAAGGAATCCCTGTGCATGAGTGGGGCTGATTAACGGGCTGCGTGTCATTAATCCAAACCAGGGGGGTACGTCTGGTGAGCGGCTCAGGATCCAGATGGGTCCTTCTTCTTTCTGGGCACAAGTTCT
Organism: Steatornis caripensis; assembly: GCA_013398225.1. NCBI lineage: Eukaryota > Metazoa > Chordata > Aves > Caprimulgiformes > Steatornithidae > Steatornis > Steatornis caripensis. The sequence goes on along the minus strand of VZSC01006061.1, from coordinate 23,100 downwards.
GCTTTCCCTGTTTGATCCGATGGCAGCAGTGGGTCGCTGGCAGCCGGCTGCCCTCCCTTGCTGGCAGACATCTGCCCCAGGAATGGGAAGTGGAGAACGCAGCAGAATACATCGTCTGGGCTGATCTTCTGCCTTTGTCTCTGTCTGCACATAAAGATGTGAAGCCTGAGCTGTTCTTCCTCTTCTGGCCTACGCCTCTCCCTTTCTTTTAAGAAGTGGAAAGACTCACAGGAAGAATCTTTTTCTGATTCAGATTTATATTAGGGGATATTATTTTCTTTAATTAATCCATTTTTAAATTATTAACATTTTTTATTAACTGGGTATTTTTGGTATTTATGTCTTATTTAAATGCAGAAGTTTGCATAAACATGGAAGTTAAAGTTCAGTTGATGCAAGTCAGTTTTCACTTTCAGGGTTTCTGCTGCAAAATTTTGACCGTAAACCTGTTGTAGAGGCATTTGCTAAAATAAGATCCAATTTCTACTTGAACAATCGTTCTAAAATGTTTCTCTGGCTTCATATAAAAGGGGTTTTAGTTGAGTGTTTTTTGGTGTTACTGTGTGGTGCTGAATAAGCCATCAGTTTGAGGTGCGTTACGTAAATAACTGTTTGTTTCCAAACCAGTCAGATCCTGCGGACACTTAACTTGAAAAGGATTATATGATTAACCACGTTCTTAATTTTGCTATAAGATTTACTAAATAAACCTGTCCACGTTTCTGAGTGCTGGTATCAAAAAGAAAACTTGGGCGTACGTTCTTTAGATCTCCTTAAAGTGTGGAAAAATCTGTGGTCATAATTCTGTGGGGTCCTTTATGATGTGGTTAGTGTTAGACCCTGGAAGGCTCAGCACCACATTTAGAAGCTGAAGTGCCTGCTTCTCTTAGCTGCTGAGGCTGGGCTGATGACACAAGGACTAAATACTGCACCTGAGCCGCAGGAATGACTGAATTTGGGCCGACTAGTGAGATTGCTGCTGCCAGCTGAGTGTGCTGCTCCTGGTCTGTGGGCATCTGCGACGGGGTTGAGGTGGTTGTACTAAAGCAGATAAAATACCGATGGAAATGTAACCTATCAGCACTCAGTTTTCCTCTACCACAGCCCCGAAGCGCTCTTTCTCTGGCTGGCTTTCCCTCTTCCCTGTGGGCAGAGGCTCCTCCCTCTGGTTCCCTGCTCTTTGCTCCATTGGTGTCCTGTGTGCAGAGCGGGTGAAGCGACCGGGCATCAGATAGGAACAAAGAAATGATACGCGTGAAAAATAAATACGTTTTATCTTGCTAAAAGTATTACATTAAGTGTCTCGTTCCGTCCCGACTGGGCCACTCAAACTTTGAACTCAAACTGTTTAATGCCCGACGGCTGTAACTCGTTTCTGTGGTTGGCAGAAATTATAAGGGAGCGATAAATACTAAAGTGGGTGTAAAGTGCGGTTCTGTCAGCTCCTGATCAAGGCTGCTGAGGGGGCTTAGAAAGAGGCAAGTTTCTGCTATATCCAGTCAGATTGGCTGTAAGACTTCACTCTTTTATTTTAACTGTTGTTTCTCTTTTATCGTAGGGTGTAAACCACCGGCTGCGGGGAAGTTTGACAGCGATTAAAACAAGAGCTCCACAACTGGGAGGTAATTAATTTTGTATTGTTGTCAGCTGACTGTTGATAGGTAGCCCAGTTTGGGAATATCATGTGGTGCAAGTGCAGTGACACCTGAGCTGTGGGCCAGCTGTGCTTCAGCGGGGTTTGCGGTCCAAGCAATGAGGAAATGCTGTTCTAGCGCATCCAGGATTAGTTCACGTGCTTGTGTTCATGGTGTGATAAACCAGGGTTGATAATTGTTACATGAGAAGCTGAACGCGAGCCGGCCATACGTGCTAGCAGCCCAGAAGGCCAACCGTGTCCTGGGCTGCTGGTCAAGAGAGGGGATTCTGCCCCTCTGCTCCGCTCTCATGAGACCCTACCTGCAGTGCTGCATCCAGCTCTGAGGCCCCCAACATCAGAAGGATGTGGACCTGTTGGGATGAGTCCAGAGGAGGCCACGGAGATGCTCAGGGGGCTGGAGCACCTCTCCTGTGAAGACAGGCTGAGAGATTTGGGGTTGGAGAAGAGAAGGCTCCGGGCAGACCTTACAGCAGCCTCCCAGGACCTGGAGGGGCCTACAAGAGAGCTGGGCAGGGACTTTGTACAAGCGCATGGAGTGACAGGACGAGGGGTAACGGTTTTAAACTGAAAGAGGGCAGATGTAGATCAGGTATTAGGAAGAAATTCTTCACGACGAGGGTGGTGAGACCCTGGCACGGGCTGCCCAGAGAAGCTGTGGATGCCCCCTCTCTGGAAGTGCTCAAGGCCAGGCTGGATGGGGCTTTCAGCAACCTCACAAGTGGGGTGGAACTTGAAGGTCTTTAAGGTCTGTCACAGTTAGCTGGGCTGGCTAAATGGATGACAGACGCTCTTTGTTAACGCCCTCCCTCCCCGAAGAGGTTGGGGGGGAAGAGAAAAGGGAAAGAGACTTACGGGTTGGAAAAGTTAAAACAGCTTTACTCTAACTACAATAATAATAGGAAAAATAATAATGAAATATATACAAATATGTGCAAAACCAATATCGAGTTCCCCCCAGCTGATGACCTTTACATCACCCGGATGCTGTGGGGCATGCCCCAGAAAAGTCCTGGACTCAGCAGCAGGCAGGAGCTGGATTCAGGAATGCATGGATCGGGATTGGAGGCAGAAGAATCAGACAGAGTCCTCCTCAGACGTTGGCCATAGAAGAAGAGAGAGTGACCCTCGTGATCTCTATAAGCAAGAGCCTTTCTGCATACCATCCCTACTGATGTTCCAGCACTAGCTATAAACACCGAGCCTTATCACTACTAGAAGCAGCTACTGTCTTGAAAAACATACGCTTAATGTCAGAGAGTGCAGCTTCTCAGAAGAGATTTAACTAAAAAGTAAAGTTACTGAAAGAAAATTGGTCCTTCCTGGCCCAGACCAGGACAAGGTCCCTTCCAACCCAAGCCATTATTTTAACCAGCTCTGTGCAGCAGTGCCTGGGAGCCTGCGCCTTGTGTGCAGGGTTTTAAAATAAACAAAATTGACATATTAAAAGAAACGGTCAAACTTGGAGGAACAATCAAGTGGCTGGGTAGGATTTCAGAGTGTTGCCCTGGGGCCAGCTAGGTGAATTTCAGTCATTTTTTGAAGTGAGTTTTGTGCGTAAAAGTCTATGAAAAACCCACAAAGCTGCAGCTCAAGTCAAAATGACATCATCACACTGTGGTCACGCACTGCGCTGTGCCGCTACGCCGTCCTGACAGGCACACTGGATGAATACGTTACCAATGGAGAGAATGGGAGAGCGGTGTTGAGCGGGGAAGTGTCGGCCGCGGCAGAACTGCTTCAAGAAATGGGGGCCGCAGGCTGAAGAGGCTTTGTGGCTGTGGCCGGTGGTGACCGTGCGCTGAGAGAGGCACTTCCTGGTTTTTAGCTGGTGTTAAGCTGGTAGAAAGCGTTAAGATGCCTCAAATTAAGGAGGGCTGGACTTATTCTAAACAGCAGTTTTCCCAAAATGAGTCTGGAGATTAAGATTTCTTTTCATTTATAATACACGTTATTGTTAAAAGACTTTGGAGTTTGCTTTCCAGAAACGGTCTGTGGTGCCAGAAGCAGGATTAGGATAAGGTGCGAAATTACTCTGTGTCATGCTCTATGAGGAAATATGTTTTAAAAAGTGAAAAATAAGGAAAGTTCCCTGAGCTAATTTGGCTGCATTAAGATGGAAGTTCCCTTATAATCTCTGTTTGATAAGCTTCCTGACATTAAATATAGATAAGTGAGATTATGTATGTCGTGGTTTGAGCCCAGTCAGCAACAAAAACCATGTGGCTGCTTGCTCACTGCTCCCCTGGCACCGGGATGAGGAGAAAATGTAAGGAAACCCCGTGGGCCGGAACACAGACAGGGAGGGTTCACTCACCAGTTATGGTCACGGGCAAAACCAGACTCAGCTTGGGGAAAAAAATTAATTTAATCGGTTATTGATCAAAGCAGAGTAGGATAAGGAGACATGAAAAGCCAGATCCCAAACCACAAATAAATACCCTTTCCCCTCACTGCTCCCCGGGCTCGAGTCCCCTTGCTCCCGATGCCTCTCCCTCCTCCCCCTCACAGCGCAGGGGGCCGGGCAATGGGGGTGCAGTCAGTTCCCCAGAGATTGTCCCCGCCGCTCCTTCCTCCTCAGGTGGGGAGGGCTCCTCACACGCTTCCCCTGCTCCAGCACGGGGTCTCTCCCACAGCACACAGTCCCTCACAAACCCCTCTGACGGGAGCCCTTCCCGTGCTGGGCAGTCCCTCGGGAATGGACCAACCCAGCACGGGCTGCCCACAGAGTCACGGTCTGCTTTGGGAGCAGGCACCTCCCCTGGCGTGGGGTCCTTCACGGGCTGCAGCTCCCTCTCTGCCTTGCTGTGGCTGTTCATGGGCTGCTCCACCACGATCCTCCGTGGGCTGCAGGAGCACAGCCTGCCCTCTCCCCACGGGCTGCAGGGGAATCTCCGCTCCGGCCGCCTCCTCCCCCTCTTTCCTCACTGACTACCGATATCTGCACAGGGGTTTCTCTCGGCTCCTTTGTCCCCTCCTTAAATCCGTTACGGCGGAGGCACATCCGTTGTCTCTAAATGGCCTGGCCTCAGCCCGGCTCCGGGCTGCCTTGGAGCTGGGGGAGCTTTGAGCAGCCCCTGATGGGGGCCATGCAGCCCCTTCCCCTGCTACCAAAGCCCCCGCACAGACCCAGCACCACGTGTAGAATGTGTGTGTGTCACCTGGCAAACTGAGAATTTTTCTCAGTATTGGTTTTAACCTGTGTTTGGTTCTTTGTGGGTTTGAATATACATCCGTGTCCAAAAGCCAGCACACTGACACTACGCCATCTCCTCATGGCATGGCCGGCTTGTCTGCTTTCTCGAAAGTGGGTTTTGTTTTTTTTTTAACAGGTAGCTTTGCTGTCTGGGGAGGTCTCTTCTCCATGATTGACTGCAGTATGGTCAGAATGAGAGGGAAAGAAGATCCATGGAATTCAATCACAAGCGGAGCCCTGACCGGAGCCATATTAGCTGCCAGAAGTAAGAAACTGAGCGCTGGGGAGGGTATGAATTGAAAAACTTCTGTACTCCAAATGTACAGCGCCCATAGCGAACCAATAGTCTGTCGTAGCCAATTTGGAATTGACTGTCTCGGAGAAATTGAAAGAGAATCTGAAACTTTTGAAAAAGTAAAATGAAAGTAATAATTCTGGTCTCGGACATTGCAGGTGTTCCTTTGTTTCCTTGAGGAAGAGGGGGGAGTTGCCCACTAATTATCCTTTTATTGGTGATGCTAATGAGGCTTAATGCACGCAAAATTACTGCTGCTGAGTCTGCTTGTAGGAGAGATCATAACTAAAGAAAGAGAGCTGTAATACGCAAAGTGATGCGTATAAAGTGTTGTGTTGTGCTTTTCGTTTTCAGACGGTCCCGTTGCCATGGTCGGCTCTGCTGCGATGGGAGGAATTCTCCTAGCATTGATCGAAGGAGCTGGTATTCTGTTAACAAGATTTGCCTCCACGCAGTTTCCGAACGGTAAGGAGCTGCCAGGCTCTGGTGTCACAAGGCTTTTTACCAACGTACCTCTGCCAGTCGCCTGTCTTAGCACAGAGTAAATCTGCTCTGCCGGTCGCCAGCTTCCAAGGCTCCAGAAAGCCAAGGAGGAGCCGCAGGTTGCCGATGAGACAAGAGCAACTGGAGGCATTGTGGCTGAAAGCAGGGCCGTCCCTGCTGTCCCTGTCTTCTGCCCTGTCCCCTGATGCAGCGGCGCAGCCTGTCACGCGGTGGCAGCGGTATTTTAGTCGGTGGTGGGTGACGCGATAGCAAGTTTGGGTTTGAATAGCAAGCGGCAAGTTGCGGGCCAGAGAGACAGTGCTGGCTGTGGTCGGCGTACGAACGCGCGGGCAGCCCCGGTTTAAATGAGGAGGTGAAGATCAGCAGGGAGATACAGATAACAGATTTCAAAGGGGTGGGGGTGGTTTTTTTTTCCTAAACTGCTTCAAAAACTAGATCCCTTTTTTAATTTTTCCTGAGTAAAATGCAAGCTGAGGTGTCAGTTAGCTGAGTCGGGAACCGTTTGCATCAATGCGTGCCTGTGCAAAATACTTAATACCTCTAGCGCCCCACCTAATTTTGGGACAAAACCGCTAGTGTTGAAAGGATTAGGAGCAAGGCACTAATTCTTGAGAGGCTTCCTCTCTCAGGTTTGTTCACTGACGTTCTTTGTTCAGTCTAAATCGTAACGATTTCTGTTCTTAATACAAAGGCATTTTAAAATTGATCTGCTTCAAAGAAAAGAGTATCATCTGTCCGTTACAATTTATTCTCTCTAAAATTGGCATACAGTAGACGTATTGCTTGCCTCCAGCAGAATGTCAGTAAGAGGAGTTGAGAAGCTGACTCCGCAGCGATCTGTTCCGTTTCACTGGTTTGCTTTATTGCCAGGCAAGTTATGAGGTAAACCTTTCCAGAGTGGCTAAGTTCAGCTGAAGGGCAACGACGCAGAGGTTTCCAGCTCCTTTAGGTGACTGAAAATGTTTCCCTCTCGCTGCTCCGATTCATTTCCCCATTAATAAAGGAGATAAAAATACGGCCCTCATCGGACTGAGGCTCTTGTCAATGCATAAAGCTCTTGAACTTCTTTGAATGAAACAAAACCCGATGGGAAGTCTTGTTATTATTCATAAATCTGGAGGGGATTTATATTAAAAACGCTGCGTGTGTGTTTCACGCTGTTTGTAGGGAGAACCTCTTGTCTTTATTACTTGCCTTTTTTCCTCCTGCAGGCCCTCAGTTTGCGGATGACCCCTCCCAGCTGCAGCCATCTTCATTTGGCGACTACAGGCAGTACCAGTGATTGCCCTCGTTCTCCTCACTCACCTTGTACCTGAGCTGTAATTGAAAATGCTGGAGGACCAACACGCGATAAGTCTTTACACCAACGGCAGTCTCTCACACAAACCTTGCCGCGAGGACCTTCGGCGCTTTTTCATGTAAAGCTGCATGGGAGAACTTTTAGAAGATGACAGAGCTATTTATTCCTGATCGATTCCATTGCTGTAATGTTAATACATGTCTGATAGAATACACGGAGAGTTGAGACAAGGACCAAACGGAGTCGTGTCGTCCTTTGGACGTGGACTGGAGTGAAAGTCTTTGGAGTCTTCTCTGGGATGTGGCGTTGGCCGTCCACAGTGAACGCGGCTGGAGCTTAGCCTCTCCCCGGTCGGATTTAGGTTGCTACACACATTTCCACTTCAGGAAAATAATTCATCTACGCACAGTTTTACATGCCGAAAGTGAATATTATTGGGAGAACGTGCTAGCCAGTGAAAATTACTTCCAGCAATTTCTATTTCACTGCTGTTCTTTGTTTTCTACGCTACCGCCATGCAGCCTGAGCTCTTTGGTGAAAGCCGAGTCTGCCTGTTGCGGATCCGCAGGCTGCGGCGTACCCCCACCTTCCCCCAGCCTCCTGAGGCCTTGAGCCCCTTCAGCAAGAGGTGGCGGCCAACTAATTTTTCCCCTCTGCTGCTGCTTGCTGTGGCTTTTGCAGCAGGCTTGGAAGGGAACACCACAGGGAGCTTCCCCTCCTAGAGCTGCAGTGAGATGCGTGTAGGAGCCCAGAAAAGAACACCCATAGGCCCGTGGGGCTGGAGGGGGAAGCGTGCCTGCTGCCGGCGTGGCCTCTTGCCTTTTCACCTCGGATCCAGTCCTAAGCACAGTTACAACATCTGCTCTGTGGTTTTTTTTCTGTTCTTAAACTCCTGTTGTGGAGGCACGTTCCCTCGTGCCAGCAGTTAAAAAATCGTATCCAGTGAGGTTTTCTGGTGCTAGTACTGTTGCTTGTTGGCAGTTCCTGAGAGAACAGCCATATACAAAAACACTTGAGTAAGGTTATGTATGTGAGCTGCTTCGTGGCTTTTCCTCTGCACAGGAAGGAGCTTGGTCTCTGCACTCTGTCAGGAAACCGAGTCAGACCCATGTAGCAGGAGGAGAGGATGAAAATGCCACAGAAGTGGTCATGGTAGTGGTTGGCAAATGGGTGAACTAGGATTGTTCGAAGTGAGCATCCGAGTGCGAGGTCCTGACCACCTCCAGTCTCCTCTCATCCTGTAAAAGTGACATTTTCCTGTCTGCACCCCCTGCCTGTCCTTGAGTTGCTCCAGGACTGCTGGGGCTCGCATCTCTGGTACCTTACTGGTTCGTATGGTTGCTGCTGGCGTGTAGTTCTCAAAAACCTTAAGCACAAAAGTGGGGGTGGGGTGTGTGTGGTGTGTGTGGGTGTGGGCGTCTGTGTGTAGGCTTGTCTTGCTTTGCTGCTTAGCTGGTTCCTTGGGTGAGTTTTAAAGGCAGTTTTCTTGGTTGGTGTCACTTGGCCAGTGCTCTCTGCTGTTCTCGGCTGAGACCCTGGCTGTAGAGAGGGTGAGTCTCTGGTCTTTGAGAAAGAATTACACTCAGCTCTCATTAACTGCAGAGCCTCCCCTGCACACCCAAATCTGCGCGTTAATCACCAGATGTTTTCTGGTACNGGGTGGGGTGTGTGTGGTGTGTGTGGGTGTGGGCGTCTGTGTGTAGGCTTGTCTTGCTTTGCTGCTTAGCTGGTTCCTTGGGTGAGTTTTAAAGGCAGTTTTCTTGGTTGGTGTCACTTGGCCAGTGCTCTCTGCTGTTCTCGGCTGAGACCCTGGCTGTAGAGAGGGTGAGTCTCTGGTCTTTGAGAAAGAATTACACTCAGCTCTCATTAACTGCAGAGCCTCCCCTGCACACCCAAATCTGCGCGTTAATCACCAGACGTTTTCTGGTACCCTTTCTGTAAGATGAGAGCCCTCGGGCGCTGTTCAGATGCACGGGCAGCTCCAGGGTTCTGTTCCCCCGCCCAGCCCTTGCACCCCTGAGCTGTCCTCAGGACTTTGCTGGGAGGGGAGAGGGCTCGGCGAGTATTTCAGGCCTGGAGCACATGGGGGACCTCTCCGCTGGTGCTTTCCCTGGGAGTGGACTCTAGCCGGGGCAGGACCTGGAGGTGCACAGGGCCTGGCGTGGGCTGCGCTGCTGCAGCGGAACCTGCTGCTCCCTGCCAGGGGCTCTGGCCAGGCCCTGTTTGCCGTTCCCAAAGCCAGGCCCCCTCCAACAGCTCAAAAAGGGCCCCCGCAGCAGCAGGGACACATGCCACCCCTGACCGGCTGTGGCCCGGAGGCTGCGGTGGCCCTGCCAGGCACTCCTCCCTCAACCCTGGCTACGGCAGCGAGGTTGCTCTCACACCCCTACACGAGGAGAAGCCCCCGATTCAGCGCAGCGGCCCTCGCTCCCCGCACCTCGACCAGGCCGCAGCATCTCCAAGGGGCCGCGAGCCCTTGGCCATGCCCACCCCAGGAGGGAAGGCAGCTGGGTGCACNGGCTGCGGTGGCCCTGCCAGGCACTCCTCCCTCAACCCTGGCTACGGCAGCGAGGTTGCTCTCACACCCCTACACGAGGAGAAGCCCCCGATTCAGCGCAGCGGCCCTCGCTCCCCGCACCTCGACCAGGCCGCAGCATCTCCAAGGGGCCGCGAGCCCTTGGCCATGCCCACCCCAGGAGGGAAGGCAGCAGGGTGCACAGCCTGGCAGCGTATCGCCAAGCAGGGAAGGGTTTCCTCCCGTCATCACTGCAATGCCCAAGCGTTCCCTGTGTTATTTCAGCTGGCAGGAGGGATCCCACTGCCACTCCCCCCACTTCAGAGGGGACCCACGCCTAAGGGTGCTCAGGGCCCTCTCCCCCAAGCAGCCCCCGCAAAAAACGAGACAGACAGCACCAGCACCACACTGAACTATTGACCTTTTTATTTCAATCAGCTACAGCAGCTCTACGTTCCCCTAACACTGCCCTTCCTCGACGACCCCAGACAGCGAGGGAGCCGAGTACACTGCGGCGGCAGCAAGTCTTCTTAAAGCTTAGTATTAAATATTAAATATTCTCTCATTTATGTTTACATTACTTTGTCAAGGAAAACAAAACAAACGAACAAAAAGACAATTAAAACTTAAGTTACATGAATCTGTGCCTGTGCCCGCAGAGATGCCTGCCCCCCCGCCGCCCCCCGGCAAGGCGGCTCTGCTGCGAGGGGTACGCAAAAAAAAAAAAAAATCTCTGGCCCTGGCCTGGTAGTGCGTGACTCTGCTCGCTCCGGCGGTGAGCTCGGGAAGGGGGTGCTCAGCTGTGCCGGGAGCGGGGTACCCGCGCTCTCTGCTTTTGGAAATCCGCGTGCCCGGGAGGGGCAGACGACCCCGGTGTGGCTAAAACAGTCTGGAGGAGGCGAGGGCTGGCTGCCGGGGCCCGCGGTGCCTCCCCTCAGCCCCAGCGAGGTGCGTGGGGAAGGGGGTGAGGATTTGGTCAACAACTTTGCTACAGAATTTTCCTGTTTCTTTTTTTTTTTTCCTTAAAAAAAAAAAAAAAAACCAACCGACCAACCAAAACACAAAACCAACAACCCCAGTTTTGATTCTTCCTTTGATTTTAGCAAAGACGGAGTTTAAAAAGCACTTAGGAAGCTTGTACTAAAATCGGGCGCTCTCAGAGGAGAGAGTCGTCTGTGCACCCCCCTTCAAGTCCGTAGCGAAACTCCTGCAGGTTCGACACCCCATAGAAGTGCACGAAGGCCGCAGCCACCACGAGCACGTGGAAGATCTGATGCGACTGAAACTGCAGGGAAGCGAAAAAGCCCTTTAGACCAGACCAAAAGGGACAAAGCACCACTGGGAGCTCCTCCTCCACTTCCTCCTCCTCCCTCTTCCCGCACTGCCCCAGGACTGTCCTGAGCTCCACTTTTTCCCCCGTTGCTGCTCCCAGGCAGCGTTTTCCACCCTGAACCTCAGCCTGCCCTGCCTGCTCGCAGCAGCTGTTCAAGGTCCGGCTGCCAGCACGGGCACTGGGGCACACCAGGACCCCCGCAGCCACCTTCTCCTCCTCTCAGAGCTCAGCACCCTCGATCCCCAGTCCCCAAGCCCGCAGCTGCCCCTGCCCCAAAGCACCCTGCTCGCCGCCTCGTCCCCACACTCACCCAGATGTCGAACTTGCCCGGGAAGAAGCGCTCGGGTATGCGGGCGGCATACAACCCGGCGCCCGTGATGTACATCACGGCCATGAGGAAGAACCAGCCCATCTGGCCGACGGTGGTGGCTTTCACGAACCCTTCGGCGATGGTGAAGTGCATGGTGGGCACCACACCGCTCAGCCCCAGCCCCAGAAAGACGCCTGCGGAGGAGAGGAGAGATCAGCAAACCGGGAGGCGCAGCATTGACGGGCGCTGCCACTCCCCGCCAGCTCCCCTCGCACCCTCATCCTGCGCAGAAGGAAGCTCCTGGAGGCACCAGCAGCTTTTCCTCGCTCAGTCCCGGATTAGCCAACCCCCCCCCCGGCAGTTATCCTTCACCAAATGAGGGATCTCCAGCTCCATGTCCCAGTCAAAACCAGTGCTGACCTTCAGCACTCACCAGGCAGAGCACACCCAGCGTTCTCCGAAAAGCTGCAGCAGCTCCCGCTCCCAGCTACGGGAACGGCCCTTTCGGAAGGTGTGAGCCCTTTGCATCACACCGAAGCCTCACGAGCGCGAGGAACGCAGCAGCCCCAGCCAGCCCTTCGAGAGGCTTTGCAAGAGTCGTTCACTCAGTGAAGCTGCCTGGAGCTCAAGGGGAAGTGGCTAATTAGCAGTGCTGAAATTTTCAACTCTGGCATCCAGTTTGGCAGAGAGCAAACGGCACCGCAGTGAGACACCAGCCCAGAGAAGCAGCAGGATTTGGCCCAGCCAGCGCACTCGTTTCACACCAGGGGAGGCCGGCAGCCCTCTCCAGGAGCCAGCAGCTGGGATCTCTGCCATGGGGGAGTGCCGGGGCTCGCACTCCCACCCTGTGCCCTGCCCTCCTCTGAAGGGGTCTCACATGCCAGCGGTGCTGCCCAGCCTCCGGCTCAGCATCATCTCTCGCCAGACAATGAGGACGGATGTTTTGCTGCAGGAGCCCGCCCCGGAGGTGAGGGCAGGCAGAGGTGTTTCCCAGCGGTGCTCAGTGCATTTCACTGCAGAGGCCGCAGCGGGGCAAGGCAGGGGGTGCGTGTGGGGCGAGCGGGAGGCAGCGAGCCCCGCAGCCTCTGGTAAGGCAGGTTCATGCCAGCGTATAACTGGCAGGGGACAGACGAGGGAACCTCCTCCTCCTCTGCCTGAGCTGCAGGTTCATGCTGCCAAACTGCTTCCCGGAGAAGGCAGCTTTGCACAGTGCAGCCCCAGGCTACCCAGCTGCCGCTTACAGGGCTATTTTTAAACGCTGTTTGCTCCAAACTTCGGGCTTGCCAAGTGCCAGGCGGAGCTAGGGCCCTGCTCAGCAGAGGATCTAAAGCCCTGGCACAGCGAGAGGAGGAAGGAGACCTCTCCCTGCCAGGAGCTGCTGCAGGACGGTGTGGGATTAATTCCCTCCCAGGGAATTAATTCTGCAGTTGCTGAGAGCTCTTCCCAAATGGGAGGAGCCATCCCACAATGGGATCTTCCCCAAGTCCCTCCCCGAAGCCCTCCCGGGTCCAGGGACTCAGAGGGAGAACTCCAACCTGCTCTTGTCTGCCTGTGCTTGGGGGTGGCAAACCGGTCCCACTGAGCGACGATGATGGCCGAGATGCCCAGGACGCAGACGATGGAGAGGTAGATGAGTCTTGGCTGCGGGGAGCAGTAGAACGAGTAATAGAGCCATGGCACAAAGCTCCCCATGATCAGCAGTGCAATTCCTGAATAATCCAACCTGCAGCCGGGGTGCAATAACAGAGAGCCACGGGTGAGCCCCAACGTCCACCCCCCTCCTCGCATCCCCTTGGTAGGGGTGTGCCGGTACCCTCCAACCTGTCCGCACCCAGAGTCACCGCGGCCGGGCAGGCAGCCACGGCCCCGTGGGCGAAGCCCAGTGTCCAGAAAGGAGGGGATCCTGGGTGTCATCAATGAGATGCGGGACGGGGGAAGGGCCCAGGCACGTATGCGGCTCCTGGGGAGGCCAGCATAAGTGCAGAGGACAAACGGGAGCTGGATACAGGAGGGGCCGTGCGCTCAAACCACTGTGTCAGGATGCGGCGGGCACGAGCCCTCGCGCATACGGGTTTGACGAGGATCCTCCACTGCAAAGTGCTTTCGATCTATCGATCCAGGAACCATTTCACCACCGAAACGCAGCCGCTCGTGTTACCCCCACCACCGCGGCAGCTGTGGCAACGGCCTTCCCCGGTACGCAAGGACATTTCTGCCAAGGGCACGGCGGCACCATTTGTTCTGCAGACACGAGTGCGCAGGATCTCCAGGGTTTGTGCAAAGGAGATTGGCAGGATTTCCCAGCAAGCAGCACCCAAGTAAATGCCTTTGACAGACTTGCGTGAGCAAGATCTTATTTGAAAGCCTTGCCGCTGCCCTGCCTGCGCCGCGAAGGCTGATGTGAGCTTAACTGTAAGAGCAGCCTGCGCACTGACCTCGGGGAGAGGCCGCTGCCCAGCCTTTCCACTTTGCCGGGAATGCCGTTTGGTTTATTTCTTTCAATTTGGTTTCAGTCCAAATTGGATCCAAACCAGAGTTTTTGAAAGCATCCAGGAAACTGGAAGCTGTCTCTCACGAGACTGAGACCCCTCCCGAGTTCAGTGCCATGCGGGGCACAATGGCAGCTCTGGTGGGAGCTGCGGGTGCCCAGGGTCCCTGTCTTTATCATCCACCCGAGGGCGTTTGAGCTGGCGGATTTAAGGTGCTCAGGCATGGGGCAGAGCCCTCCAGGACCCAGCTGTGGTTCCCTCTCAGCTCCACAGTCTATTCTGGGACCGCTCCCTTCCTCCAAGGACAAAACATTTGGGAGCCCAGCGCTTTCCAAGAGGAAGCGCTGCGAGAACTCAAAACCTCCTACGAGACCACACGACCGCGCTCGTGCTGACTCACTTCGAGAAAGTCCGCGAGACCTTCTCCGAGTGACAGTAGACAGTGTGGAAAAGCCAGGAGAAGCTGAGGCACAGCACCGCTCCCAGGAAGAACATCCCAAACACCACCTTCTCCTGGAGAGGAGCCATGAAGTACATGTTGGGCCGCAGCATGGTCAGGATCCCCAAGCAGAGGAACAAAACAAAACCTGCAGGGAACACAGCAAACGGCCAGTCAGGCAGGAGAGCGAATGGATTCAGCAAAGAGTCAGGAGAAACACGGCCCTGGCTGTGCCCTGCGAGGCAGGCCCTGGACGGATCCTGCTCACAGTGTACCTGGAGGTGTGTGCTCACTTGCACCCGGGGCTGGCCTGGCCGTTACCACAGTNGAAGTACATGTTGGGCCGCAGCATGGTCAGGATCCCCAAGCAGAGGAACAAAACAAAACCTGCAGGGAACACAGCAAACGGCCAGTCAGGCAGGAGAGCGAATGGATTCAGCAAAGAGTCAGGAGAAACACGGCCCTGGATGTGCCCTGCGAGGCAGGCCCTGGACGGATCCTGCTCACAGCGTACCTGGAGGTGCGTGCTCACTTGCACCCGGGGCTGGCCTGGCTGTTACCACAGCTGAGCGGAGCCGGGGGCAGGGGCACGGTCAGGTGCAGGGTGAAGAGTCTCCGACCCATGCCTGGGTTTCAGAGGAAAGCACTCCGAGGCTTTCCTGTTTCGCCCGGCACACGTTTCTCCGTCCCACTCTTGTGGAGCATCGGCAAAGCCACAAACCGTTGCCAAGCCCAGCCCCGGGCCCCGCTGTGAGGAAGTGCCCTGGTCTCCCTTCACCCAACGGGCCCTGACAGCTCTCGAGCACCTCGCGACTGAGCTGCCTGCGTGTGCCGGAGCAGGCAGGGGTACGCGATCCTCAAAGGGAGGCCCCAGGCACAGAGAAGACCCCAGCACCAGGCAAGTCCTGGCCGTAAAATGCCTCCCTTGTCCACGGGGGCCAAGCCCACCTTCAGCCCCAGCGCTACCAACGCCCCGCAATCACCTAGCAAGTGCGTCCAGATGTTGCCTGTCTCGGTGTGTATTCGGAAGATGCTCTTGAAGCAGGCTCGGAAGGACGGCATGGGAGGCCTGTGTCCGTGCAGGAGGTAATCGTTGTCCTTCAGCCAGTCGGGCAGCACGTCGTAGGGGATCACGCGCCAGCGCCCTTCCCACACCTGCAAGACGCCAAACTGTGCTGGTGGCCCCCAGAGAGTCGAGCCAGCCCGAAGGCTCACGTTTAGTCACCCGGGGAGCCCCAAGTTGCACATGGAACAAGCCCCGCCAGGGCTGAAAATGCCCTGTAATGCTCCTTGGGGAGGGCAAGTTCAGTTTTTATAACATCAGCACCCTGTGAGACCCCTTCAGCCACCCACGTGGTGCAGAGCACTCCCCACGCATCCCCCCAGGGAGTCAGAGGTGATTTGCACACTCAGGTTTAACCCTTCTGCACCCAAAGTAACCGTTCCCTGCAGTGGCAAACTCCCTTCCATTTTGGTCAGGGAAGAGGGAGCCCTGGCTGGCAACAGAACTGGGCTGGCGCTCAGCCGATGCCACGGCATATCGAACCGTGGTGACTGCGAGCACAAACACTGGGTGAAACCAGCAACGCTACTTGGTGCTCCCGGTCGCCCTTGGAGGAACGCAGAGACACCGGGACTGCTGCCCAGATCGCTGCTCGTTCGGCACGGCTGGGCACAACCTCCAACACCCCACGGTGTTTCCCAGCCACTGCCATCCCCTTCCCACACTGCTCCCCGGAGACACTGCTGGGAGCAGGCCCAGGTGAGCGGAGCCCGAGCAGGCTGCTGGCAGAGCCGCATGGAACCTGGGAGCTTTACTGAGACAGGGCGACACATCCCAGCCACTGCCCACCACCCCGAGCCCCGGGCTTGGGGCATCCGGGCCTCATCAATACTCCAAAATCAGAACTGGGGATCACTACAGGCTCCTGTACCTTATACACAAACTCTTCCATCTTCTCCATGGCGTGATGAGCCTGCAGAGGCAGAGTCAGCACACGGACCACCTCCTCCTCTTCCTCACGGGCCGCTGGGCATGGTGGGTCTTCAGCCTAGAGGGAGAAAGGCCAGGAGAAAATCATTCCTGTCCACTGGAGGAGGAACGGCGTGTGGAGAGCAGCGAGTCCCTTCTGGGAGCACCTGGGGCTTCGTCCCTTCCCAAGGGGACAGGCAGGACCCGCCGGTCACCACCGCTTACGCAACACGCTACTGTCTTAACCGTCCCGGGCAGGCTAATCCCAGATTGATCCCTGTTGAAAGGCGGGATTACTGGGGGGGATTTTCATCCCTACAAGCAAAGCCCGAACAGCCACTTGGCCCAGCCAGGAAACCTGGCTCTCCACCCCAGCCGTCAGCCCACGGCAGAGCTGAGGCAGCGCCTCCCCGGCACCCTCCTGGGCTGGGAACGCTCTAAACCGTGACACCGCCCCAGCTCAGCTCCCTCTCTCCTCCTTTTCCGTTAGCGGGTTTGGGAAGGCGATTTCCAGTCCCTTCGCCCCAAGCAGCCGCGCCAGCGTGCGGACACAGCGC